>CM031234.1:762149751-762749751 GCA_018340775.1 Taxus wallichiana var. yunnanensis
TCTTCCATTATGTGATATTACACCCTAGGCCCTCAGTCCTTACATGATGACACCTTGGATGACACTTGGTAGCCTTGGTGCTACCCACCTCTTTTGTACATAGTTACGCATTGAGATAAATACAAAAACATTCAAATAGTTGTAAAAATACCAAATTCTTTGGTTTGTTAGATAACATGTTTTATTTCTTTATAAACATGTGTTCACTTTGTATATTGATTTCCATAAAGGACACAATTTTGTACATTCTTATAGGAGAACTCATGTTTTCTTAATTTGGGGGAAGTACTTCCACATCTTTTAATGTTGACAACTACTGTCACATATTTCACCTATTTTAGTTACTACATCGTATTATCATGTTTTTCCACTCTTGTTTCATGTATACTTTCATGTGTGTGTTATTGCTTTCCTATTTTCCTTTCTTGTGGCCTATGTTCCTTGATTGTCTTGTGACACTATGGGTGTCCCATGTTTGTAGCATCATGCCTATCTTTTTACAATTTCTTTCTCTTGCATGTATGCCTACATGCCTTTATTTTATTTAGACATACGTGAGTGTCCACTATTTATAGGCCTAAAAGCATCTTGTATTCTTTTGCATGTCATTTTTTTAACTTGGATGCATTTATATTGTTCTTTTTCCTCCTACATGCGTTGTTACCACTAGTTTCTTTAATTACTACTATCCTTGTTTGTTACTAGCATTATTTTTGTTGTGCGCCATGGTTTCCACCATGTGCAAACACCTTTTCCTTTTACAGGTATAGATTCTCCAAGGTGGTCACCCTTTTATACTCTATATAGATTTTCAGACATCTCTTTTAGTAGTATACACATATTTCTTTTGAGCCCCATGCTCAAACATGGTTTTTGCACATGCGTTAAAAATAGGGGCATCTATTCGGGTTTGCCCTACATTTTCAATAGATACAAACAAAATTTTGGGGGAAAATTTCAATACATATAGGGTATAAAAACCCAAAAATGAAGTCACACACAAAATCTTGGTAAAAACATAGGGTCAAAACCATACACTTTGGTGAAGATTGTACAATAATACGGTCCTTATCCCCCCACCCCCACATGTTTTTAACCAAGGAAATTTCAGCAAGTTTTCTAACATTTTCATATTTTTAGCTATATATAGTTTTTCTACAAATATTCACATCCATATTTCTCTTGTGTTCATTCTTAAATGATTCACAATCATACACCAATCTATGAGGTGGCCAAAATCACAACACGGTGTATTAGACCTCCAATCAATCCCACTCTTATTGGGGGCAAGTCTCTAAATACTAACCCTATTATTCCTCCACAACCTAGAACTTCTATCAAGGAAACTATGTATTATGACCTCCTTGATCTACTCAAAAATACACAAGCCAAAATTTCTATCTTAGAATTGCTCAAGTGATCTCCTAAACATAAGGATGTTCTTCATCATGCACTAAGTGAAACGACTTTACCTACTAATAAAAAGGTTGTATACTCCACGTCTATTATTAACACTTTGAAAAAAAGACCAAATGTCCTTTGACAAATAAGACTTGTCACCACAACTTATATTCAATCAATGCTTTCCTTGGTATATTAAATTCAAAATCTTGCAAAAGAGAGTAAAACAAGTAATTGTTGTAAATGGATCATATTTAAGTATATGTAATATCAAATTTCTCCATGTCATAGGTTTGATATCAAATAATCTTACCACCTATAACATAAAAATTATATGTTTTGACAATTATGTCTAGAAATCATTACACAAATCATGTCAAACATCACAATTGGGCCTAACACCCTCACAACCATATGTGAGACAATTCTAAATAATATAAACTATAACCTCTTTCTAGGTAGAACTTTGATTCATCATATGAATGTTGTCCCTTAGACATTACATCATTGCTTCAAGTATTATCATGATGATGTGGATTACACCTTCCAAGTTAATAATTCACTCTTTAGGTTTTGTAGCTAGGTAGAACCTATACAAGTATGTATCCCACTCTTTGAAATACCATTTCCAACAATTAAACCACCACTTTAGGCCATGCCGATTGAATGTGTTTATAGGTATCTATGAACATGGACAACACTAATGAAGTTAATATGTCACTTTTCACCCCGCAACAATATGGAAAACCTATTAGACCCCCAAACACTCATAACTAAATACAAAGAAAAGAATAATATAATATACTTTCCTTAAAATATCAATCATAATCTTGTCTTTCGCTCCTTCTATAACTATGTTACAATATGATGGATTTGGATTAATATGTGCACAAAAATGGGATATGAGGGACACACTATAGGGAAAGCATAAAAAGGTATTACATCGCCAATTCAACTAGATGATGTTAAGAATAAGAAAGTATTGGAATTTAAGGAAGGAAATCCATACAATATCTCTTTTAGGTAGACCATGGATACGTAATCGCACATGATAATGTCTCTAGACATCATCAACATTTTCGGTGGATATTCTCCCCATAGAATGCACCATATAACATAGAATGCACCATAAAATGTACCATGCATGTCTTTCTTGCACATGCATGGGCAGGTCCCATGGGTAGGGGTCATCTTAACAAATTTTTGTTTTTAAATAAAAAAATTTTAGCAAACCATTACTTGCATCCCGAAAGCAACAACTTGGTTGGTAACACTATGCATTGTTAACGTAGAGGTCGTAGGGTCAAATCTCACTTTGGGTGCACAAGAGTGGCATTATGTGTTTTTCAACAATGTTGAAAAACATAGTGTGTTTTTCAACGAAAATCCCAAAAAAACTAATTGTTTGAATATTTTCCATGTATGCATGGCATGTAAGGATGATGTTTTCATTCCTATAGGTGTATTCTATAGGGAGAATAGACTCTGCCATCAACGTTGAATACCCTTAGGGTTTATTAGATATTCAAAGAATCGCGATCAATATGTCAACTAAGTATATTACATCTATAAAATCATCCTTAGAAATTAGGACACTGGATCAATTTCCTAATGACGAAGACCTCTAGAATACTTGAGCGCATATGTAAATATCCCTTCCTTCTATCAATAAGAATTTTTTTCCCACCAACATTAATTCCCATGCATACTTTTATGAATCTAGAGAGATTTATATGGATATATATGTCAATTTATACATCCCAACTAATACATTTCCTACTATACCACATGTCAAGTATACATCTATTTTAATAAATGAACCTACCAAACAATTATCAATCGTAATAAGGAAGCCCCTAAAAATGTACTATTGAGCACACAACTAGATGGTGATGAAGATAAGATGATACAAGAAATGTATACTACAAACATGTCTATACTTTTTCTTGGTCTTACAAAGACATGTTGAACATAGACCCCAAGGTAACATTACATTACATAGTTCTTAATTTGGATGTAAAACTATTCAATAAAAATATATGTAAGACGTATCCTAAAGTATCCTTCTTTTTAAAGATTAAATTCATAAGTTATTATATTCAAGGTTCATAAAATTTATCAATTATCGTAGCTAGATATTTAAAATCTTATTTGTCGGTAATTTTTGCAGTCATATTAGGATATGCGCATACTTTGGGACCTAAACAAGGCATCCCCAAATGATGAATTATCATTTAATTATATATACATGTTTGTGAATTCTATTTCCAAACATGAAATACTCTCATTTATGGATGGGTTTGCAGGATATAACCAAATCAAAATCAATCCAAAAGACCAATCTAAGACTAGTTTAATTATCTCATGGAGATGGAGATATTTGTTATGTAGCTTTTCCCTTTGGTATAAAAACTACGGGTTCCACATACCAAATTCTAATGATGCACATATTTTAGGATTAAATTCATAATATCATTGAGGATTATCTCGATGATTGATTAGCCAAATAAAAATGTACATGACATTTCCCTCAACCTACGAAAACTTTTGAGTGACTAAGGAAATATAATGTATGTAATATAATATATGTCCCAAAAGGTACATGAATATTTTTATATGGATGGAGTGAAAAACACATCTAAAATATCCTTTAAATGAAGCTAGTGATCATCTAATCTTTCCTAGAATTGCGAATTGTTAATATAGTATTGTTGTAAGTGAGATTGATAACAAAATATGTACTTGAATGACTTAAAATAATAAATCCCAATCTTGTTGATTTTATTTGTAAATACCTACACATAAAATCTTAGGTAAACTCAATGTAAAATGATTACCACATGGAATAAAATTCCCGCTATTGCTTATTCAATTAATTAACAAACAATGCTAATATAGCCATTACAACAAGACTTGTCTCTTTTTGCATGAAAATATAAAGAATAATAATAACATAGACAACTCTTAAGTTATCTAAATTCAATTAAATATGAATAAAAATAGACTCAAGATGACAAGTATCATACACTATTATGATATGGTCAACATTGATATAGTCAACATGCAAGAAGCCATTATTAGTTTAAGTGACACATGCACAACCATCATGCACACTAGTCAAACTAGGCAGCCCAAACTCTCCTAAAAATAGAAATAGCACTAAAATAAGACTAAATTTAGTCATCTATACTTAGAAATTGTACCCCACCTTTTGGGGATGAATGGATACTTATTTGACCTTAGTTAAGTGCACATCCAATGAACTACACTCTAACTAACACTTCCAACTAAAAATAGAAGATGTCTAAAAATAGATTTTTTCACTTAACCAAAAAATATCTCACAAAACTAACTCGGATAAATATCTTAAAATTGACAAAACACAAATAAATATAATTCTAATATTAATGAATTAGGTGCCAATATTGGCATCATACTCAATAGTACATGCCATAATGGAAATTCCGCCACCAAAAGGGCTAAGCCATCTACATAGCTTCCTAGGAAAATTTTAGGCCATCTAACAATTCATTGACTAACTCGCCAATAATATCCTTCATTTTATATAACTACTATGGAAGGATGTACAATTTATTTGGGACACTAGCTTCCAAAACCATTTGATGATGAGAAAAAGTATACTCCCATTATGTTTGGCCATCATATTTTACAACTCAAAAACTCAAAATTATGATTTGACCATCAAAACACAACTCTTAACAAGAGCACAAACCTTGAGGTTCCTTATGTCAAAACCTTAATTATCGGGTCACATAATGGGTCATGTTTCTTACTGAGAATCGACCTTAAATTTTTCTTACAAAATTCAATCAAAGGAAAATTTATCTCCAACCAATTTGTAGATGCTCCTTTACATGATCACAAACCACTCATTGAAGTTTTTTCATGCTTTTTTTTTCATGTGCACTACATCCCCTAACATTTGGAGTATTCATTTTAATGGATCAAAATATGTCTCTGGTGTAGGGTATGGATCATATTAGTCAACCCTTAATGGTGGTCCATCCTGCTAACCTATAGACTCAATTTCCTTATGCATTATTAATATCACATAGCATGAGGCTCTAATTTTTGGCTTGTGTTCTTTTCTCATAGTATGAGTTTGATCTATTAAGGTAAAATTTGATTCATGGGTCAAAGCACAATGTTGTGTCCCACTTCATGTCCCAAAAACGCGAGTAAGAAGTTGGGTGGGATTGGAAATCGAGGGTGTTCATGTGAACACCCCTTTCATGTGAACCCCCTTCGCTTGAACTGCCACGTAGGACAAAGAAACTAGTTTGCGCGAATAGGGGTTCGTGCAAACACCCCTTCATGTGAACCCCTTTGAATTCAAATAATTTTGGTGGCAAAGAGTTATATATAGATATTTATATAGTTTTGGGTGGCGATTTAGGGTTTAGGGGGGTTCGGGCGAAGGGGGTTCACGCGAACCCCCCTTCGCGTGAACCCCTATGTGGCACCTATGTGGCACATTTTGGCGCCAAATCCATTTGGAGGATAATTTTATGCCAAAATGTGCCACTTAGGTGCCACATAATTAGGGTTAACGAATGAATAAAATTACAAAAATTTAACACAAAATACAAAATTTTATTAGCTTTCTAAAAATATAATTTTCATTTTTTAAAATATGTTTTACTATTTATTTTTTATATTTTGCTAACATATGGTATTTTAGGACAATTGATCATACACAATCAACCCAATTTGAAAAATAGCAAAAATATCAAAAAAATGAAAAAATTAAAATTACTATTTATTGAAGTCTTCTTCTTACCTGTGAAAAAAATTCAATTTCGATATAAATCTTAAAAGTTATTGGCATAAACATTTGTACGCCATTTATTTGAAAATATTTTTACTAAATAATTAATTAAAAAATATAAGTCAAAAAAATATGAAAATTTGACAACACCTCAAAATTCAAATCTTGAACATATATCTAAAATTTCATGGTGAAAAAATAAATTTTCATTCAAAAAAACCACCCGGGGACAGTCATTCCTCTTTTATAACATAAGAAACAACGTATGAATAAAATTAAGAAAAAGACCATTTTTTTCAATTTTTTTTTTTTTTTTAAATTACATGTATTCTACACTCTAAACAAAACATTTCGTTAGTTTGTGGAATTTCATGAATGTGTACGGTTTTATGGCTATTACCTTTAGAAAATCAATGAAACTGAAAATTCATGTTTATAATGGTACAAAACATACCAAAAAGTGGGACATTTTATTTGTTCGTTAATTGTGAAATAAAATTATCAAACCAAAGAAGATAAGATTCTTCCATATATGGAGCTATCCCAACAATTAATACCTCATTTTAAAAAAGTGACATTGATAACATCCCACAAAGGATAATTTTCATGTAGATACCATAAATAGTGTCACTTTTCTTGTCTTTATTGATATATCCAATGACCACGTATTATTTTTATAATCAAACAAATGTAAAAGCCAACAATAACCTCCCTTAATCTTGGTTATCAAGAGGTATTTACTATTGAAAAATGTAATAATACACTAGAATAATATGATAATATTCTTATATTCTAAACTAATGGGAAAACCCTAGCCAACTTGAATAAAAATTCCAAACGTAAACTACAAAGGGAGGAAAGATGGTATGTTATCACTCGGGATACATACTTCAAAATGTCAATCTACAAGAACTTGTTAAGACGTCTTAGTCATAAATAATCTATGTTAACATTCAAAAAGTACATTATTGTGATTGTGGAGGACAATTCGAGTGTGAATTCTATGTCATTATATTACTTAGTGTAGATACCCCAAATCTTCCACCACTTTGTCTAAACACATCCTAACACCACTACATAAATTAATTTTAAACATTCATCCCATTGTAATCCCATGAATAATCACGTAACTAACTAATTAATATTTAATTACTCACCTAGTAAAATCCTACACCAACTAATCATGTAGTAATTTAATAATCCGCCTCAAATCTTACTACCTCATCCACCTCAAATCCAACATTTTCCCTTATTTTCAAAGTCTTTTCCAACATACACTACCAAATCCTCCAAAGTCTTCACCCACCTCCATTATCAAATAAAATAATATCATCAAATCCCCCATTTCTAAGATCCTCCACCAAATCATTCAAAGTCTTCACCCACTTCATTATTAAATAAAACAATCTCATGGAATCCCTCATTTTCAAGATCCTCTACTAAATTCTCCAAATCTTCACCCACCTCCATTATCAAATAAAATAATCTCATCAAATCCATCATTTTTAAGATCCTCCACTAAATCCCAAAATTATTCACCCACCTCCATTATCAAATAAAATAATCTCATAAAATCCTTCATTTTCCATGATTCTCCACTATCCTCCACCAAATCCTCCAAATTCTTCACCCACCTCCATTATCATAATAAAATAATCCACCAAATCCTCCACTATCTCTAAAAAATCATTTAATAATCCACCATCCTCATCCCCAAAAATTTATAAATAAACATCTCAATACTTGAAATGAAAGAGGCAATGTAGCATAATTCTCTGAAATTATCCTTCAATTCATTTGTCAAACTAATCATCCAAATCATTCTCGTAAGTACATTCTACTAGAATTATTACACAAGGATCCTTTGAGTGTCCACAATACATGAACAAATCCATGCACCAAGGATAGGTTTGCATTTTTTATGCTTAGATATTGACTTATTTCTTGCTCAATCTTATGGTATTATGTTTTATTTAAATTAGCTTTTGCACTATTTTCTCTCTTTTTGTAGTTTAAATCTAATGTGTACACACTTAGATTAGGGTATTACTAGCCTATAATGGATTAGGATTATCGTGATTATATGAAAGTTTTTTCACAATGCCAACAACATAGAAATCTAAAACATGTACCTCTTTGAGAGTTATAGCATGTCATATCATCACACCATGGCACTCTATGTAGGATTTGACTTAGTGGGAAAAATTAACTCGAGTATCAATTGAAGGTCATAAATTCATTTTTATCAAGCTACCTAATATTTTATAAAATTGTTCAAAGTGATATCCATGGTTTTTCCACTATTGATGGTATATGTGCTTTCTCATTACACACATCATCTCCCAATTTGGATTCCCTCCACTATTACCACACATGATGGATCGTTAGTAAAAAATAAAATGGTTAAGAAGTTGTGTAAAATAAAAATCCTACATACTATTTCTACTACTTATCATCCACAAGAAAATGGAAAGGGGGAGATTCAAGTAAGACCATTGTCGAGTATATTAAGCACACTAATGGAAAATTACAAGGAAGATTAGCATAGAAAAATCATATATACATTACTTTGCATACAACACGCATTTCCACACACCTATAGGGGAAACACTATACTATCTCATTTATGGTTAAAATGTGGTGTTAGCACCATGTTACCATTAGAGCTTGAGATACCATCATTACTTGTCTCCCTCCACCACATAATCAAAGACAATTAATTTCAAGAAAAACATTTAGATCAACCAAAAATGATAGATGAAAGGTGAATCAATGTTATCAAGCATTTACATGTCTATCAAAATTAATTAAAAAATTCTTATAATAATAATAAGTACATAATCAATAATTTAAGATCGTGACTTGGTTTGGGAAGAAAACTAGAAGAATACCAACATAGATAAAGAAACAAAAGGAAAATTCAAGCCTAATTGGCTACAACCATTTGTGATCACATAAAAATTTAGCACTAGGGGGTGTTGTCTATTGACACTTGAGGGAAAATATTTGAAGAATTCAACAAACATAATGCACCTATGATACTTTTCACTTGAAGATAACATTTACAAGAAGGCATTTTCTCATAACACAATACTCATTCTTATGACACCTACTTCATCATTCAAGGATAAGGCATAACTTAACAATGCAACACATTTCATGGGTTTTATGTGATTATTTAGTGTGTAATAATTACTAGGGCCCTATCCCATTCTTCTATTATGTATAGCTAAATCCTCTTAGCATATTACAATTTGGTAGTTTTTTTCATGTTCTCTCATATAGATAAAATACAAAAACATTACAATATGACAAAAATACAAAACCAAGACATGCATGTGATTAGTTTATTCATTATAGACATTGTTTTTATTTAGTATTAAAATTTAAAATCTTATATTCTTGTATACTTACTACTTATAGTACAAATGAGAAAGTTATAGACACCCATAGTCCATGGATGCTCAAGTGCATACTTTACATATTCTTAATCCCTATTAATGAGAGAACTCGCCACATTGTGGTCATGCCTACACCAAGGGTGTATTAAATACAAATATTAATCAAAATCATATATTTTCACATTATTCCATTGGAGATAAGAAGATTCTATTTCTTAGCTTGGACTTCCTTATAACTTATATCATGTGCCATAGTCGGTTTCATTCCGTACTACCTACAAATTCGACATTCAAAACCACACCAAAGTCTATTAATTTATTAGGAAAAAAATTGCGAATTTTTTTGTTTAAATACATTAACCATTAGTGTCGAACAATTAAGTTCTCGTGAATAGTTCCAGCACCTTCATAAGGTAATCGAAGTCAAATTAATAATTAAATATTATTAATTTATTTTCCAAAATATTCTATGGTTTAAAAACCCTTCCATTAAGTTCTTTTACTTTATTAGAGTGTTTTCCAAATACTTAATAATCATGATCCATTTAATTTATTTAACTATACCCTTACTATTAATTATTTAAAACCTCCTTTACTTCATTATTTAAATACCATGCACAAATTGCTAAATTAATCCTTACAACCCAATACCATTATTTATCTATTGCCTTATAACAAAAAGGTCACAACTTGACCTAACCACTAAGTGGCCCCATTCAACCAATTACCCATGCATTTTATTTAAATCTCATTCCCATGAAAATACCATCACTTAAAGTTATGTAGGATATAATCTCAACCATTAGATCAATTCATTATGAGCCCTTGGATTTTAGGTTTTCTAAAATGCCCTAAAAATCATTTTGTGACTTTTTATTCACATGTTTCCCTAATCCATCTCATTTTTATTTTTGGAGGTTTGGAGAAAGAGAAGGAGAAGGATTGGAAGCCATGGAGGCCAATGAAGCTTAGAACGGTTTGCACAACTCCATTTTTGTAATATTTTGTGCTAAAAGAGAGATCTGCCATATTTCTATTGTGGGTATTGTTTGCCTTATTTTATTTTATTTTATTTTCATTGTTCCAAGAGATGTATATACACATATTTTGGGTTTACACACACACACACACACACACACACACACACACACATTGCTTGGCTAAATATAAAAATATTGCATCGGGTATATACTTTCCATAGCATAACACCATTCTTGTAAGATGACATTCATAATACAACTTTTAAATAAAAGTTCATATTTGGAAGAACTTCATTTCAAATACAATAACACTTCAAATTTTCTTCCAACTATAATAATACAAATTTTAACAATTACATTTTACAAGAACTACTTCATTTAAAATGCAAGAGTTACAAGCCTTCCACTTTAAGTGGAAACAACATGGACAAATTTACAAAATAGGAACTTCCATAGGCTCAATATAAAATCTTCATATCAATGTCATCCTCTAAATTCATAGCTTCAACTTTGCATTTTTTTCAAAACAACACAAATAAAATTCACATTTTCAACACATTCACAAAGGCTTAATAGTAAGCCAAATGGAGACAAGAACAAAGTCTTCTCCTTATGCCTCCCATGTGGGAAGAGGGTCCACCCAATGCCTCCAAGTGCACTATCAACAACACACACAACACCTTATTTCTCCCTTTTTCCTATGCAAAATAACATATAAACCCTTTTACCTCCACATAGGTGGAGCACCTCTCCCACACTCCCTCCACATTTTCCTAACTCCCTTTTTCCTCCACAAAAAGAACTCCATTTCTTTCTCCCACACCACTCTAAAGGCAATCTACCCATCCCCAACATATTACATTCACAACACACATACATATACTCAAGCAAACACAAATTTCACATCTATATTCATAAATAAAGGAATAACAATAAGTGAAGATCCTACCTCTCCATTAAGCTTCCAAAATCTTCACTCAACAAGCTTCAACTCCTTCAAACCAAGCACAATCCCAAAATGCAACTCCAAAAATCTCCAAGCATGCAACCCAAGTCCAAATTCCAAAAGTGCAAGTGTAGAAAATGAGACAAGTAACCCCAAATCCTCCAAATTCACTCAATAAATAGAAAAGGAGGTGAGGATGATGAGGTGGCTCCATGTAGGATGCCACTTCATCATTCCCCAATTCCAACTCAACAAGTCAACACACAAATACCAATGCAATTAAATGAACAAGTAAGGCTATGACATGCACAAATGTACACTCCAACATGCACTCCATACCTTCCAAGGACATATTAAATGTGGTAAGTAGAAAAGTGACTTTATTTACTCTTTTACACTCAACAAATGCATTAAAAAGGCTAAAATTAGCTCCATACTTCATAAGTATGGTTGGTAGATGAGTTTGAGATGTAAGGGACAAGGTTAACTTGTCCCACAAGTCTCAAAAAGTGGCCTATAAGGCAAAATTCGAGATTGGGAAAGAAGGAAGAGTACACACCTCTAAAATTCAATTAATTCATTCAACATCAAACACAAATCAATGACCATATTCTTTATTAATTAATCAATTGTTGCATCTTTCTTTTTGTTTACAATTAAGTTAAATTAACTAATTAAAAGCATATTAACAAGCACTAATAAAGTGACTATATTTTACAATTAATTAGATACATGCACCACAAAATAAATACACAAAAATTAAAAGGAAGGAAAAACATCACAACCCATGGCCACACACATGAGGTCACCCTCCCATGGGAAACCTCCTAACCAAGCATAACAATTACACAACATATACATAGAACACAAGTTGTCAAATTGGCCATGTCGCAAACACCCAACATTCTTCTAGGGTTGGTCCCCTATCCCCTTTTGGTGTATAGTGATATCATTTTCCTGCAATCACAAAAATAATACCTCTCTGGCCTCACGGCCGCATCAATAACATCAAGAAATAACACATACATAGAAATCAATAGTCATCATCAAAATTAAGCAATTCTATCATCTATCAACCATATCAAATAATTCAATTTTACTAACATCCATGAGATCACAATACTATTCAGAACATCCAAACATAGGCAATGCATCATGAATATAACGTGTCAATATAAAATCAAAACAATGTAAATAAACATGTATAGAATTGTCCACCAGTGTCATCTAGCATATCACAATCCAAATATGAATCACAACATATCAATAATCCAAATGTTTATATAGTCTATCACCTGCTAATCAAAATATAATAATCATAATGTCAATGTCTCTAATCAATAGTAATAAAAATCATAGTGGAATAGTGCCAAAGAGAAGTGGGCATTACATCCCCTCTCCCCTTAGACTTGACTTCCTCTTGAAATCACTTAAATAAGTACAAAACAAGCATACAAATAGATCTTCCACCTTCCATGGGTTTCTTTACTTTGAAGAAAGGGCATGTCCCTTGGAACCCAAGTTTGGTCCAAAACTATTACAAAAGAGAATGAGACTATAAGGCATAGATACTAAACCTCCTCCAAACAAGATTGCTAACGATCAAACCTTCAGAATAATCTCTACAAGGTTAACCAAGTTTACAACACAAAATATTTAAACAAGAATGGTCGAACGAAATCCCAATGAATGAAAAC
Organism: Taxus wallichiana var. yunnanensis; assembly: GCA_018340775.1. Taxonomy (NCBI): domain Eukaryota; kingdom Viridiplantae; phylum Streptophyta; class Pinopsida; order Cupressales; family Taxaceae; genus Taxus; species Taxus wallichiana. The sequence continues at coordinate 762,162,966 of CM031234.1, forward strand.
TAAGGTCCATGAAGAATAGGAACATGTTATATACACAAGGTGTCCACATAGCCACACATAGATACAAAACATGGTAAAAAGAAAGATGAGACTTCCACTTAGGTTGAATTACACTTCAATGTTTTTTATTTTAGACAAGATTAACAACTACCAATCATGACCTTCACTTTGCATGAGAAACCACACCTACTCTTAGGTCTAACAAATTTAGGACCACATAAGACAAGGTTTATTAACAAGGAATACACCTAAATTTAACAAAAGTGTTTACAAGGATGCATATTATTTATTGTAAGTACTTTATATAATTCAAAAGAACACACTTAACCTTTCTTGGTGACACAAGCATACTCTTGACCACAAGGTTTCCATAACTTTGATTTTGTACCCAAATACCGTAACATACAACCATTAATCTTGATTTTAGAAAACCCAATCAATTAGACAACATTTCCATTTTCTTTTCTTTTTTTTGGTGACACAAGAGATACCATTCACTTATATAACAACAAAATTTATTAATTTTAGACTCACCCTAGCTCCGGAATCTTAAATCAACACGTGTTTATTATTATGAAAAAAGGAACACTCAAGCGAGCTAGAAGAAAATAGGCAACATGAGAGGTCCAACTAACAATTTACGAGAGCAACACACCAAACATTCTTGTAGACACTTACAAAAATAACATGCCCCTTCTTCTCCCCAAAGGACAAGGGGGACAACATCATAGTTTCCAAAAGGAAGGAGGATTCCAAAATTCCTTCATATCCTTAACATATGTTGCCTAAGCTTGCCAATAAGCCTAGGTCACCAATGACCTATTCCAAACACAAGAAAGGTGCCTCTCATGAAACTGGAGATATTGACTCACTCCTAAAGACCACAAACATACACATCGATTATAAGAGGCAAAAGGGGTATGACGGTCTGAAAGGCTCCATCAAGGAGGATTACACACATTTGAGTTCAAGGGAGTAAACACGGCTAGAACACATCACAATCAACAAGGTACTCCATTATTCAAGGTAGTCGATAGATTTAAAGGTTCAAAAAGTTGTCATTGTTGGCAAGATGGACGTAAGACCCACCAACATGAACATAACAATTATTCCATTCTAACAAGGTGATACAATCCTTATGCATACTTCTAAAAATTTCATACTAACCAATGAGAGGTCCAAAATGACCTAGCATATACTTGTGTTATAAATATTATACATATGTTTATTGTTTGATATGAAAAGCAGGGTATAATCATTTTATTATCATGGATTCAACTTTGGAGTTCATTACGATATTTGCACTAATTTTTTATACTCGTCTAACATTGAAACGACTTATTCTTTCATGATTTATAATTATGGTATTATATCGCGTACTAATTGTCGTTAAAGATCATGATAACATAATATATGCTATTTTAAGGCTAGATATATATTTGATACATTTTTATAATATTTCAATATTATTTGTAACACCCAAAATCTTAGGGTGTGAATTGAGGTTAGATAGTCATACAGTAGCTCAAGATAAAATTTTCAATTAGCTCAACCATTCGATTGTTTCTTTTATAAATTTTAGGGAATGCAATAACAATTTATATAATTAAGGTTATTTATTTGTACATTCTACTTGTGTTCAATCCCATAAAATTATCCATTCCATATTCCAAATTATTAAAACACAAGTCATAGTTATGTTTGCAAGCATATTTAGGTACCATTATCCTTTATCCACATATCATATCACAACATACATCTAATATCTTCCACCTATAATCACGTTCTTTTCCCCCATTTTCCCCTTCTTGATCCATCATCCTTCATACCATTTCTTCCCATTCTTTTCATGTCTCGTTTTTTCATCCTCACCTCATTCGTCCTCATCTTTTGCATCCTCTCCTCACTTTCACTTAGTCCCAACTCATCCCTCACATTTTATTTACTCTTTCCACTTCATCTTCTTGAATTCTCCCACATCTCTACCCACACACTTATTCACCATTGTTGTTAACATTCCTCTAACATTCTTTCATCATCATCTTTTATTCCCATGCTAATAATTGTTAGTGGAATTTCCCTAAAAATCATCAATCCTCATTCCGCATGACCTCGTTCACTCCCTTGGACCTTCTACAGTTTCCCTTCATTCCTTCCTTCCTCTAGGCCCACCACTCATTGTTAGTGGGCTTTCCCTAACGTCCCTTCATTGGCGTTACCCTTTCCAATCCTTATTACCTTTCTCCCTTTCTTCATTTTTTCTCTCATCCTTCCCCACCACTTATTGTTAGTGGACTTTCCCTAACATCCCCTCACTGGCATTGCCTCTTCTATCCCCATTCTCTTTTCTCTCCCATTATTTTCCCCCACTCCCACCCTTTCTTGTCGCTTCTTCCCCACCTCTCCATCTTCCCTTCACCTCTTCAATATATTTACTGTCTTCATCATACATCCTTTGTCTATTTTCTCATAATCCTAGTATCCTCATTTCATGCATCTCCGCATCTTTTCCAATCTGTGTCATTCCTCCCCTCTTTCTTCTCTTTACATTCCTCATATTGTTCACTCTACACTTATTATCCCCATTTTGTATTCCCTTCCTTCTACATCATTTTCTTTGTTATCCTCTTCTCTCTCCCACCCCTCGTCTTATTTCACTTCCTCTGTATCGTCTTCCCCTTTTTACGTCATGTTTCCTCCTTACTTCCCCATCGATAACCTAGCTCTTCAGCGTTGTCCCATCTTTTTATCATCCCACCCTCCACATGCATCTCCATACGGTCTGTTCCATATTCTTTTCCTTGGTCTTCCTCACGAAGACCCGGTTCCTTCAATCTTCTCCCTGTATTCGCTCTATCCTCCTTTCCTCTCCCATAATTTTCACATTTCTTCTGACCACCCCTCCTTTTCTCTACCACCCCTACCTTTTCATTCATTCTATACCTATTTTTCTTATTTTCTCTACTCTTTTTCACACTTTCCTTGCCCCTCATAGTTTCTTTTTTTTCTCCATTCTACTTCTTCTTTCGTCCTCTTTCAATTTTTCATCAATTTTACCCCCTACTCCCACCTCATCTTCTCCTTCTTATTTATCTTTCCTCGTGTCTTTCTTTTATCATCTCTATCATTTCTTTCTCTTCATGCATCCCTCTTTATTATCTTTGTTGCTTCCTTCATTTGGCACATCTCTCTATTTCATACCTTCACCCTCTGATATGTCATTTTCTTGTCTTCTTCTTGTTTGTCCTTCATCATTCCCTTCTTCCCCTATCATCCCTCTCTCTTATTCTCTTCTACCTCTTTCATTCCTTTTTTTTCCTCCTCTATCTCCATAACCCTTCACCTTTCTTGCTCTTCTCATAATCAACCACCAATCCTGTCCATTCCCTTTTCTCTTTCCCATTACATCATCCCACACACCCTCACACCTAGCATTCAAGGCCGATTGAATCCTTTCTCCATTTACGTCGTGTGGTCATTCTAGTCTCTTCCACCCCATTATCATCCTCCTCTCTGTAGAATTCATCTCTCCTCTTTTCAAGAGCTTTGTCATATATTTCATTCTCATCAGCCCTCTCGAGGGGCATCATCACATCTGTCCATAATCACATCTTCTCATGACATTTTTGTCTTGGAGGATACCATGACATCCGTCACTCACCACCTTCTATTCTCTTCAACAAACATTCACTCTACTTTTTGCTTAAGAAAAGTAGATTGAATTCTTCCCCCATCTCATCTACTTTCTTTGAAAGGACATTACTTTCATAGCACCCTTCCAAAGAGGGGAAAATGTAGACACCCTAATTTCACATCTATCCTAAATCAATTAATTCTCCTACCTCATTTCCTACAAAAATACACTTCGAATTAATCAAATATAATTTGATTAATTATCCATTTCAAATTTTAAAATAACCTAATCCTTACCACATGTCATTATTCTCCATGTTTTTCTACTATTGAATTAAAAATTCAAAATCAAATCCTCACCCACTATTCGTGGTCCCCACTCACCTAAAATCCTCCGCTTATGAATTAAAAATCTAAAATCAAATTCTCACCCAATATTTGTGGTCCCCACTCACCTAATCTTGCCCACATTTTCAAACCATGATTACTTAAATTACTCTAAGTTAATCACTTCCCTAGGCTATAAATATAGTCTTACCCCTCCCCTCTAAGACATGGAGAATAAGTTTGAATTCCATGTCTAAGTTCTTGCATCCTTTGAGCAAAGAACATCCTTCCACCTCGTCCTAATGCCCAAATAGCCTCATCTTGAAGCACCCAAAATCCATAATCCTTTTACCCATTTGGTGCAAAGTAAGTGGATCATTGTTATAGGAAGGCCTTGCTCCATTTTGAGAAAAGCACCTACATATCACGCAATCAGGGCTCAATTTGTGTTTCCTAGCCCATTCTGAGGTTTCCTAAGAACGTGAAGGAGGAGGTATTATTGTTAGTATTTTACTTCCTTGTTAGTAGTGCATTTTTCCTAGCTTACAATAATTCTTACATGTTTGATCTTATTTGGTGTGGATTAACTTTATAAAATTTAGTTTTAGTGTTAGAGGACCTGAAATATGCAAGAATGGGAAGAAATGATATGAAATGTTATACATAGGCCAATAACAATGAAGAAGAACACATGTTAGAGGAGGTAAATGCACTTTTCAATCCATTTTATTGTATTTATTTGGATGTAAATGGCTCAGGCACCTATAAGAAGGCTAAAAATACCTTACTTAAAAATTTAAGAGCTTAAAAATCTCATCTTGCATCAAAACTTGCATTTTAGCTTCTCTCTGGTTAACAAGGAATCCCTACTTAGGGTTTAAGCTAAATTGTATTTTGAAGGAATCAAACAGTGATTCAAGAGTCAAGATTGAAAAGGACTTTAAGAACGTGCTAGAGGTAGAATCTTAAGGTTTTAAAGGTTGAAACTCTTCCGATGCTTAAAATCCATAACATGACTCTTCCTTATTTGACCGGTGTTAAGGGTTTTGTTGTAAGTCTAATGGCTTGATAGATGACCTTAAACATTGAAGAAGTGTTTGAAGCTTCTAATATATGCTCTAAGGAGATATTAATAAAATAATAGTAATATTTCATGAAGATACATGTCCTCTACACAAATTTTCCTTGAAAATTCTAAAAAGAGATAGTTGATTGAGTTTAATAGAATAGTACAGGACCTAAAACTGAATAACTAAGGGAGTTAAGAGTTGAGTTGATGCATGAAATTAGCAAGATATCTTCCCAGGAAAGACAATACAATGAATATGAAGATTCCAATGCTTGAGAAGGTAAGGGTAGCTAGGTAACCTTGTGAGTTCCATGTTTGATAATTATGGTAAGGGACTATTTGATAGACTTATTTAAAGAGTTGAGGGCCTTAATGGATGAACCAAGGGATAAAAATTGAGACTAAACACATTAAGAGACTCTAGATTGAGATAGTTGAAGTTTCAAGTCTTGAAAAGTTTTCATTTGATGGAATTTGTTGACATATTACAAGTTATAAACCGCCATGTTCCTAGACTAATTGACAAAATGACTTATTTGAAGAAAGAAGGGTTTATAGTTAAATTTTGGGCTTGAAACTTGTAAGGAATTGTTATGGTGAAATAACATCACCCCCAAAATTTCTCAGTCTAAGATGGGGCATTTAGCGTGATTGCATAACATGGAGCTATCTTGAGTGTGGGACATTGCGAAATGGGATAGCTCTAGAGAAAGTCGGTTTCTACTCTTAACCTCTCTTGCCACTAACTACTCCTAATGCAAGACAAACCACTAACTAATCCTAATCTAATACTTCCAAGAGGACAGGGAGAAAGATACATGGAATGAAAACCTACACTAAGAGCGGTGATACACCAAGAAAGGAGTGTTGATCACTTCCCCAACCTGCAACAATGATGAATAAATGAATCTAGAAAGGGTGGTATTGCACCAAAAACTAGATCACACCTAGTACATCATTCCTAAAATGAGCACAACACACCCAAATCTATAACGAACAAGGATATACACAACCATCTATTTGCAATGAGAGGCAAGACAAAACAATAAAATCATGTAGAGGTCAGAACAATCAACACAGAACACAATTTTATTGCTCCTTAAGATTTACATAGTACATTGCATGTAGAGGAAGGCATGAAGCCATTACAAAGTTTTGAGGAAGGCCTAAAGCCCCAAGAAGAATGGGGGTTGCATGGGGAGAAAAATGACCAACAACTTTTTGCACATGCAAACCCCTTACATTTTATAGAGGAAGAAATGAGGAGAGAGAGGGAAGAAAATCTGAAAATGCACTCCAATCTCCTGCAAAATCCATCATTGTCATTGGGGGAGTGATATGGGCGAGTCTGTCAAGTCCATACTCCATTATGCCTTCCTTATTGGGGAAGAAAAGAAATCCCATACCTCATCATTTTGGTAGGTGAGAAATCTGGAAACATTCCTCTAAAATGGCAGACTTTATTTCCTCATTTTTGAATACTTAGTCTCACTAAAATTAAGAAAACCAGTCATTTTTGTGTAGAGGACACTGAGAGCTTTCCAAAAATTCCTATTTTGTACAAATCCGAGCTCCTAGTAAAATTTATGGCCATCTGAAGATGAGGGTGCCATACTACGATAAATACGAGTGGTTGGCTCTGTTTTCAGACTCCGACCATGCATCACAACCTCTGAAATCCAAAATTTCAAACATTCGAGATTTGAAGCTTGGAATTTTGACGTCGAGGTTGACGTTACTATTCATCTACATGAGTTCGTGAAACCTCCAAGTGCCAAAACCCCGAAGTCTAAAATTCGGACATCAGGTTTTGGGCTTCAAGTTATGACTTGCATGCACTAGGGCTTCAATGTTCCAAAATGCCGAAAACCCGATGTTCAAAATTTGGGGTTTCACACCTTTTTTTTTTTTAGGGGTTCTTGTTTTGGGATTTTGGGAGTTTAGGTTTTGGGATTTTGGGAGTTCGGGTTTCGGGATTTCGCGAGTTTGGGTTTCGGGATTTCGGGAGTTCGTGTTTGGGATTTCGCGAGTTTGGTTTTCGGATTTCGGGAGTTTATGTTTGAGGGGTTCGGGTTCGGGGTTTCGAGGGTTCGGGTTTTGGGGTTTCGGTATTGTTCATCCACCTAACACATGAAACCTTTGAAATCCCGAAGCCCTTGAGTCCGAATTTCAGACTTCTTTTCTCCCACGCATGGCACTGTTCACCGCTCGACCTGCTGCTAACTCACGAACTCCCAAATGTCCGAAGTCCGAATTTTAAACTTCAAACCTTTTGAGTTCGCCATTTCAGAGTTTTGATCCACAGAGTCCAAAATCTCTGCCACTTCAACTCACTTGGCTCGGGCCCAAATTGCAAGCTCCCGTGACTGAATCAATCCCTTTATTTTCTCTGTGCGAGATCATGTTTGTCCAATTTTGCCGAGGGGAAAAATTGGATAACAGGAAGCTTCTAGGACTTGTATTTATTCACATGTTGAGTTATATAATGCTTACCTTGGTCATATTTTTTAGAATTAGCTATCAGTCCCTTATTTAGGTGTGAATCCTTCTTGAGAGGCCTAATTGGAGAGGGTTAATTGTTGGAAAAAGGTGTTTAGCCCATGAGACAGACATTGAAACTTCACGGACAAGTAAAACAAGATAATGGGTACCCAAAAGTTCCTTTGGTTTGTTTAGAAACCTCCTACATCTAAATTTATGCTTAGAAAACTATCAAATTAGGGCTAGTAGGATTATGGCTAATTAGTAAGAAGAAGGTGAGAAAAATAAGGCTTAACTTTTGAGTTGGGTCCTAAAATTTGGTAATAAGCATGGGAAGCCAAATGGGTATCTCAAAGTGGTTTTACTTTTTCTAGGTTGTGTTTGGATTGCTCTAACTAGTTTTGGTGGATGTATTTCCCCTTTAAAAGCCTACAAATTAGTTTTGGAGAAAGTGACTAAATTTGAAATTTATTATTGTTTCTAACATATTGGTTGATCAAATTGCATTGGTTAGACCTTGTGAATAATGTTCATTGACATTGGAAGCCATCTAAAGTTAAAAATCCACTTTTTGCTTGTTTTGAGCCTATTTAGGCTAAGTGGTCAAATCCTCCTACAGAGCCTTAAGAGATTCTTGGTGTTTTGGTCCTTTATAACTCATTGAGTGGTTAGATTTTTTTATTTTCTTTGTATCATTTAGTATTAGAGCAAGGTTATTGATCTTGTAAATTGATGAAGATACAATATGTTATGATGCTTTAAAGAGCATTTCACCAAATGGAGACAAGAGAAGATGTACGATGACAAGAAGATTACAAGAGATGAAGGCAAGAAAGAGAATGAGACTAAGAAAAATTACTTGAGAAGGTAAATGAAATTTTTAGTTTTTATTCTAATCTTTGTTAGGTTGTGGAGCTTGTTTTCATGTGAGAAAGTGTTGAAGACTGTACACTAAGAGTATTGTACACTTTCCACAGTTGTCTTGTCGAGGTTTGGGACCGGCCGGGCCCCGAGCGAGGGTCTAGGGGTGGTAGCCCCCAAAGTAGTAGGGGTTCGAGGTGCAGCCCCCCAAGAAATTTTTTTCGGGCCTTAAAACGTGTCCGATATACCGAAACGTGTTTTTCTTATATGGGCGGGATTTTGATCCATAGGTTTATAGGACGGTTTTTACCCATGGTTTTGATACCCAAGGTTTTGTAAAAATGCTTAAGCAGTTGTCTACTTATATGGTTTTATGCATATGGTGGGATAACATAACATTGCACATGTGTTTTGAATTTGGGTGTGAATTTTGTAGAGTTTGTTGAGCATAGCTCCAAATAGATATGGTATTGTATTGAGAGAGCGGTGGCTTGTAATAAAATCTGAGCAAGTGATTCTTGGTGGACGTAGCCCAAATTGGGTGAACCACATTAAATATTGTCTCTTTGTGTTGTGTTATTTTATTATGTACTTTTATTTGAGATCTGTAATATTTTATGCATATTAGTTTCTATTGTTGTGATTCTATGAGGGATTATTCCGCATATTTTATCCCTTATTTCCTAACAATTGGTATCATAGCCTAGTTTGGTTTATTGAAGTGTTGAATCGTAGGGAAAGTTTTATCTTGAGTGGGAGCTATGGCAAATGATGGAAGATCTAGGGTTGATAAATTCAATGGGCAGAATTTTAGTCTTTGGAAGATGCAAGATGGAAGATTATCTTTATCAAAAGGATCTTTATATTCCGTTGTCGAGAAGGTGAACAAACCCTCGAGCATGACAGATGCGGAATGGGATTTGTTGGATAGGAAGGCACTTGGGACAATCCGACTTGTGTCTTGCATCTTCGGTATTATTTAATGTTTCAAAGGAAAAGACTACAAAAGAACTGATGGATGCATTAGGGAAGTTGTATGAAAAACCCTCTGCCTCTAATAAGATATTTTTAATGAAAAAATTGTTTAATATGAAGATGTCTGAGAATGGTTCGATAGCAGATCATTTAAATGATTTTAATACGGTTGTAAATATGCTAGCTTTGGTTATAATAGAATTTGATGAAGAAGTTAGGGCTTTATTAGTTATGTGCTCTTTACCTGAGAGTTGGAATAGCCTGGTAATGGCGGTAAGCAACTCAATTCCAGCTAACTCAAAGTTGAAGTTTGAGGATGTTGTAGGGGTGATTCTAAGTGAGGAAATGTGAAGAAAAATCTCTGGGAATCTTCTACTTCAGGGAATGCTTTGACAGTGGAAACTAGAGGGAGACAGAAGAATAGAGGAAGCCATGGAAAATCAAAGGATCGGGAAAGGTCAAAATCCAAAAGCAAGATAGTATGTTGGCACTATGGAAAGTCTAGGCATGCAAAGAAGGACTGTTGGGAACTTCGGGACAAGAAGAAACAACAGGAAGAAAACAAAGAGGCAAATGTGGCAACAAGTAATGTATGTCAAGATGCTTTGATTCTTTCTTTGCACAATATTACTGAATCTTAGGTTTTAGATTCGGGGGCTTCTTTCCATGCTACTCCACATAAGCATTATTTTGTTGATTATGTTCAAGGAGATTTTCAACATGTTTTTCTTTGTGATGATGAGCCTTGCATCATAGTTAGAAAAGGTTTTGTTTAGGTTAAGATGCAGAATAGGAATACTTGGCTATTGAAGGATGTTAGACATGCACCTACATTAAGATGAAATTTGATATCGGTAGGGCATTTGGGAAGTGATGGTTATACTATCATATTTACAGTGGACTCTTGGAAGGTTACCAAGGGTGCTCTTGTGGTGGCAAGAGGTAAGAAGGTTGGAACCTTGTATTTAACCACTTATAACACTAATGTTTGTAATCTTGTGGCTTCAGAAGTAGATACAACATTGTGGCATTATAGGCTCAGTCATATGAGCCATAAGGGCATGGAGATCATAAAGAAGGATTTTCCCGGATATACAAAAACAGGTTTGGAGTTTTGTGAGGACTGCATATATGGGAAACAGAAGCAAGTAAGGTTTCTCAAGGTTGGACCTACAAAGAAAGAGAGTAAGTTAGAGCTGGTGCATTTTGATGTGTGGGGGTCGGCTCAGGTATCATCTCTTAGGGGTTCAAATTATTATGTTACTTTTATTGATGATGCAACAAGAAAATTTTGGGTTTATTGTATTAGAAACAAATTTGATGTATTTGACACTTTTGTTAAATGGAAAGCCTTGGTAGAGAATGAAACAAGTCTTAAGCTAAAATGTCTCAGGTCAGATAATGGAGGGGAGTATTGCAGCAATGAATTTGATGATTACTGTTCTAAGAATGGAATCCACAAGTAAAATACAATTCCACGAACTCCGCAGAATGGGGTGTTAGAAAGGATGAATAGAACAATAATGGAACATGCTAGGAGTATGAGGTTACATGCAGGACTGCCTATTTCTTTTTGGGCAGAAGTGGTGAGCACATTTGTGTACTTGAAAAACAGAGGACCCTCAAGTGCCTTGGATGGAGGCATACCTGAGGAGCCTTGGTATGGTAAGAAATTTAATTATTCATTTCTTAGAGTCTTTGGATGTGAGGTGTTTGTCCATATAGACAAGGATGATAGGACCAAACTAGAGGCTAAATCAGAAAAATGTAATTTCATTGGTTATGGTGGTGATGACTTTGGATATAAATGTTGGAGTATTAAGGACAAAAAAATCATTCGATCTAGGGATGTGATCTTTAATGAGAAAGTCATGTATAAGCAGTAGTTGCAGGAAAATAGGGAAGAATCCAAGAAAGAATATGCAGCGGTAGAGGATCTTCCGAATGGGAAAGTGACACATGAATCAGTTCAGGAACCTCCTCAACAAGAACCCCAAACTCCTATATTGAGGAGGTCTTCTAGGGTAAGAAGAGAACCTGGACGTTTTTCTCCTTCTCTTTATTATTTATTACTCACTGATAGTGGAGAGCCAGAGAGATTTGATGAAGCAATGCAGGTAGATGCTAGGAAGAAGTGGGAGTAAGCCATGGATGAGGAGCATCAGGCTCTTATGGAGAACCAGACATGGGATTTGGTGAAGCTGCCCGAAGGCAAAAGAGCATTACAAAAAAAGTGGGTTTTCAGATTCAAAGAGGAAGAAGGAGGCAAGAAAAGATACAAGGCCTGGTTGGTGGTCAAGGGGTTTGCACAGAAAAAAGGTATAGATTTTGATGAGATTTTTTCTCCTGTAGTAAAAATGACTTCTATTAAAATTGTTCTAGGAATAGTTACAGCAGAAGACTTGCACTTAGAACAGCTTGATGTATAGACTTCATTTCTCCATGGTAATTTAGAGGAGGAACTATATATGCAAAGCAACCGAGAGGGATATGAGGTCAAAGGTAAAGAGGAGATGTTGTGCAAATCGAAGAAGAGCTTATATGTCTTGAAACAAGCTCCACGTCAATGGTATAAGAAATTTGATAGCTTCATGATGGAGCAAGGTTATATTAGATGTCATTCTGACCATTGCGTGTATAAAAAGAAATTTGAGGATGGCAGTTATATTATCCTATGTCTATATGTGGATGATATGTTGTTTGCGGGTAAAAACATGCAGGAAATAAAAGTACTCAACAAATAGCTAAGTGAATCCTTTGCTATGAAGGATTTGGGGGCAGCCAAACAAATCCTTGGTATGAGGATATCTTGAAGTAGGAAGGAACGAAATTTGACTTTATCTCAGGAAGAGTACATTAAGAAAGTCTTGGAGAGGTTTAATATGTAGGATGCTAAACCGGTTGGGACTCCTTTGGCAAGCCATTTCAAGTTATCAAAGGAGCAGTGTCCCAAGACAGAGCAGGAGAGAAACCAGATGTCCAAGGTACCTTACTCATCAGCGGTTGGTAGTTTGATGTATGTCATGGTGTGCACCAGGCCTGATATTTCCCATGCAGTGGGAGCGGTGAGTAGATTTATGAGTGATCTAGGTAGAGATCACTGGTAGGTAGTAAAGTGGATCCTTCGGTATTTAGAGGGACTATGGGAGCAGATTTTGTGCTATAGTGGATCAGACACCACTTTTTGTGGTTATGTAGATTCAGATATGGCTGGAGATGTAGACAACAGGAGGAGCACGACAGTTATGTTTACACTATAGGTGGGACAACATTGAGTTGGATTTCATGACTACAAAAGTGGTGGCTTTGTCAACCACGAGAGGTGAGTATGTTGTTGCCACAAAGGCAAGAAAAGAAATGATTTGGTTACAACAATTGCTTGAGGAGTTGGGGCATAAGCAGGAGGAAGGAAAGTTGCATAGTGATATTCAGAGTGCTATACACCTAGCTAAGAACTTTGTTTTCCACTCTAGGATGAAACATATACAGTTAAGGTACCATTTCATCAGGACAACTTTGGAGGAAGAGAAGTTGAAGCTGGAGAAGATTCATACCAGTCAGAATCCTACAGACATGATGACCAAGGTGGTCACAAGGGAAAAACTAAAGCTATGTTTAGCTTTGGTTGGTCTTCACGGAAACTAGTGAAGGGTTGAGAAGCTTGCTTAGAGGAAAACTAGTCTCTAAGTGGGATATTGTTAGGTTGTGAAGTGTGTTTTCATGTGAGAAAACGTTGAAGACTGTACAATAAGAGTATTCTACACTTTCCACAGTTGTCTCACCGGGTTTGGGGCCGGGCCGTGCCCCGAGGGGGTCTAGGGCGGCGGCCCCGATAGCGAGGTTCGGGGTGCAGCCCCCAAAAAATAATTTTGGGCCTTTAAACTTGCCCGATATATCGAGAAACGTGATTTTCTTATATGGGCGGGATTTTGACCTATAGGTTTATGGGATGGTTTTTACCCATGGTTTTGATACACATAGTTTCGTAAAACTGCTTAAGTAGTTGTCTACTTATATGGTTTTATGTATATGGTAGGATAATGTAACATTGCAGATGTGTTTTCAATTCGGGTGTGAATTTTGTAGAGTTTGTTAAGCATAGATCCAAATAGATCTGGGTATTGTATTGAGAGAACGGTGGCTTGTAATAAAATCTGAGCAAGTGATTCTTGGTGGACGTAGCCCAAATTGGGTGAACCACGTTAAATATTGTCTCTTTGTGTTGTGTTATTTTATTATGCACTTTTATTTGAGATCTGAAATATTTTCTGCATATTAGTTTCTATTGTTGCGATTATGTGAGGGATTATTCCACATATTTTATCCCTTATTTCCTAACAATCTTGTTTATAATGATGATGTTGTTGATATCCAAGTGAATGAAAATAAGAGCCATGTGAAGCTCTCAAAACCAGTCATGGATCATGGGTATAGAATTCCACAATGGCTTAGAAAACCAACAAATGAAGTGAAGAATGTCAAGCTAAAACAAGTGATGATGACTGAAATTGAAAAGTTAAGAGGACTAGAACAAATCAGGAAGGAAAAATCAGACTTTTTGAGGAATCAAGCAAGGCACAAGGTGACCAAGAAGGTATGGAAAAGGAATGATGCAAGTTTCGTACAGAAAAGAGAGGATAACATGTTAAAAGAGGATGAAGATCTCTTTAAAATAGAGAAAAGTTTAGAGGATAAAAAAGGAAAAGAAGGTCCCAAATATGATGAGGGCAATGAATACTTGTATGATTTTTCTTTGAGAGAGGAAATGCAGATGCTAGATAAGTTATTTGAGGCTTCTAAGAAGAATGCTATAGCAGTGAAGAGTCAAATCAAGTGGACGAGGACAAAGTGAGAAGCTTGAAGAAGAACAAGAAGGATATGAAGACATTCAAGTGAAGCATGATGCATGGGATTGCCTAAAGGAAGATCTAGATCAAGAAGATATAGATGAGATGAAAGAGAAGGATGAGAGGGTTTTCAAAGCTCAAATTTTTAAATCTGATATTGCTTTGAGTGGTGTTTGTGCAGGTACATCAGATGTGAAGGTGATGGAGAAACAAGATAAAATAAGAGTTTCATACAAGAAAGGGTCATCACTCATAGTTCTTGAGGTCAAGGTACATCAAGAAGAACAAGTTCAAGACAAAGAGAATAATTCTAAGGTCATGGATAGTCAAGGAATGATTCTTGGACAGCTAGAGCAAAGTTGGCATATAGAGAAAGAAAGGAAGAAGATAGCAAACCATGTAAGACAAGCCATTTTACTAAGGAAACACCTCATCTACACACAAAAAACAAGCTAGTAAAAAAGTATGGAAAGCATTATGTACTCATGGAATGTAGTCAAGAAAAGGCTCAATGAGGTCATCTACAATTGGAAAATCGAAAAGAAGAAGATGTATTTATTTGGATAGAAGTTTGTGGGGAACACTCCTTTTTGTCCCTTGGGAGTATGAGCATGTATGAAGGCTCTATAAAGGTTGGAAGCAATTAGAAGTCTTGAAATTTTGAATTTGAGCCTTTATAGATTTTCCCTCCAAGAGCTAATTCAAATTTCAAACTAAGGAATTTATCACCTTTTAGCCAATTTTGGCATTGTCTATGGGTTGATAGGTGTCTAAGGTGTTCAAATGCTGAAGTAAGGTGTATTTAACCCATCTTGGTGTTCCTAAGTCTTGTAATAGTGAGATAACTCCATGATAGTTCATTAAACTCAAGAAAGTTGAAAGTTTGTGGAGTTTAGTTAGGTTTGTGGTCAAGTAAGTTAGTTATGGGGATGTCATTTGAATAAGAGAATAATATGATTCATGTGAGGGAGATTATGAATGATGAAGAGATATGTATGAAGGTATTCTACGTGGAAAATGGAAAGCAGATGAAAAGAAATATTTGTTTGTGAAGAGAAGGAATTGTATATGTATATGACCAGTCATGAAAAAAAAAAAAACTTTTGTATGAAATAATAAAATGCTCCTTGTTGTCATTGTAATTCTTACATGTTTGATCTTATTTGGTATGGATGAAGTGTATACAACTTAATTTTGATGTTGAGTACTTGAAATATGCAAGAATGGGAAGAAATGATATGAAATGTTATACACATGCCTATAATAGTGAAGAAGAACACGGCTTAGAGGAGGAAAATGCACTTTTAATCCATTTTCTTGCATTTCTTTGGGTGTAAATGGATCAAGCACATGTAAGAAGGCTAAATAGATCTTAGTGACAAATTTCAGAGCTTGAAAATATCATCTTGCAACAAAACTTGCATTTTGTCTTCTCTCGGTTAACGAGGAAACCCTACTTAGGTTTTAACCTAAATTGCATTTTCAAGGAGTTAAACAGTGATTCAAGCATCAAGATTGAATTGAAGGACTTTGAGCACATTCTAGAGGTAGAATATTAATATTTTGAAGATTGAAGCTCTTCCAGTTGCTTAAAATCCATAACAAACCATTCCTTGTTTGATCAAGGGTTAAGGGTTTTGTTGTAAGTCTAATGGTTTGATAGCTAAACTTAAACATTAAAGCAATGTTTGAAGCTTATAATATATGCTCTGAAGAGATATTAATATAACAATAGTAAGGATTCATGAAGATGCATTTTCCCATGCACAATATTTCCTTGATAATTCTAAAAAGAGACAGCTTAACTAAGTTTAATAGAACAATATAGACCTAAAAGTGAATAACTTAAGGAGATAAGAGTTGAGTTGATGCATGAAATTAATAAGATATCTTCCCAAGAAAGAAAATTAAATGAATATGAAGATTCCAATGTTTGAGAAGGTAAGGGTAGCTAGGTAACCATGATAGTTCCCTATTTGATAAGCTGTGCTAAAGGGACTATTTGATAGACTTATTTGAAAAGTTGAGAGTCTTAATGGATGAACCAAGGGCTAAAAATTGAGACTAATCATCTTAAGAGACACTAGATTGCTATATTTGAAGTTTCAAGTCTTGCAAAGTTTTCATTTGATGGCATTTGTTGACGATGCAAGTTGTAAAACTGCCATATTCCTAAAGGCTTATTAGCAAAAGGACCGGTTTGAAGAAAGAGGGGTTTATAGTTGAAGTTTAGGTTTGAAACTTGTAAGGAAGCTTCTATGACTTGTCTTCATTCACATTTTGAGGTATTCAATGCTTACCTTGGTCTCATTTGTTAGAATTAGTGACAATCCCTTGTTTAGGTGTAAATCATTCTTGAGAAGCCTAATTGGAGAGGGCTAATTGTTGTAAAAGGTGTTTAACCCAGAGATAGACCTTGAAACTTCATAGACATGTAAAACAAGATAATGGGTACCCAAAAATTCCTTTTTTAGAAACCTCCTACATCTAAATTTATGCTCGAAAGCTATCAAATTAGGGCTAAGTACGAATAAGGTTAATTGGGAAAAGAATGTGATAAAAAGAAGGGTTAACTTTGGATTTGGATCTTAATATTTGGTAAAAGCACGGGAACCTAATGGGTATCTGAAAGTGGTTTTAATTTTTATGGGTGGTGTTTGGATTGCTCCCAACCGGTTTTGGTGGATGTAATTCCGCTTAAGAAGCCTACAAAGCAGTTTTGGAGAAAGTGACTAAAGTTGAAATTCTTGATTGTTTCTAACATATTGGTTGATCAAATTACGTTGGTTAGACCTTATGAAAAGGTTGCATTGACATTAGAAGCCATCTAAAGTTAAAAACCACTTTTTCTTGTTTTGAGCCTATTTAGGCTAAGTGATCGATCCTCTTGCAGAGCATTAAGAGAGTTGTGGTGTTTTTGTCTTCTATAACTCATTAAGTGGTTAGATTTGTTATTTACTCAGAATTAATGGGTTTAAATGGAAAAATATATTGTGGTGAAATATATAGTCAAGAGCTTTGGTGGAAAAGGCTATTGTGGTTGGGGCATCTTTCTACAAGTGAAGAAAAAGTAAATTGGTATGCTTAATAAACTTGATAATATCAGCGCCTCTTGGTAAATTTGGTGGAATGTTTAGCAAAGTTGGTGGCAACCTGGTCATACTTGGCATAATTACTATAATTATTTTTAATTAAGAAATCATAATTCATGAAGGATGTCATTGAATCTAAATGTATATGAATTCTCTATTTGAAAATTTTCTAAATTTCTTAAGTAACCCTATTGTATGCCTCCTTTTTAGATAAGGGAAAGAAACTATGTTTGTGTGCCACTCATCTCAAAAGAAATACTAAAACACATCATATGTTAAGAACATAAATATAAAACATATATACAATACATATTTGGATATGTAACCATGATAAAGATTTCATTGTCATTAAATATGTATGAAACAAATCATCTAAGGCATAATAAAAAGTGAAAATATTTATAAATTGAGGAAAATAATTATAAGAGCACATCGATGAAGCACATAGCAACATATATTTGGAATACATTATAAGTATCATGGAAATATTAGTATAATCATATCAACATAAGTATCAAAAAGGTATATGTATGGTATATGTCAAAACAAGAAGGTGTAAGCATTTGATTAAGAATAATTCAGAAAAACATAGCTTAACATGACAGGAGGGATCCTCTAACTCATGGGCATGTGACATGATGACACATAACATAATTGGGCCCGGTATAGGACATGAGAATACTTGATAAGACGATGACTCAATGACATAGTTGATACCAATAGACATGCATCACATAATAAGCTCACAATCAATTAGTCTATATGGACCAAACATTAAACATGTAATCAATAAATAAAATATTATGGCATAAGCAATTATTAGTAAGAATGGAACAATCAAAAATCATCAAGAATGGAGAAATAAATGTAAATACATATAGACAAAAAAATCATATCAAGTAAAGAATGGTATGATATCTATGATGAAACACATATAAAACATCTACACAAGGGAAAAATATGTATAGTAAGTAAAAATATACTTATATCATCAATAAACTAACATATATAACCTTAAAAGCATGCAATATCCCATATCCCCTTGGTGTAGACATGCCCCAATTGTTGACTAGTAAATCCATAAAACATGTATGTATCAATGATAATGTATAACCTATATGTCATGTACCTAGCTCATGTATATCATTAAATGCATGTGCATAATGAAATAGATATGTGAAATGTAAGACCATGATGAATAACAACATTTCAATTTATGTACCAATACACCAAGTAGGCCATGGTTTTTTAGTTTTATGAATTTTTTAAATGTTTTTGTATTTTCTTGAAATATTGTTATGAGCAAGCACCGGTCAATCACGAAATGCCAAAAGAAAATGTCTAGAAAATAAAAGAAACAAGAGGGTTTCAAATAATATAAATCTTCCTTGAACTTAACATGCACAAGGTTTGTGGTTTCTCGGAAGTATTTATATGTGTATCATCATTGGAAAGATAGTGTAAAAGAATAGAACGGGATAAAAATCCAGTGGGAAAGGGCTAATCAAAGCAAAAATAAATAAAATTCAATGGGATAGAATAAAGAACAATATGAATAAGCAAGTACGGAATGTCAAAATAGAACTACTTCAAGGGAGGGTGATCATGTAAGAAATTATACAAGTAATTAAGAAGTTATGTACATTTGGAGCGATCTATGGCAGAGTTAAATTAGGAGTGCGAACTTATGAACTCGCTGATAGGATGATGTGAGGTGCCTAGCTCAATTTTGGTATAGGTATGTCATCCATACCAACGTATTTTTTTGGGATTGAATAACCATGGTTTTCCAAGTATCTCATTATATTGCATGGGGCTATTCATTAACATAAAGCCCTCGGCATATTTATTGTGGGATAAATACGGAATTTACTCTATATGTGGATATATCACATTTATGTAGATCATTCCCTAGTTATCAAAGGAAATACACACTAACTTGTTAAATTATGTTGTATAGTCTATTAAGATTCTTTTTCTATATTCTCCTTATATAAATTTTGGAATGACCACCGATTCATTTGGAGTTTTTGGTTCGGTGGTGATTAATTTTTAGTTTAGGGTTGGTTTTAAATAAAGAAGGCAAACTTTTGTTTGGTGTTTTAGTGGTAATTTACTTAGTTGTAACAACACTATTTTTTACAAATTTGTCAATTTTTTTGTTGTTATTGTAGACACTTATTTTGGTATTCATGTCTTGCAACAACAAAAAATTGTATGACACTCTTACACAAGTACACACTTGTTCAATATGACCAATTAGGATATCCTTAGCTATGTACAACCTACTTGTTTTCATAATCATTATATTAATCCATCAAATCAGATTATACCATCACACATTGTGTAATTCCAATTCCTAGATCATTTGCACATGCATCTAGGACCAAAGCACTTAGAATGGGTCATAGTGTCCATATGATATGGACCCACTTAGGCACTTTGTTCCCTTTCCTCCAAAAGAATTTTTCTTGATTTCAATCTCTTAGATACACTTTTAGTCAACCTTTTCCAAGTTTGTCGAATCTGGAACACATATATAAGCAAGTTATTCATCCTCTCGCCAGAGGGTGGCATTCATTATACGTAGCACCTAACATCCTAATGAGCAACTACTAAGAGAAATCATAAGAAAAACTATTCCAAAACTCCCTTGAGCTTCATATTCTCTACATATTCATTCTAAGGTAGTCATCCACTCAGGTCTGCAAGTACAAAAGGTACATTTCCAAAGTCAAGTCAATCTATGGAAAGTATCAATTATAATCTCATTGTTTTCAAGATCATGGATATTAATTTGGTTGCATGCATTTTAGATAACAGACATATTAGGTGTGAACATCATGTGGTTTGATCGTTCTTCGTAGTAGTGGTGACATTTGCGGTGCATAGGGGTTCCGACAACCCATCTAACATTTTTAATAGGACTCTCTCACCTGCCTAGGGCTTTGAAGGTTGAAACATTTGTATAGTGAGCATCGCACAAAGATGTCGAGGTCCAAATTCTAGAAAAAGTAGAACATGAAGCATCAAACAAACATAGAATGTTACGAGAGGATAAAAGTACGAGAGGACCAAAGCATGTAAAAGGGGCCATAGTGGGGTACGTTTTGGGCCATACCATACACCCTATTCCATACAATTGGTTAGGTCATGGTTTCGATGTTGAGGCTATGTCGATCATTTACGAGCATTTCCAATCCTCGGACCATCCCATATCAACACACAATCTAGGATATTAGCTAACTCCTCTCCTCATCCTCGTTGCTAGTGATTTGATTCATTATCTATAATTGTTTAGCTCGGTTTAATTCTTATTTCTAATATTGTTTGAATTAGCCTTGGAAATTAATTGATTAGGATAATCTACCATCAGTTACTACCCTCTAAGATATTAACCATTTAGGTTAAATCATTTGGTGAACCCGACATTTATATTTTTGCATTCGATATATCTTTTTCTATGGTTTCTATAAATTATTTATCATGGTTGGGGCTCCCCACGAGGCATTCACTACTAAACATTAAAATGACCTAAATGCATACATCATTGTCAACCCTTATAATATAGATCTTATATTATATGTTTCTCATGAGGAATCACAATGGCTCCAAACTTCTACTACTCCTACTAATGTCACCTCTTTTGTTCCTACATCTTACATTCCATCTTCTTCCCCCTCACCTCCATAGGATCATCCAGTCTTAATGTCACCATTCCTATGTATATTACTCATTTTTATTCTCCTCTCATCTCTCATATTCAACCAAATTCTTCTTCCATCCTTTGTGTGTGATCTCATGAGCCCAAGTTCTTCAATCGTGCAACTGGGTTCCACTACCTCCTTTTTCTATGGGTTATTCGGTTCTTACGCACAGTCCTCGCACTTTGAGGTTGCATCTTATGCCCTTCCTCTTGATTTTGTTTCACCTAAAATTCCACTTTTCAATGGCAAGGAAGATCCACAAGATCATCTTAGATCATTTCATGTTGCTTTCTTATAATATGTTTTCGATGATACATTATTGAAAAAACTATGTCCCAAAATTTTATAGGATTATGCATTGCAATGGTTATATGATTTTCCTGTTCATTCTTTATGGTCTTTTACTCCATTAGAAAATGTATTTTTAGCACATTTTTCTATCAACATTGGTACTAAAATCTCGTATGCACAAATGACTAAAATGAAACAAGGGTCTGATGAACGTCTTGGTGATTATGTTTCGTGTTACAAAACTAATCTAGCTAAAATGAACAATGTCTTAACTGATTTTGAGTTATAAGACATATTATTACAAATCATCTTGCCTCTTATCCAAGAGTTGGTCATTTTGACACCTTTTTTTCCTTTGATCACTTATGTCATATCCTTAAGGACCGTGAGGCCAAGCTAATTTCCATGGGAAAGCTCAAATATGGTGATCAATATTTTACTCAATCTAATGCTAAATTTTAAAACAAATCTACTTTCAAGAGTAAAGCTATGGATCCTTGAGCTGAGGCTAAGGCCACTATTAAAGCGCTTTCCCGACCAAAGAAGCTCCAAGTTCAATCTCCTTGATGAAATATTCCTAAATTGCCTATCCCACCTTGTGCGGTTTTTGCAATGACTCACCGCCAATAATATTATCTTTCTTCCTCCACCACTTAAGCTATATACTAGTCTTCCTCAAGGTGAGAACTTTGATGAAAAAGAATATTGTGACTATCACCGATGTAATGGAAACTCTACAAATAGATGCTTTAAACTTAAACATGTAATTCAAGATCTAATTGATTTTGATGCAATTGAATGGGATGAGCTTGTTACATCTAAACATTCCAATAATAATGATAAACTTAAAATATTCAATGACTCGCTTCCTAAACATGAAAAAGATGCACCTGAGGCAACTGCTAACCATGCTTACAACGTGGTTCCACCTCCTCAATTTACCAATGATTCTTTATATTTTCTTGTTTGTACAACTATTTCTTCACCACTAGTTAACACTTTTACTGATGCATACTTCCATGCTTTTTTACATTTTCTAGGCTTCACATTCCTACTTCTATTGTCAATCACACTCTCAACCATGTAATTATCAATCCAAATTTTAAGCATAACGCATGCTCACTTCCCCTCTTTTGTTTTATTGAATTTCCATTTTCCCAAATCAAGTGTAAGTCACCTACTTCTTATGGTTGTATCACTCTTCCCATCACATTTGGGCCTCTCACTATTTTCTTACCATTTATTGTCGCATCAAAATTCAAGCATTGTGACATGGTC
Source organism: Taxus wallichiana var. yunnanensis (assembly GCA_018340775.1). Lineage (NCBI taxonomy): Eukaryota > Viridiplantae > Streptophyta > Pinopsida > Cupressales > Taxaceae > Taxus > Taxus wallichiana. The sequence goes on from CM031234.1 coordinate 762,185,527, forward strand.
TTAGGTCTTCCTTGGCTCAAGGCTATTAGGGTTGTCCCATATATTGTGCACCAATGTGTCAAATTCATACATGAGCTTCAGGTCATCACTATCCAAGGTATACCACCTAAAACACCTCTACATATTGCTCCTAAAGCTTCACCCATCCCTATCATTCATGCACCCTCCACTATAGTTAACATTGTCCCTAGTACACCTACCGCTGCAATCACTCCTATTGGCTAGCCATGAGGATATTATGATATTGCCACACACTCCTCATGCTGGCCCTATCCTTTCATCACTAGCTATTGGCCCACATAGGTCTCTTGGACTAACGATTCTTATCACTCACTCTCGGTGCATTTACAGATCTCATAGCCCTTCTCATAGGAATAGTTTATTCACACAAGTTTCATGGTACATACCACACATCTAGGTCTCCTCATAGGTCTATTTCACCTTCTCCATGGCAACTCTTTAGGAAAAAGCCTTCCTTCACACATTATCCCACACATGGTCTTACATGACACTAGTTTTTCACCCATGATCACATGCTTCCTTTGCTTGAAATGGCAGAAATTGGGCCTTCACTCAATATTTTGACTAGGTAGATCATATACTACTTACACATTAGGGGAATCCAAATTTCCCCCTTGTTTCCGATGACACACTCTATTTATAGGTTCAACTTGACTATTGAGGGAGAGGCTACATACCCAAACCTCACTTTGCACACGCACTAAGGAGCAACCCCACTTTCCATCTCTAGTTACATAGTCTATATTCACAAAAATCCCTAAAAATCTAAAATATTCCCCATTAGTGGGGCATTCTTGGATCACCCTTCCTTCTCCTCTAAGAATAGATTTTCATCTATGCACTCAATGGGCCTGAAAATCCAAAAACATTCAAATATGCTAAAAATCCAAAAACATTCATATATGCTAAAAATCTAAAAACATTCAAATAAATACAAAACATCCAAAAATATTTGCATTACTTAATTGTCTTTGTTGCATGCTTATATTATTTATGTTGCACATTACTCATCAGTTTAACTTGATACATATTATGTTGTATCATTTTTCTATACACATGTGTGTTCATGTGGTATATTGAGTTGAATGTAGGCTACACACAAATTGTTACACGATGTAGGATGTTTGACAATGCTCTCTACCGTTCTTCCACAAAGAATCGGGGGCATCCACTCTACCCTTGCTCACATACAAGTGCTATTATTCCAATATTTGATATTTTACTTTTTTACCTCATTCACCCAGTACATACATCATGTCATACTATTTATTACTATAACATTATGATTGGTGTTTTATGTATAGTATCTATTTTACAAGTCACTTCCAAACAAGAATCATCTTCATACTATGGCTTGTTTCTTGTTTTACATGTTTGCATAGTGTTTTCACTTGATTGCGGGTTATGCCCTAGGTACTTACTTGATTGCATGTTGGTCTTGTGTGCCTCGATTGTCTTGTAACATCCTAAGTGGTGTCCCATGTATGCGGCATATTATTTTCCATGATTGTTCTATTTATGTGTCCTTGCATGCTTTTTCTTACATCTATTGTTGTTTTCTTATTGTTTGTTACTAACACTTTGCTAGTTTTTATATTATATTACTATGTATGCGTCGTGGTATCCACCATGTGCACTCCCATGTTTCCCTGCAGAATCCTACAACACATGTGCACATCAACTACATGTCCTCTTGTTTGGGTCATGCTCACATTGTTCCATCTCATGCATCCCAAACAAGGGGAAAACCATCGGGTGATATTTCACCCTCACAACAACTCGAAATAGGAAACAAAATAACAAGTACAAAATCAAATAGGTCAAAGGCTCAGAAAATGGCTCAAAAATAGAATTGGGACAGAAACATAGGGACCAAACTATATAGAAAGGACCATAGCATATGGATGTTATGTTCCATTCCATACACTTCTTTCCCCGAGGGAAGAGTCAATAAATTTCTCAGTTGGTACAATTTCTTAGGGACACATACAGGACCTTTCACTCAATTTCAATGAAATAATAAATGGTATAGTTTAGGTTATGGTGGCACCAAGGGTACATGCAAGCTAGCATTGCCTCGATATATTGTGTCATCATTTACAAATCAATTAGGTTCGTGTTCATCTGTAGTGACACTTATATGTGGGTCTTGGGAAGTGTCGAGGTGATTGTTATCCTTGTAGGATTGACTCCCATTGCTCATATTTTTTTGGAGGGATGCAGAGAAATTAGAATGCTCCCATACATTTCCCCACCATGCAAGGTGCATTTTGCACTCCTTTCTATTCTCTTGCACATTTCACTGGGGATTGATCACCCCAACTCCTTCCAACCATATGTAACACAAAGTTCAACAAATCTCCATGGTAGTAGTGGTGGGAGTACACTCTCCCCCTCTCTCACAAAACAATCAGTGTACTTTTTCCTTTATTTTTTTCTTTTCTACTTTACATATTGTTATTTTCACACTAAGTTCAAAGTTTTCAAGTTAAAGTTTGATTTCCTATACTATGGACATTGACTACACTCTTTTCTTTGCAGTACTCATCCTGAAAAAACAAACACAACTAGAACAAATACAAAGTCCTAGCACAAGCACAAGGTGCTTCAAGTGAAGGAAAAATGTGTCTACACACTCAAGTGACTTTTCCTTTAAGCATGCATTTTTAATTACGCACTTAAAGGGGGAAACATATGTGCTCATTTTAGTAATTCATGTCTTGTAACAACACAAATTGTACAACACTCTTGCACTAGTCCACACTTGTTCAATTTGACCAATTAGGCTATCCCTAGCTATGTCTCACTCATTCTTACTTGCATACACAACCTACTTGTTTGCATAACAATCATATTACTCCATCAAATCAGGTTATACCCTCGCACATGCATATGGGACCAAAGCACTTGGAATGGGCCATAGTGTACATACGTTATGGACCCACCTAGCCGCTTTGGTCCCTTTCCTCCAACGGTAATTTTCTTGATTTCAATCTCTTTGGTACACTTCTAGTCAACCTTTCCCAAGTTTGTCAAATCCAAAATACATATATAAGCAAGTTATTCATCCCCCATTGAGGGGGCATTCGTTCTACTTTGCACCTAGCATGCTAATGAGAAAATACTAAGAGTAATCATAAGCAAAGTTGTTCTAAGAATCCCTTGATCTTCATGTACTCTATATATTCATTCTAACGAAGTCATCCACTCAGGTATGCAAGTACAAAAGACACATTTCCAAATTCAAGTCAAGTTAGGGAAAGTATCAAGTACAATCCCATTGTTGCAAGATCATGGTTATCAATTTAGTTACATGCATTCTAGATATCACATGTTAGGCAAGAACGATGTGTGGTTTGAGCCCTCTTCAAAGTAGTGGTGACATCGGTAGTGCACAAGAGTGCCCACAACCCACCTAATGTTTGTTTTGTAGGACTCTCTCACCATATAGGGTTTTGAAGGTTGAATCAGTTGCACAATAATCATTGTACAATATCAAAGGTTCATATTCCAGACAGGAGAAGAACAAGAAGAAGCGAACAAACACGAGAAAATTACGTAAGTTGAAATTACAAAGGGACCAAAGCATACAGAAAGGGCCACATCGGGGTACACTTTAGGCCATACCAAATACCCATGACTAGACATTTGCTTAGGTCACGCTTCATGATCGAGGCTCGGTCAAATCATTTACAACCATATCTAGTCCTCGAGACCAACCCAGTCAACACATAGTCCAAGATATCATCTAAGTCCCCTCCTCATTGTTAGTGCTTTGATTCATTATCTCTGTCATTGTTTATATTTTGTAATGATTATTCCCGGTATTGTTGTAAATAACCTTGGAAACTAATTGATTAGTATAAACTACCATCAGTTATTACCCCTTAATATATTAATCATTTAGGTTAAATCCATAACAAAACACACTTTTTTGAATCATGTCAAGTAATTGTATGAGAGCCACAAAATGGTTTGTCTTATTCTTACAATATATGTGATGTATGGAAATTTCAAATTGCAGGTAAAACAATTAATTTCTTGTTAAGTAACATTTTTATCATATATTGTAGTTAATCGAGCAATTTCTTTTCTTGATAACTTGTTTAGCAAAAGGTAGAGTCAAATGTAGTTAGTTTATAATTAGATGTATATTTAGTTCAAATCATAAAAGCTCCTTTTTAGACGAGGGTTTGTACCCTGGGATGTAGCCCTCGCCTCAATATTGAAGGAAATAAAGTATAAAAAGGATGTCCTCGTGGTATATCATGTTGTGACAAAGTTGATCAAACTATATGCACGCGTGAAGAAATGTTTGTTTTTTAGGATTCTTGCCAAAGATGAATTCTTTTCTAGATTTATTTATTAAATTAGTTAATTCATAGAATCTTTGAGTTGAAATGATGTCACCACAAATGAATTCATAAATTCTTTGTTAAAAGATATAAAGATATTCATATGTGAGCTTAGGACCTTTGCTATTGTTAAATCGGGATTAAAAATCCTCAATTTTGAGGTAAGAACACAAAATAACTGGATAAATATTACAACCTATCTAAGCCACGACCTAATACGATCTTTATGGAAAGTATTTAGTAATAAAGTGGCATTGTACTCATAGCTTTGAAGGTATATTGTAAAGCGTGTGAGATGTAAAAGAGATCTCTCTACCCATCAAATAAGTGAAATTTTGGGATGATGAAGTTACAAGTTTAATGAGCTTCAAGGATGTTCTATACTACTTTTTATCCATAAGCAACATCGCGGGGATAAAATATTGATTTGTTTTTGTAATTCACCTATTGCATGCATCATAGAAATTATTTGATTAATATATAAAATATTGATTTGTTTTTTGTTATCCGTCCCCTTCAAAGAAATCCTAGATGATGTTTGTATTTTTGCTAAAGCTTGAAACTACTATCACGTGCCCTAGATGCCTTCAAAAATACATAGAATGCTTCTTCCTATTCTTTCTTCTTGCTTGCCACGCTCTAATATCAATATTAGAATATATGGACGGAGAGAGAGAGAGAGAGAGAGAGAGAGAGAGAGAGAGAGAGAGAGAGATTAGAATGTACAAAGAATAGATTAAGAGAAACTAAAATGCAAATATTATCATTGCATGTCTGTCATTTTATTATGTGAAAGATGGTTACAGAGTGGTTAAGTAGTTTCAATAGCTTATTAGATAATATTTAACTAATACGAAACTAACACTAATAAATAAGCCTTATATTTTAATAGTTCAATAGAGCATCCCCTTCATCAAAAAGGCACTTCATATTGGGATTCGCATATTGTGTCAAGTGGTAACCATGGACAAAATTATTGATGTTTCACGTGTTCAAAAAGAAGATCATGATATACTAAAGAATACCAAGGACACAAATCTGAAGCCATGAGATCAACATATAGTGAGTAATGAGCACTGTGATGAAGATGCATAAGACCACAATGATGATGACTCGATTTGGAGATTGATATTCAGACGTCCCCAACAATGATGCACTATGCTCTTGCTCTATGAAAATCGACTCGGAAGTGGTATTTTAGTTTCCCCATTACCATCATTGCTTCATCTTCACTTGGCTCTATGATTTTCACAACTTTTTCATCTTCTCTATCTTATTCAAGTTGTTCTTCTTTTACTTTGAGTTTGGATCCACCATATTTCTTCTACCTTGGCTCTACGTCATCTAATTATGTAATCCTTCATCAAGAAATTCATTCATTCTACACAATATATCAGACATAACTTGTTTAAACATGTTACCCATATTTGTGACTTCTACAACATTCTGCGTACTCAATTTAAGGTAATAATAATTTAGTTTCCCTATGCGTATCACTCTCTACACCTCAAGTAAGATCTTTAATTTCAAGTTCAAGAGTCTCTCTATCTTATCCATCTTTTAAGACTTTTTCTTCCCCAACTTTAGATTGATATGTTTTGTCTTCCTTACATCTAAATTACTGAGTATGCACCACTAACTCTGTATCAAAAATCTTATTTGCCCTTCTAATTTCAAGCATCACTTGTTCTTGCGCAACTTAGATTGTTCTTCCTTGAATCGAAACTACTGAAAATCTAGCTGTTCAACAAGAATTTTATGAGTCCTCCTCAAATGTCAAGCATCTTGCAGTCACTCACATTGCCCATTGTCCATATTTGAGACTTGGAACAATTTAAAAAATTTGCAATTCCTTCAATGTAACAATATATATTGCATGATGAAGCATTACTCAGCCTTCAAACTGGAAAAGCAATAGTTATTGAATTAACAATGCGGTATCATGCAAACATTTAATCCCACTCTCCCGACCCCTAAAAAAATGGTTCACATGAATGTAGTATAGCTCACAAGCCTCATAGGCTAGTACAAGTCTTAGTTCGGAATTAGAAATATGATATATCTGGTTCTAAAAATTCCGTTTAAACTTGGAACTTAAAAATTATACCTTTTGTGTTACTGTAGATAAAACTCCTAGGTGGGTTGTCACATAAATCTACAATCTAGCAACTAAATTCTCCATGAATGCAATGAGCTAGCTCTAATATCCCTTGAAGTGAACATTTTACACAAACACAAAATAGAAGCAGAATTAAATTATAATAATCAATGCTTCTTTATTGTGATCAACAAGATGCATCTGGTACAAAAACCGCGTGTGAGCAAAGGCTCTCACAGGCCAAAGGCCAAAGCAACCAATTCACTACCTTTGGCTACTCAGCATCCTTGGCATGCTCCCACATAAACATTGACAAATCCAGTTATCCTAGTCATTCATGCCCAGAAAACTAGGGTTAACCTTGACACATTGATAGTTCTAAAATAGATTCACAACAAGGTTTAAGGAAATAGCATTGTTACAGAATGATAATCAAAATACCACAATCTAAAAGGATACAATTGTATTGATATGATAAATGAGCGTCCAATAACTGAGGGTGATGGGTTTGAAAATTAAAAACTAGATATAAATTAATAAGGAATCAAAGAGCAAATTATTTGTACGATAGAGCTCTCCAAAAATAAAATTGAAGCACCGAATGGATAAGTGTAGTCAACCAAAAGATTACATGTGTGATGCGGACACAACAGATGCATCTCAGTAATGAGCAAAAGATTATGATAATTAGAATCACTCAAATACTGAAGTATTCCAAATAGGTCTAAGGAAGATAAAAAGTATAAATCTAGATACCACTTGTGCAAATAGTATTTAAGCATTGATTATTTATGTGTTTGAAGTATAACATGAATTACTTAGATGCAAATATATAATAATCCATCTTAGTAGTAGCAATTGCACATCTCAGAAAAAAAACGGCATTCATATTCAGCAACGATTATTAACTTATGTAATCTTCATCTCCCGCATTTAAAAAGAAAAACTGCTCCTTGATGCAGTTCTATTAGTTCCTAATGTGATAACAGAAACATGGTATCACATGGTGTGTGCGCAAAGAAAAGAAGTCAGAAAATGGGCCTCACAATTTTTTTCTTCCAACTTTTAAAAGTCTCAAGTTACATGATAAATATCCATTTTGCTTCCAGATTTCATGTGAGACTGTGTACTTCAAGAGTGGTCACTGGTCACAAAAGGAAAACCTCGGATACCAACTTGCCTCGTCATGCACCCCTGGTACCGGTCCAGTCGTCCATACCCAGTCTGGGAACAGGTCCAGTACAATTGTGGTTTCATCCCAGGTACAGCTAAATTTGTCAATAGGCGAATTTGGGTGTACCCAAGACGAATCCACAGTGAAACCGCAGGTAAAAGAAGGTTTTTTTTGGTATTTTCAACATTAAAACATAAAGTAACGGAAAAAAATTAAAACAAGATTTAAATCCTAAAAACTTTAAAACATCACAAAACACAAAACAAAACACGCAACTTTCATTGCATTCTTACCTCTCATTGCTCATTTTAGATTGAAATTTCATCAAGCAACATTGGTATCATCTTCCTACACGTGCCCATTTGCTGCCAAGGTGACTGAGGAGCTCGAAAGGAGTGGCCGTGGGAGTGCTACCGCTTGTGGTTCTAATGAACCACATCATGATGTTGATGTTGATGTTGATGCCCTCGATGAAGAGCAATTTGACAATGAATACTAAATTTTAATGTAACAATTGATACTTACCATGACATTTGGCATTCGGTTAGCATTATCAATTTATCAGTAGTGTTTTGTGGTTACTTTATTTTTCGCATGCATATAATGTGGTTAAATCCTGGTTATTAGGCAAAAAAATCATATTTTATATTTTTTTGTACAGCTGTAGTGAAGGCAAAACAAAATCGAGCCATACCAGAAACCCAAACCCAAAACAAACTGGTAACATAGAGGTAAACAATAATAATGCAAACCAATATATGTATCTGTTATGCATGCAACGAGGATAATTTAAGCATAAAACAAATGTATAAACTGTAGATGGAAGGAGTTGCCATATGCATCCAATATGCATATCTTGGGCCTTAAACCAAAGTTAGTAAGCAATACATACTAAAGAGGGGAAATGCATTCAAGAAAAGCAATAGCACAAACCATTTTGTGGGCGTTCCTATGTACATATTGCTTTAAATTTCTGAAACACTTGTGGAGCATCATGGTGAACGTCAATATAAGATAGTATACCTTACCCTCTGAAGTTGAAAGGATACTGCTTACAGCCTGTCTTTTAAAGACATTTATAAATCCTGTACTTTAAAGCAATCCCAGTCTGGAGAATAAATCATAGAATGGAAATGAAAAAGTAACTAAGGGTAACTCAAACAAAATCAACAGAAAACCAACCCTTTTTGATACAGTTCCTTGCATTCACTGTTTAGGAGATGATTTGATCAGATTAGATACAACATCAATTGCCAGCCCAAGACCAAGGAAAACAATTAACATCTCCTCCAGTTCATTAACTCGCTCATCTATTTTCATCGTAAGTTCCACCATCTTATTCAAATTCTTCTCTAGAAGCATTCTTTTGAGAGAAAAGCTTATAACTTTGAACTTGCTTATAAGAATGCTTATATCTCCTGCTCTGTGACAAGAAGCTCTATTATTTTGAATTAATCTCAATTGTCTGTGGGCATGTTTTGTATGCAGTCTTCAGTGATTTTTGATAAATTAGTAAATGAGGTGGTGATTTTTGAGTGCTCCTTGATGAGCTTGCTGATTTCCTGTTCATTGAGACCAAACATAGCCATCATTTCAAACAGCTTTCTCAAGCTGCCTGACCTTCATCAGACAATCTCTTGCAACTCCTCTTGTTTCAACCCAGTGCTTTCCAAAAGCTCTATATTTTCTGCCATCGAACCCTTTATGTCCCATTTTAGAATCCCAAGATTCTGAATGATAATTCTGCCTATGTCTTCCATTTTCAAACCCATCTTTGACAAATCTATACTTTCTATTGAAGAATAACTTCCAAATGTGTCCTAAAATATGCGATCGCCTCCTCCCTGGGAACCCAAGTCTATCAAAAAGCTCAAAAACTTCAACAATATCCATCCAGCTTTTGGAGCTGGCCTCCAAACAACTATCAGTTGAAATTTTCCGATACAAGTCATCATGTAATTACTTGAATTCGTTAATATTTTCCTTGAGAAGGAAGGGATAGCAAGCACAAATTTTGGCCAGAAAAACTTTACCGACTCCAAGGCCTTCATAAGCTTGGAGCTTTTCTTTAAAAACCTAAGGTTGGTAATTGAAAATTTCCTAGACTGTTTAGGTACGAATACGGGTACGGTACAGATACAGTACGCTTAAACGGCAAATTTTTAAAAACCACGGGTACGGTATGCTGTGGATACGTTGGTACAATATATTTTTAAAAAGTAAAAAATTAAATATATATAAAAATTTAAAGAAAACAACAAGCTTATAGTGTCAACAACCTATAAAATATTAGAAGGCAATCTACTAATGGGCTCACAAACATTCCACTTATTGTTAATGCCCAGGGAAAGGTTTGGGGAGAAGGCAATCTTTTCATAGAGTTGTTTAGAGGTAGCCTCTTGGAGAAGGGGCCCTTTGAGCCACCTCCCAAAGATCCTAAAAGTCATTCTCATCCTCCATAATTAGTCCGGTAGAGGGAGCTGTGAAAGCATTTCTGAGCATTGTATACATTCTGAACTGAGATTGAGGAAGCTTATAAAAGCTTTAAGGTCTGTCAAATCCATCCGCTTCACAAATTTGTACAAGTCATGAAATATTTTACTTCCTTTCTCAAACCAAAGGAGGGCAGAGCAACCTCTTGTCAAGGCAATGATCTTGTCATTATATTTCAGATTCGACAAAATCGATTTGTAGGCTTGGCACCGAGTGTCAAACGAAGAGAAGCTAGGCCGCCCAACCACCAAGTGCTTCACTTGTTCACATGCCTTCCAAATTGACTGAAGAATAAAGGACCCGTGAGGAGCAACAAGATAGCACCCAAATAGTAAGTCAACCAATAGAATAGTAAGTTAATTTTGAGACATTGTCTATCATGACTTTGTTTTGAGTGAGATAGATTTGACAGGCAGGCAAAAGGGCATCAATATCAGAGGGGACAATGCCAATGCTTTCCAAAAAGGACTCAAACTCGCTGATGGGATTGTAGTGGGGGACTTGTAAAATGCCTTTCTAGTCTGTCTACCTGATGTAGAAAGGAGCATCCGTACAAAAGACTGAAAAGGGTATATCCCTTGCATGGTGCAGATAATCAATCAGGGATTGTTGTGCCTCTAGAACAGTACACTCATGTCTTTGATTTGGGGTTTTAGTTGGGGTTTTGGTTTTCCCGATAACTGAGTTTGCTGATTCGTGGGTTTTCTCAGTTCTAACATGTTTACAGTAGCAGAGAATATGGGCATTTGAATTTGAATTTGAATTTGAGAGGAAGAAGAGGAGGAATGGATGTATCTTCGCTGAAGCCATGATTGTAGCACCAATTTGGTCCGTGGAAATCCACATACTGAACGCCATTCCATATCTCTGGTGTAATCAATAAGAAGAAGAGTATGGCACAAACTTTAGCAACAGAGTGGTTTTCAAACAAGAGATGTATGGCTTGGGAGGTTTAAGCCTCCCATTGTTATTGTGCTCGATTTAGAGTTTAGAGTTTCCATGAGTTTTACCCCTCCTATTGTAGGTTATGACAATGATTGACCACTTTTTACATTCTTTAGATCAAAATGTTTGCTAAAATTTAATAGAGTAGTCAATGTGATTTTGTTCTGAATTTGATCGCAATCTTTGAAGTGTTCTCCATCTGAATCCTAATATTTGGATATTTCTCAATTGAAATATTTAAGATAAGAAATAACACATTACAAATATATCAAGGCAATATATAACTCAAATCAGCACCTAAAGGTGCTTGCGAATAGGCAATAAGCACCCGTATGTATAGGCCTATTAACTTAACCATACACATTTATTTGCTATGAAATATTCTATGCAGAGTGAGGAACTCACTTATATTTTATGATAAAATATGAACATTTATTGTATTCGGATTCTTGCTAACTGAATGTTTTTGGAAATGAAATAATGGATAAAATAAATTGAAATTCAATAAACAATTAATTCCAAAAACATAAAATATGAACAACATTTATTGTATTTGGATTCTTAGTAACTGAATGTTTTTGGAAATGAAATAATGGATCAAATAAATTAAAATTTAATACACAATTAATACCAAAAACATAAAATATGAACAACATTTATTGTATTTGGATTCTTAGTAACTGAATGTTTTTGGAAATAAAATAATGGATATAATAAATTAAAATTTAATAAATAATTAATACAAAAAGCATAAAATTAAATTTAAAAATAAATAATATCTAACGAGTTATTATTTTTTAAAGTTAAGACCATCAAAATCTCATGCTCACTTAATTGTTTCAATGAATGTGCACAAATGCAAATAAATCATTTAAGAGTCATTTGGTAATCTTTATTTAAAATATCATAAACTACGTATGAGCATCTTTCTATATGTATGCAATCAGATAAGCATGAGACGCCAATTGTGATCCCTTGAAGAAGAGGGAAAATCCACAAGGCTATATGCAAATGTTCTAAGATGAAATTTGTATGCGAAAAATCACATACAGCACTTTTCAAGACTGTGTGGTAGTTTTCCCCTTTCACAAATTTTAACATCGATACAGGATTGAGATGGTAACTTCTGACCTGAGGCATGTCTGTTTTTGAATTGGAGAGCTCATTGACCATGAATCGGCCAAGATCCAAAATACTCTAGACAATATTATTAATGTGAAAGCCCCAAGCCATTGAACACCCAAACATAAAATTATCCCCTCCATTATAATATCCTCCATCAACTTCACCTCCAATGCAAACCTACATTTATCACCTTACAAATGAACAATACCATACATGCAAAAAGAAAGCACTGTATACATGGGTAGAGGGTCTATCAGAGAGACCAAAATGTCATTATCAAATGTGTTTATTTCTGCTGAGCTTCCACATTGCATTGGCCTTCAAAGAAAAAAATGTCTTTTTCCTAGGATACAATAATGATTTAGACTCCATATTTGATTTTAAAATTGGAACTTGGCATATATGTTCAGAGTAAGAAATGTGATTAGCTATTGAATGAAAATAAAATTTAAAATACCAGGAGACAATTTTTCCTCAGCATCAATGGCGATGAGCACATAGCAACCCTGATGTAAAACAAGAGTAAGTATCCGATCCAACACTTTAAGCTTGAAACTAAAAGGACGCATCAATAGCAGACCCAAACACATCTCTATGTATATGCATTTCTATCACCAACCTATAGAAGGCAAAAGTAAGAACCAATGTAAGGAGGAAGTGGTGAGTTTTGTTATGCCCTTTTCTTTTTATTAGTGATTTCCAATGAAAAGGAGAGGACAAATATAAAAACAAAACATACCAACATAAGCTTTGCATGGACATAGATCTTAAATCTTCTTCTGACCTGAGGATTCCAAGAATCACTTCCTTTCTTTGGAGAGCTACGTACTCCCCAACTTTCCTTTTCTCTTTGTTTCCCTAGAAAAATATATGATTTTTTTCTCTTTGTTTTCGTAGTCTGTAGGACTTTCCTGTTCCTCTTCCCTCTCAGAGCCTCCCCAGCGGCATTGCTTGCACAATTTCTCTTCAAGTATCCATTCAGGCCACATGGGAGTCACAACATACACAGAAAATATCTCCTTGGCCCTGATCTTGCTCACTATTTTATCTTATCCATCTATTACAATTTTTTCTTACTCAACTTTAGATTGTTATATTCTTTCTTCCTTATATTTAAATTACTGAGTATGCAGCACTAACTCTATATCGAAGATCTTATTTGTCCTTCTAATTTCAAGCATCACCTGCTCTTGCGCAACTGAGATTGTTCTTCCTTGAATCTAAATTACTCAACATCTAGCTTTTCTTCATGAATTTTATTATTCCTCCTCAAATGTCAAGCATCTCACATTCACTCACATTGTCCATATTTGAGACTTTGAACAATTTAAAAATTTCACAATTTCTTCAATATAACAATATCTATTGCATGATGGAGCTTTGGTGTACCATTACTCAGTCTTCAAACTGGGAAAACAATGGTTATTGAACCCCATATTCAAAAATGTGGTATCTTGTAAACATTTAATCACACTCTCCCCCCTAGAAAAAGAATGCTTGACATGAATATAGTACTAACTTACTAAGTATAGCTCAGAAGCCTCATAAGCTAGTACAAGTCTTTGTTCAGAATTAGAAATATCAGGTTCTAAAAAATTCTATTTCAATTTTAAGCTTAAAAATTATACCTTTTAATGTGTTACTGTAGATAAAACTCCTAGGTGGGATTGACATGAATATAGTGCAGCTCAGAAGCCTCGTAGGCTAGTACAAGTCTTTGTTTAGAATTAGAAATATCAGGTTCTAAAAATTCCATTTCGATTTTAATCTTTAAAATTATACCTTTTATGTGTTACTGTAGATAAAACTCCTAGGTGGGTTTGTCACATAAAGCTACAATCTAGCAACTAAATTTTCCATGGATGGAATGAGCTAGCTCTAATATCATTGACGTGAACATTTTACACAATCACAATAGAGAAGCAGAATTACATTACAATAATCAATGCTTCTTTATTGTAATCAACAAGATGGATCTGGTACAAAAATCTGAACGAGTAAAGGCTCTCACAGGCCAATGCCAAAGCAACCAAGTCACTACCTTGGCTATTCAGCAGCCTTGACATACTCACACAAACATTGACAAATCCAGTTATCCTAGTCATTGATGCCCTGGAAATCTAGGGTTTAACTTGACACATTGATAGTTCTAAATTAGTTCACAACAAGGTTTAAGGAAATAGCATTATTAAAGAATGATACTCAAAATACCACCATCTAAAAAGATACAATTAAATTGATATGGTAAATGAGAGTCCAACAACTGCAGCTGATAGGTTTTAAAAAATTAATTAGATATTAATTAATAAGGAATCAAAGGGCAAATTATTTGTACGATAGAGGTCTTCAAAGATAAAATTGAAGCACCAAATAGATAAGTGTAGTCAAACACAAGATGGTGTGGATGAAACAAATGCATCTCAGTAACGTGCAAATGCTAATGTTAGTTAGAATAAGTCACTCAAATACCAAAATAAGTACTCCAAATAAGACAATAAGGAAGATAAAAATATAAATCTAGATACCAGTTGTGCAAATAGTATTTAAGCATTGATTATCTCTGTGTTTGAAGCTTAACATGAATTATTTAGATGCAACTATATATTAATCCTTCTTAGTAGTAGAAATTGCACATATTAGAAAAAACCAGCATTCAAATTCAGCAATGATTATTAACGTATAGAATTTTCATCTCCCTATTTTAAGAAGGAAAACTGCTCCTTAGTGCAGTTCGATTGACTCGCAATGTGATACCAAAAACAAGGTATTACATGGTGTGTAAGCAAAGAAAAGAAGTAAGAAAATGGGTATTACAATTATTTTCTTCTAGCTTTAAGAAGTCCCAAGTTACACGATAAACATCCATTTTGCTTCCAGATTTCATGTGAAACTGTGTACTTCAAGGGTGGTCACTGATCACAAAAGATAAACCTATGATACCGACTCGCCCCAACATGTACCCCTGGTACTGATCCAGTCTATACCAGGTCTGGGAACAGGTACAGCACGATTGTGCTTTCATCCCGGTACAGCCAGATTTGTCAATAGACGAATTTGGGTGGACAAATTTGGGTGTACCCAGGACAAATCCACATTGAACCTGTCAGATTATTTTTGTTTTTTCCAACATTAAAACATAAAGTAACAAAAAAATTAAAAAGACAATCTAAACCTTAAAAATGTAAAAACATAACAAAAACTTTATAAAACACAAAACAAAACACTTAACATTCATTGCATTCTTACCTCTTATCGCTCATTTAGGATTGAAACTTCATCAAGCAACATTGGTATCATCTTCCTACACTAGTACAACTGTACAAGTGCACATTTGCTGCCAAGGTGATTGAGGACCTTGAAAGGAGTGGCAGTGGGGTGCAACTGCTTGTGGTTCTAATGAACCACATCATGATGTTGATGCTCTCAATGAAGAGCAAATGACAATGAATAGTAAATTTGATGTAATAATTAATATTTACCATGGCATTTGGCATTCGATTAGCATTATCAATTTAGCAGTAGTGTTTTGTGGTTATTTTATTTTTTACATGCATACCATGTGGTTAAATCCTCATTATTACGCAAAAAAAATTATTTTTATTTTTATTTTTTGTACAGCTGTAACTAGTGCAAACAAAAATCTAGCCATACCAGCAAACCCAGACCCAAAACAAACTGGCAACTTAGAGGTGAACTATGATAATGATAAACCAATATAAGTGGCTGTTATGTGTGCAACAATGATAATTTAACCATAAAACAAATGTATAAACTGTATATGTAAGGAGTGGCCACTGCATTTTATGTGCATATCTTGGGCCTTAAACCAAAATTAGCAAGCAATACATATTAAAGAGGGGAAACGCATTCAAGAAAAAGCATTAGCACAAACCAATTCATGGGCGTTCTTTGTACATATTGCTTTAAATTTGTGCAACACTTATGGAGCATCATGTTCAACATTGATATGTTATTGTATACTTTTCCCCTCTGAAGTTGAAAGGATACTACTTACAGCCCATCTTTTAAAGACGTTTGTGAATCCTGTACCTTGAAGCAATCCCGGTCTGGAGAATATATCACAGAATGGAAATGAAAAAGCAACTGAACTGGATAACCCAGAAAAATCAATAGAAAACCAACCCTGTTTGATTCAGTTCCTTCCTTGCATTCACTATTTTTGGAGATGATTTGATCAGATTAGATACAACATCAATTGTCAGCCCAAGACCAAGGAAAACAATTAACATCTCTTCCAGTTCATTATCTGGCCGATCTATTTTCTTCATAAGTTCCACCATCTCAGTTGAATTCTTCTCTAAGCGTTCTTTTGAGGGAAAAGCTTATAGCTTTGAACTAGCTTATAAGAATGCTTATATCTCCTGCCCTTATATCTCCTGCCCTGTGACAAGAAGCTCTATTGTTTTGAAGCGATCTGCTTTGTCTGTGGGCATGTTTTGTATGCGGTCTGCAGTAATTTTAGATAAACTAGTACAGGAGGTGGTGATTTTAGGGTGTTCCTTGATGAGCTTGGTGATTTCCTGTTCATTGAGACCAAACATGGCCATCATTTCTATCAGCTTCTTCAAGCTGCCTGACCCTAAAACACAAGGGCAACATCGGACAACCTCTTGCAACTCCTCTTGTTTCAACCCAATGGTTTCCAAAAGCTCTATGTTTTTGCCATTGAACCCTCTATGTCCCATTTAAGAATCCCAGGATCCTGAATGATAATTCTTCCTATGTCTTCCATTTTCAAACCCATCTTCGACAAAAATATAACTTTAGAATCTATACTTTCCATTGAACATTTAAGGAGAACTTCCAAATTTGTCCTGAAAAATGTGATCACCTCCTCCCCTGCGCATCCAAGTCTATCAAAAGCTCAAAACTTCAGTAATATCCATCCAGCTTTTGGAGCTAACATCGAAACGACTATCAGTTGAAATTTTCTGATTCAAGTCATCGTGCAATGACTTGAATTCGTTAATATAATTTTCCTTAAGAAGAAAGGGATGGCAAGCACAAATTTTGGCCAGAAAAACTTTACTGACTCCAAGGCCTTCATAAGCTTGGAGCTTTTCTTTTAAAACCTCGGGTTGGTAATCGAAAATTTCCCTTGCTTGTCTGTACAGTTTCCCTAATTTGTTCCTGGGAATGCCAAATCTCCTTAATGTTGAGACATTGTCCATCATGACTTTGTTTTGAGTGAGATAAATTTGATGGGCAGGCAAAAGGCCATCAATATCAGAGGGGCCAATGCCAATGCTTTCCAAAAAGGGCTCAAACTCGTTGATGGGATTATAGTGGAGGAACTTGTCAAATGCCTTTCTAGTCTGTCTACCTGATGTAGAAAGGAGTTTCTGTACAAACGAGGGTGCGTTGGTGACCATATACTCTGCATCTGAAAAGGGTAAATCCCTTGTATGGTGCAGATAATCAATCAGGGATTGCTGTGCCTCTAGAACAGCACGCTCCTGTCTTTGATTTAGGGTTTTAGCTGGGGTTTCGGTTTTGCCCGATAACTGAGTTCGCTGATTCGTGGGTTTTCTCACTTCTAGCATGCTTACAGTAGCTGAGAACATGGGCATTTGAATTTGAGAGGAAGAAGAGGAGGAATGGATATACCTTTGGTGAAGCCATGATTTCAGCACCAATTTGGTCCGTGAAAATCCACGTACTGAACGCCATCCCATACCTCTGGTGTAATCAAGAAGAAAAAGAATATGGCGCAAACTGAGGATTGGGATTTTCCAGCTTTCCAACATGAGACTCGTGGCTTGGGAGATTTAAGGCTGCGGTCCCATGAAAAGTGAAAGCTAAATATTTTGAGCAGGTGAGGGTTTAGAAAAATAGGATATCCATGATTTTATATTTTTTTATGGAGACAAAATTGGAGTCTTTCGCAGTGGACTCGGATTTTAGCCCCACCAGCCAGGTTTTGTTGAAAATTCCAGTTTGGATTGAGCTTCTTGATCTTCATGTTCATCTCTGGTGTTTCCTTACAGAGATTGTGAAACTCATTGACAGGGTGGCTTGTCATGAACTAGAGCGTTTTTTTTTACGCTCATCCTAAGAAGTGTGTGTCGAAGTTGACCTTGCGAAAGATCTACGGGACCACCTGGATATTCAAGTTGGGTCCCTGCATATCTCTCAAAAGGTGGTTTATTTCAACCTCCCCAACACGTGTTTTCGTTGTCAAGCCCTGGACCATCGCATACGCGATTGTCTACTACTAGCTCATTACAAGCCAGCGGTGATGCAACCCACGATTTCCAAGCCCAAAGTTGACCCTTTGACTGATGGTTGGACTATGGTAGGGAATAAGAAGGGCTCTAGTGCGAAACCCACTCCCGTGGGTGCTTTCAGCAGTGGACTCCGGATTTTAGCCCCACCAATCGTGTTTCGTTGAAAATTCCTAGTTTGATTGGCAGGGTGATTTTTCATGAACAAGAGCATTTTTACACTCGTCCTAACAAGCGTGTGTGTGTCGAAGATGACCTTGGAAAATATCTACATGACCACCTGGATATTCAAGTTAGGTCCCTGCATATCTCTCAAAAGGTGGTTTATTTCAACCTCCCTAACACGTGTTTTCGCTTATCAAGCCCCAGACCATCGCATTCGCGATTGTCCGCCGCTAGCTCATTCAGCTAAGCAATGACGCAACCCACGATTTCTAAGCCCAAAGATGACCCTCCAACTTATGGTTGGGCTATGGTAGGGAATAAGAAGGGCTCTTGGTGCGAAACACACTCACGTGGTTCCTCCTTCCCCCCTCCATCCAAGGATGAGTCGAGTTCGGAGCCACCACGTACGTCGGTTTCCATTCCTTCCAAACCCTCACAGAGTCGGGTTCTTCCTTCAAGTTTAGAGAATACTGGGAATTTTGCTCAACTTCTCTTCCTCTACGACACTCTCACAATCCACCTCGAGAGGTGTCCCACAATGTGCAAGGGGATAATGGGGCCAAACGCCGCTCCATTCAAGTTGAGCTTTTGATTCAGACTAGATCTCACTTGCCAATAATTTTGCCATTCTCAGCTCAAAGGATGGTATACCAGACGGGCAGGGGAGTTTGATATGTCTGATTTTTCATGAATTTCATCTCATGGAATGTTCGGGGTCTTACAAAGCCCTCTCGAAAATACTCTATTCGTTTAGCTTGCTAATGTATCGACAACCTTGATATTATTTGTTTGCAGAAATTAAGATTTTTGGTTTTTACTTCAAAATACTCTAACTTGTATTGCCCAACTTTTACACATTTTCATACTCAACACATTGATGGCAAAGGTGGTGCTAGCATTTCCATAGCGCTGAAATTCTCGGCCTTAATCACCTCCTTGCCAAGATCCTTCAAATCGGGCGTGTGGGTGATTATGGCTATTAATGATCTTTCTTTTGGTATTCTTAATGTTTATGCTCCTAATGATGGCTCAAAAGAACAACTTTATGGAAATGGTTAGGTGATAACTTACCTTTAGCTTATTGGTTGGTGTGTGGTGACTTTAATATGATAGAACATCCAGATGATAAATGTGGTGCCCTTCCTATGCGTTGGTGTGTTAGTGAGCATGTGGCCTAGTATTTCTTTAAAAGTTGTTGGGGACTTTCTCGATCCTTTGCTTAGACGGCGGCAAGAATTTAAAGCCCAAGCTTGGTATACTTGGACCAATCTTCGAGAAGGATATGATCAGGTATTAAAAAGGCTTGATCATGCACTTCTTTCACAAGACTTTTTTTATTTTGACATGCAAGGCTCCTCTCGTTGTCAAGGTGTGGTCAAATGTGCTTTTGTCAGATCATCACTTGATCACATTTAAGGTTGTTTGGCGCGGGGCCCCTTTTAAAGTCCCATCAAATCAATTCCTTCTTAATGTCTCTTTCAAAGTCATCCGGGGTGGTCCCACTTATTGCCAAGGTTTGGAACATGGCGCCACGTCCATCGCCTTCTTTGCAACTGGCCAGATCACATGGTGGGAGGCGGCGATTTAACGCACCACCCGCTTCTCCTTTGTCATTTCGACAAGCAAATAGTGGCTCGTGTTCATAAACGTGTTGACTCGGCTCTGCACAAAGAATTCAGAAGGATCTCAATTATTGCTCAAGTCCAATCCCTTCGACATTCCTCTCCATATACAGTCTGCAGAAACCCGACATAAGCTCAAGCTCATTGATTCTCATTTGGCTCATGGTGCACAATCTAGTCGAGGCTGCATTGGCTTAAGGTGGGAGACAAAGCCTCAAAATACTTCTTCAAATCCCTCTAAGCCAAGCATGCTCATCACATATCAAAGCTATCCATGATTCACATCGAGGCTCACGGAGCTTCCTAGAGATCTCAAGTGCCTTTGTCGAGCATTATCATTTTGTCTTTCAAGCTCAAGAGGCTACTAATGAGTGAGTTATCGCCTTTCTGCATATGTATTGATGTGGTGCCGAATAAGCTTTATCCCAAATAGCGGGACCATTACAATGCTCCTCTTTCTTTGGAAGAACTCCATGTTGCCTTGTTGTGCTTATCTGATGACAAATCTCCAGGACTCGATGGTTTCCCATGTGAATTTTACAAAGCAACCTGGTCTTTTGTGGGACCAGATTTGCTTCATGTTTACAATGAAGCTCTCCAATCCAATTCTCTTGGGAGTTTCATCAATCAAGGCAACATCAAATTCATTCCTAAAGTGGCAATCCTGAGTAGATAACAAATTGGCGGCCTATCACCCTACTAAATGTTTCTTATTAAATTCTTGCTAAGGCTTTGGCTCTTCGTATAGCTGATCTTTTGCCTAAAATTGTTCACCTAAGCAAACCGGTTTTGTCAAAGGCGGTACATTCTTTGGATAATCTTATTGTGGTTTGGGAAGGGATGGAATGGGCCTCAGGTTTCTCTGCAACAACTCTATTTCTCAAAATTGACTTTGAAAAGGCTTATGACCATATCGAATGGCCATTTATTTTGCTATGCTCAAAGCCCTTGGCTTTGACAACTTTTTGTTCGGTGGTAGTCGTAACTCTATTTTCTAATGCATCGAATCATCTAACCATTAATGGCCATCAATCTAATGCGATCGACCTCTTCCACTCTATCAAACATGGGGTGTCCTCTTGCACCAACCTTGTTTGTTTTAGTTGTGGATGCTTTAGGCTATCTTATTTCCCATCATGCTGCTCAAGGTCACATTCGGGGATTTTCCTTCTTGATCATGCGATGCAACTTATTAATGGTCATTTTGCATATGATTCCTTTCTTACCATTGTTGAATCCGAACAAAATGTGGCTAAGGTTTTTTATTTCCTTGATACGTTTTCCTTGCTTCTAGATCCAACATTCAGATGGCTAAGACATTGGGCTATCGAAAATTTGCTTACCTATCCTGACTAGTTGAAATATTACCCCTAGAAGTGGATTGGAAGAGGCGATCAATTCAAATTCTTGGGCATTCCTTTTTATTTTTGATAACAACTCCACACGCTATGGCAATATGTTATTAACAAAGTTGAGCATAAGGTTTCTCGGTGGTCTTCCAAACCACTCTCTCTTGCTAGAAAATTCCAAGTGTGTACTAAGATTCTTGCCGCCACCCATGTGTATTATTCTACGTGTTGGTGCCCTTCTCATGCTTCGTTTGCCAAACTTGCCAAGTTATTGTATGACTATCTTTGGTGTAAAAGTTCTGGTTCAGCTTGGCTTTCATAGGGTGGCCTAGGAGGTCTATTGTCTCCCTCATGATCAAGGTGGTATGGGAATCATTGATGTTTACCGACAAAGCGTGGCCTTATGTTCTAAATGGGTTGTGCGTTGTCATGATGGTGATCAATCTGGAAAATTTACTTTGGCATCAGCATTGCTTCTAGTGCCCATATGGCAAAAAATGTTGGAACAATATTGGTTGTACACCCTTATTATCACTAGGGCTCCTTCAAAATTAATGCACCTTTGTTGCCAAAAGCATCTGGAAAGCTTTTGAGATGGTGAAACCATTGTTGCATTGGATTGGTGATGGCTTTTGCACGGGATCTCTTTCAATTCTCAGAATCTTTGGTGGTCTCCCATCATCACTGATGATAATCTTCCACTTGCAGAAACTTCAGGCATCAAATCTCTCCAGCTTTCTCACAAAGGAATTCATACCATCTAGGATTTGGTCACCCACAGAGACTAGGTTCCATTGAGCTCTTAAGAAAAATTCAATCTTGCCAATTCGATCTCCCATCTATCTAGCAAAATTCAGGAATTAATGTCCGATGTTATGCTCCACAAGCTGGGCTTAAACCCCCGGATGCTTTGGTGGTGTGATTGGCGGTGGAATCATGAAATTGCCTTCCTCTTACTCGCTACAATCTGAACAACTTATCAACTTTTTAGCCCAATCTCACCTACCATTTCCAAACTCAATGCCCATTGGGGTTTACATTTTGACATTCCACCTAGCTTCATCGGCTTTCCCGTGCTTGGAATTCTCTTCTTGAGCCCAAAGTTAATCATTTCTTTTGGTGCCTTATTTATCAAGGGTATTCTGCTTGGAGAAACGTCTTAGTCACATTGGCATCCTAATCCTAAATGCCCTTTCTATTCCAAACTTGAATCTTTTAAGCATTTATTTTGGTCTTGTCCCCATGCTTAGACTATTTGGACTTGGATTCATTCTTTTTCCAACCCTACCATCCGGAATTATTTCATTGGCATCTGGCTTTGTTTGGATTTTCAGTCCTTGGCCACATTATATTGATACTCTATGGAAATTGTTTAGAGCTTGTATTCTTTTTCATATTTGGAAAGCTTAAAATGCTTTGATATTCCAGAATGATCAATCTGTTGCTTTCTTTTCCACTAATGACAAAGTGGTTATATTGTCTATTGTGCACATACAAATTCAAGCTCAAGCTTGAAAAGGTTTCCCTAGAGTTCGCTCATTTATAGGAGTTTCTCACACACTGGGGGAGTGTGCCACACATGATGAGTCGAGTCCCCCCGGATCCTTCTACCACCACCACCTCGGCCGATCTCCACCTCGGCGTGGCCCACCACCGCAGGACCACATCGTAAAAGCCGCTCTCACAACCATCGCTCTCGCCTCTCCTCGGGTCACCCTTCACTCCATCCTCTTTAGATCGGGCTGAGCCCTCCTTCGAGGGGGAAGGGTGTTGTTAGTTCTCCGCAATGGGGCTCTCTGCCGCCTTTAAAGCATCTAGACTATGGTTGGTTTTCTGCCCCCTATTTAGGGGAATTATTGTTCCATTGCAGATGCAGATGCCTGACCATGATGGTTGGTAGGTGGATCCTCCTCGGCCGAGCCAACTAGTGGAGTGTTTATCCCTCCCTAGGATGACCCTCCTCCTCCTCCCGGAGCGACAACTTATGCTTAGTGTTTTCTAATTTGTTGTAATTATTATTCTCTTTGGTTTCCCTTTGGGCGTTTTTTGTTTCCTACGTGGCATTTTGTGGGACCGTGAGTTTTCCTAGGTCATCCCTACTAATGTAACTCTCTTTTATTAATATTAATTCCTCTCCTAAAATGTAGTTGTTGAGCAATTTTAGGAATTTTGTCGAGTTTTAGTAACAACAATAATTTTTTTATACATGGGACCACATTTCCCATACACATAGAAGTGGTAGCCCCTACTATGGGACTGCCCTTTAAGCCTCCTCTCCCATTTTGATAGTGCTCACTTTAGGGTTTAAATGATCCATGGGTTTTTCCCCTCCTATCATAGGTTATGACAAGATGATGATTGACAACATTTAACATTCTTTAAATTAAATTGTTTACTAGAATTTAATACACTAATAATGTGATTTCCTTCCTCAACTTGATCGCACTCTTTGAATTATTATCTCTTTTAATCTTAATATTTGGAAATTATTAATTGAATTATATAAGAAAATAAATAATACATTGAAAATATATCGAGTTAATAATGCCTGAGGCGTCCTATTATAAAGAGTTGATTTTTAGAAAAAGTTATGTTTTTGATCGCACATTTTCGGTGACTTCTTTTCTCGAGAGATCTTTAACAAACAAAAGACATTGGTAGCCTCAAGAAGCATTGATGTTGTTTCACCATATGTAGCCAATATGTGCACAATCTAATCGGGCTCACATTTGTCTCAGATGCTTTACCACCTCTCGTAAAAACATGGAGCTTTGAAACAGAGTGTGGACATCCACCGAAGCATTGCAGATAAGGGGCTTTCATAAGATGTTTTAGTTGAGGTTCCCCGACAAATATGTCTATAAAATGTGGGAGGATGAGAATTATTCAACAAAATGTCTCGAAAGATATGTGGTCTTTTTCAACATCTTTGTTTATCCGTAGGACTTCTAACATGATTTTAGACTAAAAATTTGACAAGATTTGTGGTAGGATTTTGAGATTTATAATGCATGCATATCCTTTTTGGGTCATTTGCCTCACAAATATTGCCATATTTTTAGGGTTTTCAATGAAAATGGTGAAGGAGCACAAATACGAGTGGGTTAGGTTAGTAATATTAAACATCCATTTCTTGCCTAAAATTTTTAAACTCTCTTTCAACATATCTTATTATCTTTGAACTAAAAGAAAATATTTTTAATGTTTATTTTATTCTTTCTTTTCTTCAAAGAGTTTGGTGTATTATGAGAATAAATCCTTTGCATTGTACTAGTTTTGAATGTATATCATTTATGGGATAAGGAATATGCTTTTTTGTTTGAGGAATTGGTTAGTGTTGTTCAAGTTATAAAGGAACCATAAGAAGCCTTAAAAATACACCACAACTACTATTCAAATGCAATCACTTGGAGGATAAAAGAATTTGCAAAGATGAGAAAGGAAATGGTAGAGATATAGTGGTGGAAATGATAGTGGTATGGTTTGAGGAGGGATTGACACTGTTTAACTAAAAAAAAGAATTGTCCAACCCGACCACTTCATCTTTACAATGATACTCCTAGAGCTTGTGCCAAAATAATAGCTTTTCAAGCAGGTATAAAACCCCAAAAAAAAACATAATGAAATGGGGTGAGGGGGTGGGTTTTCATTATTGTTGTTCTTATTGTTTTAGTAGAGATGGATGCAAAATTTGGAAGCATACACAATGCACGTCAATTGTTTGACAAAATGCTTCAAATAAATATGGTCTCTTGGAATGTGATTATTGCATGATACACACAAAATGGTAATCTTGGCTTTAAATCTTTTCAAATAAATGTATCAACTAAATGTTATTTCATGAAATGTCACATCTTCAACAAGCAAATCATCCTCGTGAAGTGTTAACACTATTTTTCCAACCACAAAAGCAGTCTCCACCCTAATCGGTTCACTTTTACTAGCATATTCCCACCTATTCTCAAATAGGATGTTTGAAACCAATGCAACAAAAAAGTGTTGAACCTAATTAGTTCACCTTTACATACTCTAAACCTTACAATTGTGGTCTCATGGACTTCAAATATTTTAGGATATGCACAAAATGATTTTGTTGAAAATGCTTTGGAACCTTTCAAGAAAATGCAATTGGCAAGTTTAAAGCCACACTCCACAACCTTTGTTGTTATTTTCCCAGCTTGTGCCAAAATGGGAGATTTAGAGTAATGTGTGGACATCCACAAAAGCATGGTAGTAATCTATTTTTGTTTACACACACACACACACACACACACACACACACACACACACACACACACACCTACACACACACACACACACACACGAGAGAGACACACACACACACACACACACACACACACACACACACACACACACACACACACACACACACACACACACACACACACACACACACACACACACACACACACACACACACACACACACACACACATTAGCAAGTGGCCTATTATTGCGAGATTATTGGTAATGTTATGTAAAGTAATTTGAAAACACATGTTGGAACTATAACAAGGTGCATTGTGTTAGACCTACAAGGATATAGAAGGGACCAAGTTTTATTTACATTTTCTTTTAAAAATATCACATCTAGAAGGTTAAGTTCGGGAGGTGGAGAAAAGGAAAAGGAAAATGGATTGGTACCCCTAACCGAGATGGAAAAAAATGTTTCACCAAAAGGGAATGTGAGAGAAGTGCTTAGAATCAATCTAATGCTTGGAGGCGATGCAAAATTAATCTCTTGATGATTATATGAGATTGAATCACGCATACGAGATTATGTATGTACATTCCTTCTCATGTAGTTTGGAATGCACGTGTAATTGCTAGTAAAGAATAAAATATTGGACTTAAATAGGACAAATTTGGAGAGAGAAAAGTTTTTCTAAAGGAAAATTTGGACCATCAAAAAATATGATTGCTTGTGTAGACAATCAACTCAATGAACATCTAAATTCAACATAAAAGTACCAAGATTTTCTCTATTACATCGATTTTAGAGTTCATGAACCATGTTATGATTGCATGTATCAATATAAACATATCTTGTAATGGGCATGTTAGGAGAAAATGAGCTTCAACTTTTATTTTATTCGAGTGTTCTTTCTCAAGGTGCATCTACCAATTTCATTATATAACACAAGTGAGATAATCGGTTTTCTTCTCGAAGAAAACAAACTTAGATGGGCATGGCGTATTATATACTGTAGTGTCATAAATGAATTTCTTCTTGCTAAGCATCCACAATACATATTAAATATTATTAAAAAATATCTAATTAATCACAACAATAAAATATGTAGAGAAATAAGAACATGTGGGGATCTTATCTCATTTATGCACTATTTGATTCGTAAACTGCTGATTAATAACACTAACAGATCACTATGCTCATGAAAAAGAATGAAATACATAGTTCATTTTTTACCAATTTAATTTGAAATACCGTTCACCCAATTATGTTGAAAAAATAGAGAAAATAGAGACAAGAGGAGACGTGATTTATCCTAGAGAAACCCAATGTGGGAAAAACTCCAGTGGATGAGCAAATTTCTCCCCTTAACTATGTAATTCTCCAAAATTACAACCCACTACCAAAATAGGCCTTCAAGAAAGATTAATACTCCTCGTTGTATTTACTTGCTCACAATCTCTCAACAAAAGGAGAACTCCACTCTAATGAACAAATAAGCAAGAATTCACTTATTCAACTTCATTCACCATAGGAATCACTCACTCTCCCTTGCTTGAATCCTTCTAAATGCTTATATTTATAGTTATACAACTTAGGGGTTCGTGGAAATACAAAACAAACCATCTTGGAAGCTCAAACATTTACAATTGTTGAGATCCCGTGTTTCTGTTCCATCGCCATTCAGGACCGCCACTTAATGCAAACCAATGGTTTCAGAACCATCATGACAAGCTTACACAACCGCCGATCTACACAGAGTGACAATTACGTAACTTTTGAGGTGTTCATGTAATCGAGAGTAGAAAATCCCCTGAGATAGAACATAAATGGCCCAAAATGTCATTTAAAGGTGTCTGGATCACCCCAACCTGACTAGACCATCTTGTGAAGACATAATGAGTGAGATCTTGTAGAGAAAGTATCAAATATAGAGAATACATAGAATTGGGCTATTCTTGATCCATTTTTGGATCATACCTCCCCAATTTGAGGCTTTTAAGTCCCTAAAATCTTCAAGGACTAATGAGGTGAGGAAATTTCTCCCCACATCCTCTCTGGAATACCACTCTTGCACTGGAGGTGTATCTAGCTAGATTATTCCAATGAACATATCATTTTTGTGGACTTCTAGTCCCACTTTTTCATTATCTTTACATGGTAATCTCAAAACAACATTAACTACACTCTTAGGCAAATAACCAAAACATGTCTCAAAAAGAGTTTTTTGGTAGAAGTAGGAATAACCATATCATAAGATTACGGGATATATGCCAAATCCTCATCCCAAATCCTAGGATCTCTCATAAACTAGACCAAGGTATAGCTTACCACCTCTATCTAGCTCATCTAGCTCTAGATGACATGTGGTAGACCTCATAGTATCCATCTTCTTCCCCAATATAGACCAAAAATCACCAATGAACCGTGAGTCCTTGTCTGTCATAATAGAATTAGGCAAACCAAAATGAACCCACACATCAACAACAAACAACTCCGTTGTATCACCGGTCTTCTTGTAAGGAATGTGAATACCCACTTTACAAAACTGATCTATTACCACAAAAATATCATCATACCATTTTCTATAAGTAGGTAAATTGTCCATAAAATCCAAGGAGAAACTTACCCATGGTTGGGAAGAAACTGATAATGACATACATAACCCCAAATTTCCTTCACCACATGAACCAAAACTATTGACACGGTTAACAACTATTATCTATATATTTGGCTAGAGATCATACCTGTGTAAGTGCTCAACAGTCTCTATCACACGAGAGTGACCAACCATTTCTGAAGTGTATGATTTCTCAAACAAATATTGTAATGGTTATTTCTTTTCGTAGGCATCCTGCATGGACTTCCTATGGAATCCCAAGTCTGAAGCGGACCATCGGGTAACAACTACATCATATGCTCAATTGGCCTATACGAGGGCAGCCCCATAGGCTCTTTCTTGAACTGCTAAATAAACTCTCCCATTTGCTTCTTCTCTTTTTTAGTAACTATGTTATGAGTGGTCTCAGAAATAACTTCCTCAACTTGTTTATCCCTTAGAAGAAGTAAAGAAAATCTCCCACTAGCATTAAGTTTCGGGCTTCAGTGACACTTAAAGAGATCTTCAAATCTCTTGAATAGGATGAAATGATGTAGCTCTTATCATCCTTTACCAAGTGGTACTAGTTGGCTCTCCTCATGAAGATAACATCCCTAATATACAAATATGGGCTATTAAATACTACACCACACACATCAAGGGGAACAACATCCACAAGAAATTCTTTGATAAAATTTTTGTCGATAGAAAAAGTGATCTTACATTGCTTAGTAACCTTGATGTCTACACCTTTCTTTACCCAACCCAAAGAATAAGGACTTGGGTGATTGTAAGTTTCCAACATCAGCCTATCAACTAGCTCTTTACTAACCAAATTAGCTTGCGAACAAGTATAAAAAAGAGCATCCACTTTGGTCTTCTTCAACTAAATTTTTATATGAAAGAGCTTAGTAAGTTCATTTTCTTGAGCATTACTATTATTACCCAAACATACCTCTCTGCAGATGGAGGCACAACACATAGTCTCATCCACCTCTTCGTTGCAAAACACTTCCTCTCCTTGGAGGGCAGCCATGGCCTTCTTCTTATTTTTCTTATTTTTGAAGGGATGTAATTTTGGGTGGAGCTTCCAACATTTTCCTTGGAATGAGTGTCAACATCATAATGCCCACAATGAATTTTAGTATCTTTTTAGAAATAGAAGTAGCATTTTGCTTACCTTTCCCTTTTCCTTTCCCTTTGGCTTGATGTCATCTTCTTTGTCTGAAGCATGTTGAGAGGTAGATGAACTCTTTTTCTTGTCCATCTCCAAGTAGTGAGCTTACATACAAGCCTCGTCTACATCTGTCGGCTTGGCCAAGAGGATGGGTCTCCTTAAGTGGCTATGGAGTCCACCAATATACTTCATCAATAAGTCCCAATCCACTACATCCTTTCCCATATGAATATATTTCTTTTGGAACTCACTGGTATACTCCTACACATTCTAGCCTTGTTTATGCCTAAGATACTTCGCCAATACATGGACCTCTCTTCCTCATAACAAAATAAAGATAGAATTACTTTTTGATTAGATTTTTAAATTTGTCCCACTTAACAATAGGAGGAAGCTTCTTAATAACCAAAGAGTGGACATAACTTTCGAATCAAGTTAAAGCATGATTGGTCAATTTTAACCAAGCATAGGAAATTTATTGACTTTCATTAATGTGATACAAGCCTAAATATACTGCAAGTCAAGCTAGCCAATGGTCTAGCTTCTCAACATTCATGTCTCCATCATAAGGTTGAATTTCTATCTTGGCCTCTGCTTTGAAAGGTGGTGATGTGGGAATGGCATGGGGTTGCTCTTCTTTATAATCACAAGCATCTTCCTCATGGGATTCCCGTGTCTCATGTGAAACACCAAGTTTATCCATGAGTAGTCCCATGATGGACTCTAATTTCCTGATGGACAAGGAAATATTGCCCACATCTTTGGACAAACTTACCACATTAGCCTCCAACTTGTAGAAACGTTCTTCACTGCTATCCTTTGCATCATTTCTTCGAGCCATCTCTCGAATTCCTTGCTTCCAATTTCTTGTAGAAATCTCTACTTTAAAAGGAATAAGGCTACCTTCACCTCTTTCTTTTCCCTTTCGTAAGGGGCATCTAACTACAATCTCAAGACAAGTTAACCACACAAAGATTGAAATATTAATCGCTCGATACCAATCTTATCTATAAATTGTTGATTAATAACACTAACGAGATCACTATGCTCATGAGAAACAATGAAATACAAAGTTCCTTGTTTACCAATTTAATGTGGAACACTATTCGGACAATTATGTTGAAAAACCAAAGAAAATAGAGACACGAGGAAACATGATTTATCCTGGAGAAACCTAATGTGGAAAAACTCCAGTGGGTGAGAAAATTTCTCCCCTTCACTATGTAATTCTCCAAAAATACAACCCATTACCAAAATAGGCCTTCAAGAAAGATTAATACTCCTTCTCATTATAACTATTTGATCACAATCTCTCAACAAAAGGAGAACTCCACTCTAATGAACAAACAAGCAAGAATTCACTTCTTCAACTTCATTCATCATAGGTTTCACTCACTCTCCCTTGATATAATCCTTCTAAATGCTTATATTTATAGTTGCACGACTCATGGGTGTGTGGAAAGTCAAAACAAACCATCTTAGAAGCTCAAACATTTGCAACTATTGAGATCCCATGTTTATGTTTCGTTAGTTACAGGACCGTCGTTTAATGCAAATTGATGGTTTCTTGGGTGATCTCATGTCAAGTGCGAGTTTTTGGGAAATCTCATGCCAATGGCAAGTTTTTGGGTGATCTCACACAAAAGAGCAAGTGTTAGGGAGTGAGGTCTAGTTTTATTCTCCTTCCATGACTCTAACCGATAATCACCACTACAGATGGGGCATCCATGACTTATTCCCGTTGTCCCAATTTGTTCTAAATTAGTTCTGAGTTGTCTTGATTAAAGGAGATAGAATACATTCTGTAGAATCGAGGAATGTGCTTGTAAGTATAGAAATGATTTGAACACTTCGTGAGTTGTGTTGATATGAGACAATGATTGTGTGTGCCCCCAGACATTAATGCCCAAGGGAGAACACATGCACCTCGACGCCATCTCTTGTATGAGTTTGGGCAATGGTGTTTATGTTGTCTTTGAGGAACCAAGTCGATTTTGGGTCATTCTGTGATTGTATTTATGTTTTTTGTACTATACTAATCTGAATCGTAGCTTTGAATTGTTGTAGGGGTCATTTTTTCACCCAATGTATGTCACCCCTTGTTTGGGGTGCATGTGACGTCGAGAAAGTGTGTGGCCCAAAAGAGAGGACTTGATGCTAATCAAGCCGATACTTGCAAGGGTAGGGGATGTGCATGGTAGAAACCAAGGAAAATGCAAACAAAGTGGTTAGTAACATGTGTTAGTAGAAAAATCTAGTTATGCAAGAGAAGACGATGTAGCAAGAAAGTGTGCATATAAGATAGACCGTGAAAAGTGGGTTTCAAACATGGGATATTACTCACAATGTCACAAGACAATTAGTGCCGAATTGGCTAAAATCATAACAATAGTGATCACACAATACATATGGCATAGCCCATGAAACAATGACATATAATAAAAAAACAATAACAAGCAAAATGTATCGACAACCATAGTGGCATATAGTCCTACAAAGAAAATGATATACATGAAGCACCCCTTAGCATGTTAGAAAATAAAAAGTATGTCAAACCATTTATGTATCAATGGAAAGTAATGTGCTTGTAAGAATAAGAAGTGGTATATGTTGAAATAATAAAGCACCTATAATGTGTGAGAGTAGGAAATGTAGATGCCCCAAGAGCCTTGGTGGGACCGGGAAAAGGATATGGTTTTGAGCATCATTACAACATGTGAAAATCTATAAGAGACCTACATTCACTCCAAGATACGATAATGTAGTGTATGAGTGTGATGTAATGGTATGCAAAATACGAAGATGGAAGGAGTAGCGTGCCCTAATGGATGTGTATGAAATGAGGTTAATTTATTAAAATACCCCTCAACTATCAATAATGAACCATAGAACAAGAGTGCATCATTGGGAAATAGATTGAAAAATGTGTGCTAGAAAGATAGATCATGAAGCATAGAACGTGAAAAGTGAATGTGAGGTTCATTTCAAAATTAGACCCTTAGCAGTTGGGTATGAACCGTGGAACTAGAGTGCATCATATGGTAATGGATTAATAATGCATGCTAGAATGATAGGTTATGAATAATAGAGTGTGAAAGTTAAATGTAGTGAGGTTCATGTCGATTTAGATCCTCGGTAGTCGAGTATGAACTGTGGAACTAGAGTGCGTCATAAGGTAATGACAATATATTGTGTGTATCAAGGTGATTGAAAGTGCATAGAAAGATGAGACATGAGGCACGAAGCGTGAAGTATGGTAGTAGGTTCTAAAAACAATTGTTGGTGATAGAATGAGGTGGGAATATGATACCCTCAAGTGTGTGAGGAATGGGGATCTATGTGATGACATGGGAGAGACCTTGCCAAGGTGGTGGAGTTTGAAATGTGTCGAATAAAACATATGGTCATCACAATGGTAGTTAGGAGCAAGAGTAGGACCAGGGTTGGACTTCGGGTTGACATGAGAAGGCCGAAAGAGGTTATCTAGAGTTTGTTGGTCTTTCTTAGAGAGTGGTTGCCAATTTGGAATTTGTAACACCGTAGAATACTTGAGAGGAGGGGATGGACTAATTTTTAGAGGAGGTTGCTTAGTTGGAATGGGTAATGTTGTAGAAGACTTAAGAGGAGGAGGGGATGGACTGATTTTTAGAGGAGGTTGCTTAGTTAGAGTTGGTAACGTTGTAGAAGGATTGAGAGGAGGAGGGGATGAACTGATTTTTAGAGGAGGTTTCTTAGTTGGAATGGGTTAGATAGGCAGCTCTTGACTGACCAAAGGAGGAACATTAGTAACTATGGAATGATGCTCATTAGATATGGAAGGACTATATTTAGGAGCCCATTGGGATTAAAAATTAAGGATGTACTAGGATATTGTGAAGCGAATGAAATAAAACCCTGATGCTCAAGGTGCTTGATTATTCATTTTAGAGCATAGAAATCATCTTCATGATGTCCATTAAGTCTATGATAATTGAAAAATGGGAGACCAATGTATTTTGCAAGCCGATAAGGAGGATAATAATGAGTAGTTGGCAATTTGATCAATTGGTGATTAAGGAGCTTGAGAAGAATATCATGTTGCTTAGCATTTGGATCAAACTTGAGAGGTGCGGGGAGTGGTAAGACTTAGGGTTCACTTATATGAGCATAGATAACATATATAGAAGTAGAATGAGATGTAGAAGGAGAACTAACATGGGCTTGAGAAGCATCCTTGAGATGTTGGATTTCAACTTTAAGAGATGTAATCGTTGTTTCCATAGCTTGAATTTTGTCTTGAAATAAATAATGTAAAGCTTGAATTGACTCTAAGATGGGTTAATTGGATGGAGTATTAGGACTAATAGATTCATCAGATAGATGATTGAAAATGACACATACTTGTGTGGGTTATGTCTTGTAAGAGAGATACATAATGTCTAGTGATTTTTGGAGAATAACTTTGCAAGGTGGGTGATTTTGAAGCGAGGTCATGTAAGGATATTTGAGGAATTTTAGAAACTGAAAAGAAGAAAAATAAATATCCAAGTGTATGATCATGAGTAGGGTTCACCAAATGATTTAATTTAATTTGAATTAAATATAATATTAGAGTCACTATTGAAATAAATGATGTATACATAATAAATTACGAATGACACAAGCATGTAAAATATGAAAGCCTATGTAAGAAGATGAGATAAGAATATTATTTGATATACTTGCAATCTAGAATTGATCTGAGCAGGGGAAATGATGAACATGATGCAAACAACATCGTTATTGATCCCTATAAATTATGTAGCTTAAGAACAAGGCTAGACAGGGCGCCCTGGGAGCTAATGACTATATCCGGGTAGTCGCGATCAGTAAAAATATTTGGATCTAATTTATATTGTGTCACAAGGTCTTCATTTTTTCCCATGTTAATCACCTAATGTTTGCTCTTGGATCGCTGAAGGTACTTGTAACCTACAAAAGAGATGTTCACTGTACAAGCCCACAAACCACATCAAACCTAAAAAGGAAAATGTAGAATGGGAGTTGGACTGACCCGGTGGTCACCCCAAGAGTGAAAACTACTGAGCACTAGAATAATATCATACTCCATGTAGGTCCGGTGTGTGTGTGTGTAAGAATTATGCCCTAGGATGCCCTTGTGGAAGTTGCACTTGATAACAAAGTGCTATAGCTAGAATGTAGAAATGTAGTAGAATATGTGGATGGAATAAAATGAAATTCCCCTTCCTATGTTGTGTATGCATAATTTCAACCCTTGTCCCTTGAATAGATGTTAGATGGATGCCCTTGAGTACTTTAGGCGCATTTTGAATGCAAGCTTAGGTGATGATATTAATGCTTAGTGTTTGGTCCTTCATTTTGAAAACATAATTATGTATTTATATGATTCCCTTGTTTGAATTTTGTAATTGACAACTAGAAGATTGATCCATAAGTGAAAAAGGTGCCCAAAAGATAAAAGAGACCCAATATAAGCGAGTAAGATGAGAAAGGTCAAGGGCACCCAGGGGACATGGGCACTGGCACTGCTATCTAGTGGGCGCCATTATTTGAAGCCATGAAAGACAAATGAGTTAAGTTCCGAATGGGATGTAGGATGTGTAAGACCAAATAGAAAATAAGAGACAAAGAAAAGAGGCCAAATATAGTCACAACCACTAGTTTTCTTGTTTATGAATCATGTAAAAGCTAACATGCTTTTAGGACCTAGAAATGTACCAAAGTGTGTGATTTTGTGTCTACAATGACAAGAGGATCAATATTATTTGATTTGGACCAAATTACTCATATGTAGACAAGTGTGCCAACATTCATAAAATAATGCTAAATGAAGGCCAAGAGACCATTTTTATATAGATGTATTAATGTTCCACTTTGAGTACCGTGGTAATCCATATATCAAGTGGTGTAAGCAAATGATTCAAAGTAATAAACATGTAAATTAGTTCAAAAATATATATTACATATTTGGATCTTTGAAAATTGATTTGATAAATCTTGGAACCTATAAAACCACTTTTATTTCTTGTACAAACATGTCTTAGTGAAACAATAAGAAATGGTAAATATTAACTTAGTTCATAACAAAATAATTCATGTGTTCCTAACATATAAAATAAGTCTTGTGACTTTGTCTTATCGTTGAAGGAGATGAAGTGGAGTTGAAACCCCGAGTTCATCTTGTAAAAGGCCCTCAATCACATATCATCATAGATAATTTGGGTACATTAAGACATGAGAAACATCAAAAAGTGATGGCGATAAAATATATACTTACTAGAATAAATCATATCTTTATCAAGTAAGTATAAACAAATAAATGGTTATTATTTACACCCTAATTAGATTTATGGTTAAATTTAAGATTTTAGTGAAATGAATATGGTAAAGGATGCAAGAGTCAATAACAAGGGGTTATTATGATTAATTAACTTCCAACATTAATTACCAATATCATAACAACACATTAATACTTGTAATTGATATACTAAACAAGATACAAACTTGAAAACACAAAGGGATGAGTGCACATTTTTATTACAAATGATTACGTGGAGTTCGGGAGGATGCATTATTGAAATAGGAATATATGAACCTAAGGATGTTTTTTCCTATATACTATGATTGGAAACTTGACTTGGGGCATGACCGTACACTTCCATCAGGACCATTTGTATAGTCTTGACCCTTTTGTATGGTCTTGGACCTGCTTGGTTTCTCGGTTTCGTAACTTTTTGACACTATCGATTGCTTGGAATAGTCTGTCACTATCAAAACCTAATTTGCTATCATGTTGTAAAGTTCTTTAAACATCTTGAATGAGGTCTCAAACCCTAACCATGGGTGGGAGACCCTGTCAAAACAAACATTAGTTGGGTTGTGGTCACTTTGTATGCACCCAAAAAATACATAGTACGACATGGAAAACATGATACATCTCCAATGATGACAAAAACCTCTTCCAAGATACAAATGAGATCCAGATCCCCTTTTCTCTCATTCCCACTCCCTTTGTGACTCAACTTAGTCCTCTTTTTTAAACCATAAGCTTTATTTGGATCTTTGATTGTATTTTGGCCTTATTTTCTTCGCATACCAATGATAGCGGTTATGGAACCACCCTTGTTCTTTAGAGCGATTTGCACAACCAACCACCATGAAAGTTACGCAACCACCCCTCTAAAGAACAGGGGTGGTCCTGTCACCTTCCAAGGTAAAACTAAAAAATGCATTTTTTATTGCGATGTGAATTTTCTCTTGCATTTTTAAGTCTTGATCTTGTTGGATTGGTCTTGAGTTCCTCTTCATCATTTACTAAATATAGTATGTTAATTGTCACCCTAGGTGGAGTCATTTCTTCTTGATTGACACATGTTCATGAAATCCTCTCCACCAATAGCTTATAAAAATAATATTTTCACTTGTATCATGGGTTTAGCATTTGATATTCTTTCGTGAAGTGTTCTCACTACCGGATTTCGAAGAGGGATTACACATATAGCTAGTTCACTACTATGTTCTTCCTTATTGCTTACATTCCAGTCGTCCTCTTTGCACAAAGCCAACCACATTCAATTTTTCTGATTTTATCATTGTCATTCACTATTATTCCTTCCTTGGATCCATTGAAACTCAAAAATTAGAAGAAGATTTGAAGCCGAGGAGACATCAAGTGTATCGCATCTCTGGAAAAGCTACCGCAAAACATTAATGACCAAGTTGGGCTTGCATTCATTTCTTTAAAGTTTTAATATAGTTATTGTCTTCATCATTAGAAGTTGTGTATTTGAAGTGATTAGAAATTGAAAATCTTATCAATTCCCATGTGTTCTAGTATTATTTTTTAAAATACTTCTTCTATTGATATCATCTTCACAACTTATCTATGTAGATCTGTACAAGAAATAGGTTGGAGGAAGAAGTAGTGGTAGAAATATTTTAATTTCTTCATTATTATTTTCTTTCATTTGATTTAGAAGAAATTTTTTCTAGGAAGGTTTCATGGTAAAGAAGAAAATAACTTCTGAGAAGATTTTCTCTTTCTCGGGAGCCCGAGGTAGAAATTGGTCAAAAGAAATTATGTTTTGATAGATAATATCTTCATTTTAATTTTCCTTTCATAATAGTAATCATACAGAAGCCACAATAGAGGAAAATATACACCCGGTTAATCCATGTTTAGATTTATTTTAATTCTAAAAGTAATTGTAGATTCTACTTCTTTTAATTTCCCGCAAGTAGAAATAGTTTGGTATTTCTTTCAATTAATTCCACATTTTTCTCGTATTGAGGCACCTGGAGTGGTACTGGGGTGCCCCGGGGTGCCTTGGTCTATGTTATCGCACCGCAGACTATGGAATACTCAAAACCGAAAAATTGGTAGTGTCACGGTATTTTTCCGTTATCTTTGCTCTGCCGCACGGTGTCACAATAATGTCACCTATGTTGTTGTAACTATTATATGAAGATCTACCTACAAAACCATATCTAAAGCATCAATCCCTAAAAAAATGCATATGAATAGGTCAGATTGACCTTAGCTGCCAAACTAGTGGTCTTATGATTGAGCGTTGCACTACATTTCGAACCCAATGTAGTTTTGTGTACATGTGTGTGTAATTTTGTGCCTAGGATTCCCTAGCATCAATGACGCAGTAGTAGGGGGCAATATCTATATGTAAAATGCAAAATGGTGGATGGAATGGAAAGAATACAACCCCTTCCCTATGCTTATATGATGCGGTTGTAGAAGAAGCCCAAATGTAGTCCCTTACCTGAGTAGATAGCTTCCCTTGATGAGTAAGATGTCCGCCTATAATGTAGTGAGTATGCTTCATTTATATAGGGACCTCTTATTCAAAT
This sequence comes from Taxus wallichiana var. yunnanensis, assembly GCA_018340775.1. Taxonomy (NCBI): domain Eukaryota; kingdom Viridiplantae; phylum Streptophyta; class Pinopsida; order Cupressales; family Taxaceae; genus Taxus; species Taxus wallichiana. Next base: position 762,223,970 of record CM031234.1, read on the forward strand.
TTTGATACTAGTGACCCGAAACTACCGAATATGACCGAGGGAATACATGACCATTAAGACTAACATCAAACAAAGAAATTAAGACCAAAAATTACGATGACACGAGTACCTAAAATCATGGACTGGGGCGCCTAGTGCAACCCTAGGTGCCCCAGTGTAGACCTAAAGATGACAACTGAATAAATTACAACATCTGAGACACCCTGAAAGATGGCCAAAACTGCAGAGACAACTAATGACTGAACTAGAAAAAACACAATGACACCTGACTAACTAAAAACAAGACCTAGAAATGGGTCACTAGTGAATAATTTTATTACGCAAGATCCATATATAAATTAACATACCCGATGGTATAAATGTAATAGTAAGTGTGTGATTTTGTGACTACATTTTCCCCCACTTTATGTTGGTGAGCAAAAAGCTCGATAACATAAAGTAGATAGAGATGTGTACCTGAGAGAAAGTTGGAGAAGCCCAAGTTGTAGAAGAATGCACATATGTGTAGTAGAAGCGTGTTGATAGAACTATAAAAGGTTTTCGAACCATGCATCAATGAGTTAATCCATGTAATTATAATGAAAGAGTATAAACGCATGATAAACGAGAATGATGATTAGGATATAGGATGATTTCGAATGTGTCTTTATTAATGAATAGGTGGGTAGGGAGTGATCAATTCCCAACCCGAATGCTTGAATAAGAATGGAATGATTGGAGGATTTTGGCATCCTAATGCTAGAGGAAGAGTGTAGGGAGAAAAGTGTATTATTCTCCAAACTTTAACTACATCCTCAAGATCTAGCCGCAGATGGAATCAGATCAAAAAGTGGTGATTTTGGATCTAAACGATTTTGATTAAACAATTGACCCATATGGGAATGATAAGGGGAAAAACACTCTTGCCCCCACTCCATGGGTGTCGTCACAATGAAAAGGCTTCCAAGTTAGGTCATTAGGAAATAGATGCGATAAATAATGAGATGGCTTCCAAGTTGGTTCATCTGGAAGTGAACACAATAGAGGATGAGATGGATTCCAAGTTGGGTCATCTGGAAACGAATCTTAATATATAATAAATTCTTAAGTTAGGTAATATGGGAATGAAGTGGTGAATGTAACTCCCAACTTAGGTCATCCGGGGACCGCCAATTTGAATGGTCTAATTTGAACGCGTTGATTTTGATTGGTTGATTTTTTTTTTATTGGTTACTTATGGCGAGGTTTTTCGCTAATTGCCCCCATGTTAGGTCATTAGGGGAAGGTTGCTAGAAATTGATAAGATGTCGCATAAAATGATTTTAGTCACTTGTTTCCCCAAGTTAGGTCATTAGGGGGAATTGATAAGTTATGATATGTGAAGGTGTTTAGAAAACGTTAAACAATTATTGCCCCCAGATTAGGTCATTAGGGAGATTGATGGTGAAATGTCGCGGTATAAGTTGTGAGGTGTTGGATTCATGATATTGGGACACGTGGTGACATAAGGGGATTATAGGGGGCCCTTTGATATGCTTCCCTTTCAACGAAAGAGGGAGTGGTGAGCGGAATAGACTCTAAGCTAAAAGTAACGACAAGAGGTTAAAATGTGGTTGTAAGGAATATAAAATAATGGTAAGGTGTATAACATGTGTGAAACATGTATAGTATGGTGGTAGGTGGAATTCTGAAAATAATGCCACAAACGGGTGCAAATCGGAGTAAAAACACTCAAGATATGACTGAAATGGTGTCACATGTATTAGTTGTGGTAATAAGCGTGAAATGTAGACCATAGTAAAGGTGGCAATTATAATGTGATTATAAATAGTAAAGTGAAAAGGTAACTTATCACTTCATTTGTTTCTAGCGAGTGCAAGAGTGTTTATGGAATGAGTAGGGATACCTCAAGTGAGACCATTATGTTTGACCCAACAGAGAGTAGCGACCACAATAGCGTCATGTACTACTACGGAGTTGGTGAGTGCGTTATATTTTCTTAAATGTAGTGTGTAATAGGTTGTTGAGTTGAGTTTTTGTAAATTTGAGATTTTTAGCTTTCTTGTTATTTGGGGCACCTGGACAAGAGTGGTGAGGGCACTAGTGACACATGGGACTGGAGGACCCAGATCCAGGCACTAATGTCCTACTGCAGGATGCCCTGAGTCCTATTGTTGGGCGCCCTTGTCTAGAAAATTTTAATTTTGTAGATACGACTATGGAATGTGTTTCTAACATGTTGAGTAGTTATTTTTGATCATGTAAAGTGTTCTAATTATTGTGTTTGTTGTTGTTGTGTGTGTTGTGCAGAGGGATATCCACTCGAGGGAGTTTCGTGGTGGTCGACACTTGAGTACACTACTGGGATTAGGTTTTTCGGATGATGAGTGGGATGTGTTGGACCATGTCGGCCTACAACATATAACATGGATGGGGGATGTGCCCCATAATATTCCCATGTTGACCACATTGTGTGAGAGGTGGTGTGCAGACACATGCACATTTTGGTTTCCTACGAGAGAGATAATTGTGATTCTGATTTCTGGAGGATGTATATCACATGTTGTAGTTGTCAGTGGTTGGGGAGAGAGTACAAGTGATAGCGGAAATGTATATGGATTGGCAGATGCGCTCATCTAGATGATATCTATTAGAGGCATGTGTTCCTACGAAGGCCCATATTAGTCTGGATGTGATATTACAGTTGAGGGTTCTACATTTACAGAAGTTCATCGCAATGGTGATAACATCTTGCATTTAGGGGAGGGAGGGGGTGTTGGAATCTTGTATAAGATGCATGACATATGTCAGTGGATAGAGGAGGATGGGACGAGATATGCGTGGGCATGGTGTGTGTTGGCCCACATGTACAGGGACTTGTATTAGTTCACACACGATGAGCATGGTGGGGGTATAGGGGCCACCACACTGCTACATGTATGGGCATATGAGTACATATCCGTATTGAGACCAGTTGCGAGCCATGAGGAGGAGTGAGTATAGAAAGAGATATACGCTCGACGTTGGGTGGATATTCATAATAGGAAGATGGACACATATAGCTTCAGTGGAATCGACAAACATAATGAAGTCGAAGTCAGTGATATAGAGGCCATATCATGATTATGGGGATGGCCTGAGGATGCCATAGAGTTGTGATGTATTCAAAGGACCATGTGGTTAGAGGACCACTTTCCAGGTGTAGTGGAGATTTTTCAAGTGGAGAGAGTATTGCGGTAGTTCAAAGTGGCACAGGATGTACCCCTAGAGCCATATATATGATTACGAGTTATCAGAGCCCCTAGGAGGGTGGGTGCGAGGCTAGGACATATAATAAATAAATTTTTACCATCAAGGTCTAATGTGGTAGACCTAGCAATAACGGGTGTGGATGGTGATGATGCAGGGTGCATGGAGGATTATTGATTGAGCATGGTGGGTAGGGTATTTGTGGGTGTTGTTATACCTAGTATTTGTGGGTGCTTTATGGAGTTACTAGTAGGAGGAGTGGGTGAGGGAGGTGTCCCTGACCTGTAGCATCAGCAATTGTATAGTGTAAGTATTGGTTGTGTGTTAATATTGTGGCTTAATGAAGTGATGAGGTTGTTGTGTATATGTTTGACTAACACGGGGTTATATGTTGTGTTTTCAGGAGATGCCTATTGGTCATTGATAGTAGACACTTCTATCCGCACATTGATGTGGAATGTGTTTGGCGATATATTATGTGGAGGGATACTAGAGCATGTGGATGACATCATGGGAAAGCATGTCCCTTTGTTTGAGCCAGTGGCCATAATGGCGATGACATGTACGGTGATGTTTGGAGAGAGGGATGAGGCACGTGAAAAGACTCGATGTGCTCAAGAAGAAATAGGTGGTGGTCCCTTGGCTCAGGACGTGTTTTCCCGATGTTTGGATTTGCAGTGTCAGTTATCGGAGAAAAACATGGATATTTCCATGTTATGCAAAAGGAGAAGTTTCAGTGGTCACAAAATGCAAAATTGTGTTGGTGGCAAGGCATCTAGTTCTAGGGCTCTCATAGTACACGAGAGCGATATTAATGATGAGGTGTGATAGTGATGATTGTATATGATGTGGGGGCCTTGCCCTTGTCATCACCAATCTAGCACTATGATAATTCTCCACTGGGAACTCCTTGTGCTATGATTATTTACTAATGCACAACTTTTAGTTTGATGGTAGTAGTCTGGAAACACAATAACAGACATAACACAAGAATACCATAGACTATGATATAAAGGAATGATGAAAAATCTGAAATACAAGTGTAAATTATATTATCAACATAAAATTGTTACAATCTCACCCATGAAGTACTCCAAGTGTTACCAACTCCACTTTCCTTCCAATAATAACTATGGAAAAAATTCACAATTAAACATCTTAATGGCTTTTTAACACACCTTCTAAATGATGGCTTCCTTAACACACTTTCTCATACAATATTTCTCACTACTTCCTTCTATGCTAAATGAGAGGGGTGGCCTCTCTATTTATAAAACATTTGGGCTTATCCACCCTATCTCTAAGATATGATAGGGAATCCCTTCTTACAATCATATTCCATACCTTAACTCTTATCTTTACATGTAGGCTTATCTTTTAAGATAAGATAAACCTTATCATTTCACATGGGTTCCACCTTTTTAGACTTTTTACAAATAAAATACACAAAATATTTATGACATCACTCCTTGTCATTATTACAAATATAATATTTCTAATTCCTAATCATGTAGACCCTATTGAATTTTGACCCTTTTAACATTACCCGGACCACTTACGACAAATATTTACTTTTACCACAACATTTTTATTGTACTTTGATTGTTACCGTACTATACATTATCGGCAGAGCCGTATTGGCAATGTCATTATCTTCTATCGAGCTACTAATAATTATACTTAACAACACCCTATTCCTAATATATACATTAAGGAAATATAAATCATGGAGGTAAATTTTATTGGAGACATCTTCACCGTCCCTAGCTTCTACTCTCGTCCTCGAGGTAGACTACATGGACAATCCGGCCGTGCTTGGAAAATCTTAAGCATGTTGTGGTTGACCCATTTCCTAATGGGAGTACCATCCAATTCCTCTAGTCGATATGTACCATTCTCATGCACAACTACTATTCTATAAGGTCCCATCCATTTTGGAAGAAGTTTTCTATGCCTTCTTTTTTTGTATCGGAATCATATACTAGAACCAAGTCATTTACTTGAAATGGAGACTAGAGGATATTTTGATCAAAGTACTCCTCCTACTTCATTTTATTCTTATAGCTTGTATCCTTCGCTATTTTCCTCATTTCCTCTAGCAAATGAAGATGTACCAACCTTTCCTTTACCGAATCACTTTCATCCATCCTTTCATTTTTCATAACTCTCACAGTGGGGATATCAAATTCAATAGGAAGAACTGGATCAATGCCATAAGCCAACTGAAATGGGGAGTATCTTATTGTTGACTTTGATGTTTCCCTATATGCCCACAATGTTGCATGAATCCTTTTATCCCACTTATGTACCTACAAAGTTACATATTTTGCTAGGATTTGACACAATACATAATTTTTCACTCCACTTGTCCATTTGTGCTTAGCTTGTAAGTTGTTGCCTTCCTGTGCTTAATATAAAACTTGTTTACTAGGGCTTCTACCACCTCATTAATGAAGTGGCTTCCTTGATTTGTTACAATTTCTAATGGACAACCAAATCTGGTGACAATGCGTTCATACATGAACCTTTCCACTTCATCCATGGAAGTTGTTTTCAAGGGCCTAGCTTCAACCCACTTGGTTAAATAATCTATGACAACTACAATATACTTATTTTGGCGTGGGGTAGTTAGAAGTGGACCTATAATATATATTCTCCACTTTTCAAAGGGACCAAGTGGAAGAATATGGCATGATGGAGTTGATGAAGTCTTACGGTTCCCATGTGTTCGAAAAATATCACGTCTTACAATAATTATAACAATCTCTAAAAAGAGTGGGCCAATGATAACTGCATCCAAGATCCTTCTTGCTATAATTTGCCTAGATAAGTGTCCTCCACATGTACCATTGTGGAATTCTTATATTAGCTCCTTTTCTTGATCACATCCAACTACCCTCTTATATTGTCCATCAAGCCCTATTTGAAATAATACTCCATGCGAGAATAGAATATGGACGATCGATTTGAGTAATCTTCCTCTTAGTCTTTACTTTGGCACCATTAGAAAACTTGAAATCATTTAGATAATTCCTTATATCTATGTATTCACTAGGTATTGTGTCAAGGGATAACAATGTTGCATATGGGAAATCATCATCATCACAAGATGAACCTAAACCATCATAGTCTTGAGAGAGTGCATCCAGTATTGACATACTTCTTTCCGACCTATTTATAATATCAAATTTAAATTCTTGTAGCAAAATTATCCATCTTGTTATCCTTCTTGATGGGTTATGATTATTTACAATATATTTTAGAGCCCGATGATTTGTTACAACTATAATTTTTTTCCCTAACAAGTAATTTCTAAACTTCTTTACAACAAAAATGATAGCTACAACCTCTTTTTTAGTTACAATATAATTTACCTCAACACTGCTCATTTGTCTGCTCCCAAAGTAAACTGTATGATCATTCCCATTTTCATCTTTTTTGCTCAAAGTACTCCCTAGTGCTACCTGAAGCATCAATATATACAATGAATGGCTTGCTCCAATTTGTATTCTTTAAAACAGTGAAGACAAAAAAGCTTCCTTTAGTTGTTCAAAAGCTTCATGTGTTTTTTTTTCTTGGTTCATAAGTAACATCCTTCTTTAAGAATCAAGGGTTAGCGGATGTGCAATCTTTGATAAATTCTTGATGAACCTTCTATAGTAACCCACATGCCCTAAAAATGATGCCAACTTACTTCTATTTATAGGAAATGGTAACTCTTTGATTTTTGAAACTTTATCAAGATTGGTACCAATACCATCTCTAGATACAACATGCCCTAACAAGATGCCTTTAGAACATCCAAAGACACATATCGAGGGTTTAGTGAGGCTTGTGCTTCATCTAACCTTTGAAATGTCATATCCATCTAGTGTAAGTGGTCTATTTTTCTCCTATAGATGCAAAAATCATCCAGGAATACTTTGATGAAGTTTCCAATGTAGGGTTCAAACACCCTATTCATCAAGTGCTAGAATGTTGTTGGAGCATTACACAACCCAAATAACATAACTCTATAAGAAAATGCTCCCCAAGGAGTGGTGAACATAGTCTTCAGCTGATCTTTCTCCGCTGTATAAACTTGGTTGTATCCACGATAGCCACATGTAAAACTATAATACTCCTGGCCAACTACTTCGTCTAAGACCTGATCTGAGAATGGAAGAGGGTAATGATCTTTCTTTGTTGCCTTGTTGAGCTTCCTATAATCAACACAAATGTGTAGCTTCCCACTATTTTTTATTGAGATCAAAATGGGAGAAACCTATTCCAAATTCTCCACAACAAATATGAATAATGCATCAAGCAACTTATCTATTTCTTCTTTTATAGTCGGGAAAAATTAGGATTAGTTCTATATGGCATTTACTTTATGGGCTTAACACCATCTACTAGCTCAATGGAATGTTATACCAAATTTACTTGATGGAGTTCCTTGTAATCAAAAGTGAATAAGTGCATGTACCTTTGAAAGAGCTAGAGGTAGGATTCCTTCTCACTCTCCATCACAACATCACCAATCTTTATCTCCTGGAGATGATTTTCAATTTCTTCCTCAGATAATTTTATGGGTTCATGAGTCGGTGAGACTAGAAGGATATCCATGACCGACACATCAACCTCACTTTCTTCATCTTCTGTGTCCACTTCACTGGTACTAGAGTAATCATAGGATGTCCAATCATCAGTTTCATCACTTGAATCCACGTGTTCTTCCTTATGATATCGAGGATCATGTTTATCTTCACCCTCACTATGCCACATCCAAGTGTCATGAAGGCTTCATTCCGGTAGTTTATCGCATGGACTCTCCTTAGCCATGGCCTTCCCAAAAACATTAGGTACACAACAACACCATTCTTCATCACCCGAAAGTCTACCACACATACAACACCCATGACAGATATTGCCACATCCTCGAAACTTCACCTTCTAGTTTATTTTTCCCTTCTTTAATGACCTTAACATAAGTGTCAAGGGTGATCAATTTTCAAACTTAACATATTCATTACTGAGACTCGATTATTACATTAAGCGTAGCACCTCCATCTACTAAGACATCATAAATTGAAATACCATTATATAATACCTCAACTTGTGGAGCATAGGGATCCACCTTTGCTTCCAAAACAAGGACCTCAACCTCCTTCCTTCATCACACAATGAGTTCACTTTGCAGCTCCCACATCTTCTCGAAGACATGGTAAGAAGTTGTCCATATGCCTTTTAGACAAACCTTCTAAGCTGGAGTATGGTCTTTGTCCCTGTGAAATCAGAAAATCCTACACACCCAAATTTCTTCTCCTATGTTTCTTACTAGTTTCTCCTTTCATCTTCTTAGGATCATTTCCATCTTGGTTATATTTTTCTTTCTTTCTTTTTGTCACAAGCACATCTACTTCATTATTTATACTCATATCTACTACATCAAAATAATTCATAGGTGTTTTTCCTTTATCATTATCTCTTGTACCAAATGTGGAAGCTCTATCGGACAATTATACTTATAATGACCCTTCTTATGAAAACCATAACATACAACTTTAGATATATTTATTTTGGACCCCTATCTCCTTGGGAATTTTGGGAACTAAATTCCTTTCCTTGAAGAAGATTAATAGTTAACTAGCCCATCTTTTTAAGGAGATCTACATACTCGGTGGAGGTATGTTATCCCGTAAAATTGACAAGGGTAATTTTATAGATAACTATACCGAAATTTTGTTCTGCCTCGTCGGGATCCTCATGCGTTGAACGTTGCAAAATCCCTTCCCGGGAAATCTGGTTTTCCAAACTTAATCGTTTTTGGTCTTTTTGGCCGGACGCATAAATGACTATGCAACATCAACTTTTGATGCGCCCCCTTTAAACCTTCGGCGCATGCTTTCTTGTGTCGCGGGCATTTTGGTGTGCCTCTCCATGTTGAGGCTTTCCTACATGCGCCAAGGTGCACGCGCCTTCTGTCGACATATCATTTGTTGCACCTCTTTTTGGTGCGCCAAAGGCGCACATTGTCTTCTGTCAACACCACTTCCGGTGCGCCATAGGCGCACATATATTTGTGTTGACGAGTCTTTCTGTGCGCCAAAGGGCGCATGTTTTCTCATGTCGATAGCTCATTTGGTGCGCCCCTTTAAAAAGTTGGCGGCACATTTATTGCTGCCTCGCCTATAAATAGGCACATCTGTATTGTCATTATCACTCTTGCAAAACATGTGATTTTTCTCTGAGTTTGTCAACGCACCAGCCCCTGTCGCTTTCGAATTGATTTGTGGACCCCTCTCGTGCATTTCATCATTATATATCCTGGTAAGAGGTTCTCACTCCTTTTGTGTGTTTTGTGCTTTGGTTTTTATCTGCTGGCTGGCTGGTTGGGTTTATATATAAACTGTGAAATCATGTTTTTATCCCCCTGCTGCTGTCTTTTCTTTCCTTCACCATGTCCTTCTCCCCTCTTTCTAGATCTGCTTGGAAGGGGACTGTCTCCTGAAGTAATGACTCAAAAAATCTTGGTTTAAGCCTCTTCATCACCCAAATGACTCCTTAAAAAGAAGCTTAAACCATATGCAAACACCTTAGTGAAGAAGTCATGGCTTGGAAGGAGACTGTAATATTTTTCTCCTTTGGCGCATCTTTCACCCCTGCAACATGATCAACAGTCGCACCTTTGGCGCACCCACCGTGCCTGTTACAAAAAGAGCAGATGCGCCCTCTTGGCGCACTTCCCTCGCATGCTGCAAATGCTTCCCATGCGCCCCTTGGCACGTCAAACTTGGATGCAACATAAAGAATTCCTGCGCCCTTTGGCGCACCCAGCATCCATGTAACAACCCTTTCATATGCGCCAAGTGCTAAGCTATACATAGGCGCAAGCGCGTTCTTCATCACAACAACATCATGTTGTGCAAACCCTCCATGCGCCGCACCAATTTCCCTTAAAGCGCGCCAAAAGCACATGTTACACAAACCATATATGCGCCTTTGGCGCACCGAAATCCCATGTAACATAAAGATTCCGTGTGCCTTTACAAAATACATCCACATGGCGCAGGCGCACTTGTCCTTACAACAACACAAAATGCAATTTGCAATATCCATGCGCCATGCGCCCTGAGGCCTTTAAATTGCTAACTCTTTCTTCTCATTAGCATTTTGATGAAAAATCAAGCACGACATGGCTTTCTCTCGATTGGGTTTCACGTCTTATTCTTGTAGATCAGCAATTAAGAGCGAGAAGAACATATGTCAACATCAAGCAAGAGACCTACCAAATCCAAAGGCAAGGCCAAGCTTACGAGAGGAAGAAATGAAATATAAGTATCGGAGGGTCGAATGCCCGACTCCCGGATGATGAGTGTGACTGGACATCGAGAGACTCGAGTTGGGTCATATCGTCATGGAGGAATTCAGGTTAGGACTCGAAGGTTACAAGAAGTCCATGGATGGAAAAACTAATAGGTAGTGCCACGCACTTCGTTGGAGGAATCCCGATCAAGATCATTAACAACAATAAATTCGTGATGGTGGTTGCCCGGTGCTACTAGAAAGACACAAGGTGTGTCGTAAATGAAAAGGGCGAGGTTGTGATTAACCTCACCGCCCACCACTTTGAGATAATGCTCGACATTCCTCATCACCGGCACTTTGTGGCCGTCAGCCAAGATGATTGCATCAAGGCATGTGATGACAATGAAGATCAGTGCATGCAGCTGATGAACGAAGTCTATCTGAAAAACAAAAAGGTAGTGACCCGTTGGCCACAAATCATTCACCGCAGTGATTTTTCAGAGGAGCTCAGTGACACCATTACGTTCCTGAGCAGAGTCTTTGGGCTTCCTGACACCCACTATTTCCACAAATGGATGTTGCGGTACCTTGAAACGATGAACAAAAATGTGCCTGATCAACGCTTGGATGGGCGTAAATTATAAGCAAAGACGATATCGTAGGCAGGCTGCAATAATTCCCCACAACAGGAAGATTCTACATGAATTCCTATGTTGTTTATCTTTGTAGCTTTCCGAAAGGGACTATCCAAATTGATGCGGAATGGGGTTTGGCCCTGTGTCAAAATATATGAATACTATCCAGACCGAGGCCGGAAAATAGCATCCCTCAATTTACAAAGATCAACGATGCATTTTTCTACTTCATCATCTACCTATTGAGGCCAAATATGACTTATGGTCGCATGACCAAGAGCATCATGACAGCCACTGAGAAATGGGGGGCCCTGTTCACCCAATTCCCCACATTCACCTATATGAGGGCAGCTAACTTCTTGGGAGAGCCAACTAGACTGCCAAGGTATGCTGGACCAAAGTTGATTCTGCTGGAGCTGTCAAGACAGCTGGTCACTTATCATGAAAAGTGCCAAAAAGAAAGAAGGGTGGAACTCCTTTCCCCCTCACAGTGGGTAGATATACATGTCTAACTCACCACAAGGCAAAAGACATGTTTGCAGAGCTGGAGCTGCTCAATCTGAAACATGACTTCCCAGCCAGGCCTACCTTCGACCCAAGAAATTGTCTTCCTAGGGCCAAGCTCGATCCAATCCACATCCCTCAGATCGAGGATATTTACATTGACCTATATCATGAGGTGGAGCTCAGAAGGAAGGACCATTCTCGATTGGCCTTGGTAGAAATCATCCAATATGGGGTAGCCCTCATCCCTAAAGGCTACCAAACTACTGAAGAGGAAGTGGATCAAGTATATCTTGATACAGGTGGGGATGATTGGCCTTTTGCGGCGATTGATAGAACCAAATCTCCTCAGACAATTGAGGAAAGGGTTAAGGAAACTCTACGCAGAACAGAGCATTGGTGCCGAATGAACGGGCTCATCTACCTTGGAGTCGATTTCACAACCTCTCCATTGGGCAACGCACCTCCTAGATCAAAATAGCAGCCTAAAGGCAAAGGAAAAGATAAAGAGGGTGAATCTAGCACTACTTAGGAAGAAGCTCCAACAAGTCCTCCTTTCATTGCACTGCACTGAACAGTTGTAACTCTGGCTCCTCTAGAGAAAGAAGCAGAAGAGGATGTTCCAATAGGCCCATCCACTCGGGATGTCAAAGCACTACTATAGCACTTGAGGTCCTTTCTGTCCCTTCTTCCTCTCCTCCTTCCCCTCCTCGAGTGACTCAAGCGATCATTCCTTTGGTCGTGTCCTCTCCCCTTCTTCTACTGTTCCTCCCACTTCTTCGTCCATCTTCTCTTCTCTCGCGGACTGTCCCCCTCCATTTCTTCCCTCATCTCGAGCTCCCTTCCCTTCCTATGTCTTCCCCTCCCCGCAGATGATCTGTTCCTCCCGTGAGCACTTCTTCGGCCTCCCTCTCAATGCCGCCTCCAAGTGTCTCTACGTTTTCCTTCTACTACTACTGCAGCTGCCCCCTTCTCTGTTTCTAGCCCTTCTCCCATAAGTCCAACTTGGATCTCCCAGCACTTAAGTCAGCAGAAAAGGAAAGTTCCCATCGCACCGATGGACTTTTCCGTAATCCCGTCCAAAGGGGCAAAGAAGCAGAAGCCTGTCACACGCTTCTCTCAGAGTGCTTCGGGAGAGAGGGTGATGGAGATCGCATACCCTAATCCCCTCAAGGATAAAAAGGATCTGTCTCCGACAGATTATATAGTGACTCAAGTCACAATGGGTACATCTTCTGAGAGCCTTCAAGGAGAAGCCTTATCTGCAGTCGACGCCCTCTGCAAGAAGCTTCAAGAAACAAAAGAAGAAAAAAGGCTATTGAAAGAGAAAATAAACATCTCGCTCCAAGCCTTACGAAGATGGGCAGTGCACCTCCCACAACTGCCGCCTAGACTCCTGAGCCTCTAAGCCAGGATAAAATTAATGAATATGCAAAGATCGGCGAGTAGGGTATGGCAGTTTCCACTTGGAGGAGCCAGATCCTCAAAGACAGTGAAAGAGTGATCACCAAGTTCTCTGATTTATATCTAAACATCAAAAAGGTGAATAAAGAGCTCCAAGCGTTAGCAGGACCCATATCAGAAGAGCTGGACCATGCTAGGCTGCAACATGAGACCTTTCAACAAATGTTCGACTGTTCAGTCAAAGATCTGGTCAATTTTGGCGTCTTGACCATCCCGGGCCCTCAATAAAGTCATTTCCACTCTGGACTACCGGATGGATCAACTGGAGTTTGTCCTTGAAAAAATCGATAAGGTAAAGGAAGAAGCTCTGGACACGATGCACCAAATGGAACAAATCATTCTCAACATGTTGCCAGGGTTGCTTACTCCTTCCTTCGCCTTAAGAAAAGTTGATGAAACAATTCAGATCTTCAAGGAGATCGTTTCGAGGGTCGGGACCAAGGTCACTTTTGACGCAGAGTCCATCAATAACCTGCTGGCCTGTCGGGACTTCATCGGGTTCCTCATAGAAGCAGAGAAAGAGTATTCCAAACTCCCAGATAAGCTCATAGACGAGCGGGAGACTTGCGAGGCGATCAGTGAGCGACACAAGGATCCTTCCCAGATCAACTAGGGCCCATGATCGCAAGTTCATGGAATACCACGCTCAATTCCACATCTTGTCTCTCGAGCAAGCAAAGAAAAGTAGGCTACCCCCTTTCACCGCGGGATGACGATGATGAATAGTGGCTTCTTCCTCTTCTTGTCTCTCTTCTTCGACTTTGTTTTTGTAAATATCTGGAGTATGTTGGCACAAATGATGACATCATCCATATTGCACCATGGGATGATGTCATCCATCAAGTTGTCAAAAGTCAACATGACCTTGAGATATTTTGTAAATATTTTGTAAATAGGTAGTTGGCTCCTTTTTGCCTTCTTTTCTCTCCTTCTTCTATAAATACCCCAATGCTTGTTGTATTGGGCATGAGTGAATATCTTTCAGATGAAAAAATAGAAGTAAGGAGAAAAGACTTTGAGCTTTTTGTAATGAGAAAGAATTATTAATACAATATTTACACTTTGTCTTTGAATACATGTGTTATTTGCATTGGATCTTTCTTACGTTGGATCTGTGTGTTTATTCTGTTGAATTTACTTCTGTTTTATCGTCATTTATTCATCAGTATTGCTTTGCTCGTTTATGTAAGTAGGTTTGGCTCTGTTTACTACGAATCCCAAAACATAAACCCTCTGACCTTTCTGCTTTGGAATTCATTTCTTTTCTCCCTTCGACCTGCTCTTTCTTCATCCTCTCTTTCATTCCTTTCTCTTCACAGTCGGAAACACCCCTACTGGGATGAGATCCCAAACCCCCGAAGGCAGAATATTGTGAGACTTGCACAAGATTCCTGCTGGTAGAATAGCAATAAATCGGGTTTCACTTTGTTGACTCAAAGAGGGGCTATGCCCTGCACACTGTTGGCTCGTTTATCCATAGATCTGCCCAAGCGACAAATTTTCAGACCAACAAGGTATTAGAAGGTAGATTTTTGCTCACCATAAGTAGTTGTGGTGTCTTGACCAAAGGTGTTTGTGTAGGCTCCGTCTTAATAACAAATTCTTTGGGCTCCTCTTCCATGCTTTCTTTTTACCTTCTAGCAATCTCCTTTGCTTGTTCAAGTGTTGCTAGGTGATCATACTTCACTCGTTGTCTGATCTCTAGCTTCATCCCCAGAATGAAGTTCTTACAAGGGATATTATCCATGCCATTTATCAACCCATTTGCTAATCCTTCCTTCCGGATCTGGGCATCGATATTTCTGCTTAACTCCATAACACGAGCATAGTAATCTCTGATCTTCTCCTTCTCTCCTTGGGCTAGTTTTTTGATCTTGATTATGAGATCTGCATACCTTTGTTGTTCACCAAATTATTTAAGAAAACTTTCAATTAATAAATCCCATGAGTTTTTAACATTATCAGCTAGTGTTTCAAACCACTTAAGGGCCGAACCATCCAAAAAGGTAGGAAAAATTTTAGTCCATTATTCCCTTCTTATGAGGCCATTACAAATGCAAGACCATTTAAATTATTGAATGAACCATGAAGCATATTCATTAGATTGGGCTAAAAAAACAAGAATCTTTCCCATTTTCAAAAGTAACCACGGAAATACCAACCCACAAGGACAATCAACAAGACTTATCTGCAAAAATAATTGGAATCATCGTAATAGAAAGTGACTTACACTTTTCTACAGAAAATAGGAATGCCCATGGTAAACTTACATTTACTATGGTAAAACTTGAATTACTGATGGTAAATACTATTCACAAGAAAAGTGACTTTACTAGGGTAAATACTATTCATGGTAAAAAGTTAATTAACTTCGTTAAATACTATGCACGGTAAAAAGTGAATTTACTATGGTAAACACTATGCACAGTAAAAAGTGACTTTACTATGGTAAACACTATACATGGTAAAAAGTGACTTTACTATGGTAAACATTATACATGGTAAAAACAAGGTTTGCCTCCAAATGATTTCTGACTAAGTGGGAATATATCTCTAAAATAATCCACCAACGAGAAATGGTCATGGCAAGGGAACCAAAATGTAATCACCAATATGGCACTTTGATAATCCTCTCACGGGAACTCCTCATGCTATGATTATATACTAATGCACAACTTTTAGTTTGGTGGTAGTAATCTAGAAACACAATAATAAACATAACACAAGAATACCATAGACTATGATATAAAGGAACGATGAAAATCTGAAATACAAGTGTAAATTATATTATCAACATGAAATTGTTATAATCTCATCCACGAAGTAATCCAAGTGTTACCAACTCCACTTTCCTTCCAACAATAACTATGGGAGAAACTTCACAATTACACCTCTTAATGGCTTCTTTAACACACCTTCTAAATGATGGCTTCCTTAACACACTTTCTCATATTATATTTCTCACTACTTTCTTCTATGCTAAATGAGAGGCATGGCCTCTCTATTTATAGAACATTTGGGCTTATCCACCCTATCTCTAAGATAGGATAGGAAATCTCTTCTAGCCAATCATATTCCATACCTTAACTCTTATCTTTACATGTAGGCTTATCTTTTAAGATAAGATAAACCTTATCATTTCACATGGGTTCCACCTTTTTAGACTTTTTACAAATAAAATACACAAAATATTTATGACATCACTCATTGTCATTATTAAAAATATAATATTTCTAATTCTTAATCATGTAGACCCTATTGACTTTTGACCCTTTTAACATTACCTGGACCACTTACGAAAAATATTTACTTTTTACCACAACATTCCTATTGTAATTTGATCGCTACCATACCGTACATTATTAAGCGGTGTCATATTGGCAACGTCATTATCTTCTATCGAAGCTACTACTAATTATACTCATCAACAACTTATTCCTAATATATGCATTAAGGAAATATAAATTATGGAGGAAATTTTTTTGTCGGCACCCCATGATGAAACATATTTTTGTGACGATGATTGGTATGAATTCTATATATATGGACACCTATTTTTGATATATAGATGAGATCGATGTTGTTATGTGTTGCCTTTGTGATATAATGGATATCGTATGGTTCTTATGGTTATTATCCTAACATGCATATTGTATTGTATGTGATGAATATAAATATGCATGATGATGTATGAGTAGCGATAGATAAAATATGGATGGTAGATGATGCAGTAGATAACTAATGCAATTGATAGATGAAACATTGGATGAATAAAATATGTAGCGCATAGGTAATGAAATGATGATAATAGAATAATTATGAAAATGGATAAATATATGCTAGTAGAATGAATGTATCCTAATGAATATGTGAGAATGTAATGTATTTGTAATGGTGATGAAAATAATAAGTGGGGGGATGAACTATGCCCCCTGACGTGTGAAGGAATAGGCTCATGTTAATAAAAACACATCAACAGTCAATATGATCCATGTAAGAAAGAGTGCGTCATCCAGAAATGATTGAGGTGCCCTAGATTGAATGGTGAAGCACATGATGAAAGGTTCTTAGAACTAATCCCTCAATAATCATGCAAGAACCATAAGAACACAAGTGTGTCATTGGGGGGCTAAGGTGATAATGCTCACCTACTAATGACCAGGACGACAGGTGAAGGTTGATGCCTATAGAATGGATGGAGCGTGAGTGTATGGATAGAAGTTTGTGTTATATGGAGTGACCATGTGATATGCAGATTGGTGGAAATCCATGTGATGTATGTGATGGATAGTGCGAGTGAGGTAGATGCAATGAATATGGAGGTGGAAGAAATGGAGGTGGTGGATAGCGTGCATGCGACAGGTGGTGAATGATGAACAAACTAAGGACCAAGTGGAGAAGACTCATGGGGTGTATACCGACACTGCTGTCGTTGTGAAGGGGAAAATGATCACTCACAAGATGCAAAAGATATGACACCAGTGTCCTCTAAATGTTGTAACCTCTCACATAAAGCAAGAAAATCATACGATGGCCACTAATACGATGGTAATTATAGTAGTACTGATCATGTTGGTGTTGTAAATAGTGTGGAGGGTGGTGTTGATTGGAAGGAATCCAAATTAATCACTCATCAAGTAATATACACAAGACATTATGAGGTCGATCATTAGGTGAAAATACAGAGGCTCATAGTACTAAGGTGAAGTAGTAGTAGTAGTAATTGGTCATGAAGTTAGAGACACACATGTAGGAGGTGGATGGGAATGAGGTTGTTATCTTTGCACTTTGGGTTGAGATATGGGTTGGTTTGGATTATTACTCAGAGGTGGAGTAGGAGGAGCACGTTTTATTTTTATTTTTAGCTAAGGGTGGATGTTGTTGGGTATGTACAACTGGAGGTGTAGGTGGAACAATAGAGGGCATAATAATTAGATAAATGTGGGAAGTCTCTACTAGAGGAGAAGCAAGAAGGTCCTGTTCTAGATCAATAACCTTGTAACAAAAAGTATAAAGGAATCACAAGTATCATACTATAAGCGTTGCTTTAGAGGAGGAATAAGACCACGAAATAAGATGAACTACTTTTCCAAGTCACTAGGATGAAAGATAAGTTGATGTATACATGCATTAAAGCATAAGATGTAATCCTGAATAGGTTCGGAAAAGCCCTAATGTAGAGTAGGAATGTGATCGTATGTGACCCTAAGACCATTATTGATAATAAACCTACAAAGGAAGGCATCCTCCATGTCATAGAAAGTGCTAATAGAACTAAAAGGGATATGGGTATACCATTGAAGTGCATCGTCAACTAGACTAAATCGAAGGCCTTAAGCAAGATTCGATCATTGGAATAAGAGGCCATAAGAGTGTGATAATGTGCAATATGAGCATGAGGGTCACCGGTACCATCAAAGCATGTAAATGTGGGCATGATGAAATCCTTAGGAAAGGCCGAGTTATGGATTTTTTTGGGAACTGGATTACCATGCAAGGAATTTTTATCTATAGACACATAGTAAGCCCTACTTTCTAAGGTGAGAGAGTGAACTTGAGACTGAAGTTGACCTATAACATGCATGAGAGATAGAATGTCCTGTGATGGAATAAAAGAAGATGGAAACAATGTATTAAGAGGTTGAAGCTTTCCATTGTGTGTGATCATGGGTATATCAAGAGGTGAGATAGTAGGACTTATGCTAAATATGCATGAGGAGTGTGTTTGTCAAAGGAGCTACATGAGATGATGAAGGGAAGTTTCACTAACAATATTATAAGGAACATGCGGTATGGGTGAAGTGGAAGAAGGAAGTGTAGATAAAGTAGGAGTAGAATGAGAAGAAATAAGAGATGTTTTGGGACTTGGTCATTTAATCCACGTCATGCCTACTCTAGAGGCTTAGATTAATCACATTGACTTCAATGTGCATCCCCAAGATAGAGCGATAGGGATATAAGATGTTATGAGGAACATGTTACGAGGCTATAACAACTCGAAAGCCACTTTGATTTAAGCTATAGTTATTCTAGTTTCCGTTGGTCCAAAGACCATTTAATTGAATATTACATCATACATAGGGAAACCAATTATAACATGCTATTATGGAGGTTTTGGATTGATAGGATGAATTTCATCCCTTTTATGTTGTTCCAAGAGGTTAGGTTCCTCCATTTAGGAAAGGTATTTGTTGTTCAAGGGGATCTAAAACCATTTGATATACATATGGAAAATCTCAAAAAGAATCTAGGAATCCATTCCAAGTTCTAACTCCCCACGAACCAACTAAACAAGCCACCTCCTTCAAAATAATTAGTTACAACCACAAAGTGGGTTCCAAAAACTAAAGGAGATAAGACAAAATAAAATGAGGTCACGGGAAATAATGATGGTAAGATTACCGTTGTACAAACTATATCTACCAAAATAGTGGTAGAGATTGTAAAACTATTGGAAAATGACTCACCTTACTCATCCTTTTGATCCACAAGGAATTGGTAATTTTCTTAGTCTCACTTCTCCCCTATTGATGATCTCATAGACATTTGCATGGTGGAAGTTTCCGAAGTGTGGCAATAAACTCTCAAAAATAAAGAAAGTTCCATTTTTCTCACAAACTAATAGATGATCCATTATGATGTATATAAATTTTGACATGGCAGGTGCGGGGTTATCTTAACTCCTTTGAAAGGAAGGATCATTCCCTTTGCATTCAAGTTAGATTTTAATTACACCAATTATGGGGCGAATATGAAGCCTTACTTCTAGGCCTCATTATGGCCAAGAGAATGGGAGTTAAGAGCATTAGAGTTTTAGGAGACTCATAATTGATAGCCAACTAAGTTTCAAATGTTTATTAAACAAGGGTGGAGCATCTCCATCTTTACAAGACCATTGTATATGAGATAAGAAAATATTTTGACTTTATCTCCATTCAAGCCATCTTTGGGAGATAAACCGATTGGCGGATTCTATGGCCTCTTCTTCTTCTCACTTCTATCTATACTAGGGTTTAACACTATTCACATTTGTTGTGTCTATGAGGATTAAATGTTTAATTTGAATAATGTTGAATGCGATTATATTTTCATACATGGAAAACATGAATGAACCCGTCACAACGGATTTTGTTGAAAATGAGGAGGAAATCCTAAGATTATTGCATGTGTACAATGACCTTCCTTCTAAACATCATAAGAGAGTATCTTCCCTTATCCCACATAGTTTTCTTATTTTGGAGATAATACTATTTCTACACCTTCCCTCCAAGATATATAATTTTATGAAGTGGAAGAGGAATCTCTTGAGCTTCCCCTACTCCCCATGAATTCGAAGAGGGACATGTCTCTTTAATAGAAGGAAGAATTGACATAAACGTTAGAATGTAAGTTGATCCTAATATTCTGAAGCTCATATCTTTATTATCAATATAGTAAATAGAGGAACACACCATATTCCTTAAGGATCATCCATGTATTTTCACTTTTAGTTACAAATATATGACAAGGGTTGTTCCTAGTGTAGTAGTTCACAATTTGGTAACTAAACTTGATGTTAAACCAATTAAACGAAGTTGAGGCCAATGAAACCTAAGGTGGCCTTAATGGTCAAAGAGGAAGTGATTAAACTTCTACATGTAGGGTTTATCAAACCAGTGGACTACTCCATGTGGTTGTCTAACATTGTCTGGTCCTCAAGAAAATGCCAAGATCGGGATCTCGTATTGACTTGAGAGACATTAAAAAATCTGTTCCTAAGGATTCTTTATTGTTTCCATCCATAGACGTTAGTGTTGATGCAACAGATGGGGAGGGAGAGATATAATGTTACACTCTAGAAATTTTTGTAAAATTACTCGTAGTGAGGAGGGAAACCATGTGAATTGCCTTCGAGGAGAATATTATAAATGAATATTAGTAAGTTGAGATATGGAATTAATAATAACTTTAGCATCAATCTTATTATCATTAGGATTGTATTTATAATTATATTTTCCTTAAAATTTATATGTAAATGTATTAGGAGCGGTTGAATCATACTTAAGCTTGTTCAAAGTAAGGAGCTTGGACTCTCATTCTTTTAAAGTGTGATATATCTCATCGAAAGATTAAAAAAATCAAACAACGATTAATTATTTCAAGGGGATAGAAGAATATGAGTAAATAGCTCTTAAGTCTCATTATCCACAAGTATATTGTGTATCTTAGTAAGTATAGTCTTATATTGCAAAACATAGTCATTAATTGGTTTATTGGAGCCTTGTTGCATCTTATCCATTTGAGCATATGAAATATTGTTACCAATGTTAATAGAAAATTGTGCAAGGAATTGATTATCCAAAGGAGTAAAAGCTCGTACAAAATGCATAGGTAAATCGTAGAACCATTGTAGAGAATAGTCTTTGAGACTTCTAGGAAAAATATTAGTAAGGAATTGATCATTGTAAATATAGACTAATCAAGCAACATGAAAGGAGAGAATATGTTTCTCAGGGATCACTCTTTCCCTTATAAATAGGAAGTATGAGAGAGAAAAATATGAGGATTAAAGGATACTAATATACTTTAGGTGCAAGTGCATTATGAATAAATTGAGTATAATTCATAATATTAGAAGGCTTATAAGTACCTTGATACAACTTTAAAACTTTAGCTTTTTTAATCATGAACAAGATGATCAAGGGAATGTGTAGTAGAAGAGGAGTGGGAAGCCCCATAGGTATGCATAAGAGATGTAGAAATAGTAGTAGACATGAGAATAAACATTACAACATTTTGAATGGGAATATGGGAGGCCTTATAGATATAGACATAGTAGATGCGAAATAGAATAATTAACAATATTGGATTCTAAAATAACATATACAATAATATTAGTTGTAACCAAGTGCTTTTGTTCATCCCTAGCTATATAGAAAAGTGCATCAATATGTTGAGGATTTTTCTTAAGAAATTATGTAAATTCATGCTCATCCTCTTCAAAGTGGGGGTCAATGTTAGGATTAGAGTCATCGTGTGAAAATTCCCCGATAAATATAAAAAAGGTGTCAAAATAATATTACCAAATATAGAAACAATAGAGTATGTACTTACAATATCGTTAATGTCAAAAGGGAAAGAGATTCATTGCGAAACATCACATCTATTATCAATAAAATCATTCACATAAGCATAAGTATTATGATTCATAGCTTAATATCATATATATAATCACATTCATATTACGAAAAATCATGAGGAGTATAAATAATGTTGTAGTCTTTAATTTGCACACCAATGTTATGCGCGCTAGCACTTCATTAAGAAACATTGCATTCAACTCATTTTGGAAACACATGTAATAAGGAAACATAACATCTTAAACAATAATAATTAATTCACATAAACACATCTCCATACTCAATTACATCAATGATCATAATCCAACCACAATTATCCATTAATATTCAAAACCAACTACATAATAAGAAGTTGATACATAACATTCAGTACATGTGAACACACACAACCATATGTGCACAAACATATCAAGTGGCATAACACTAATAACACATAACATCCATTGTCTAATACTATTCTAAGCCAAGTATTTATAGGGGTGGGTACTTTCCCTTCACCACCCATGCACTCTCCTAATAATAGGTGTGCTCCAAAAATAGACTACATGCATGCTTTAAAGCAGTTAATAATACATCATCTTATAAATAAGATTTTATTTAATCTTATTAATAGCTTCCATGTGTGTGCTTTATCTACATGTTCATCCTCTAAAATAGGCTTTTCCTTCACCAAAGGTAGCCTAATTTTACATTTTTCTTGCTCAGCACTCCATCTTTACTTTTCCTATTTTTAGCATGTGTCGCAAAAAATGGCTAAGTCCTTATCTTTTACTCCATGTATGCATGCATTCTCGCATGCCATCCTTACCCCTGTTTACATCTTTCTTCTTCATACTTCTTCCATTGATCAAAACTCCTTTATGCGTGCTTGTTCTAGCACGTGTCTCTGAATATCCTATGAGCACTCATTTCCATGTCATAACCCTTTATTCCTTTTTGTACTTAGTCATTTTTAAAACCAACATTACCCCACACTAGGTATGTTTTCCATCCTCGAACAAAACACCAATCAATGTCTAATTTCCAAAGAATTAAAGAATATCTACCATGAATGAAATAATAAAGAATAAAAATATGGCTGCACTAAAGAATAATCAAAGAATCAATCTTCTTTAGGGGAAGGAGTATGAGAAATTCCTTAACCAATATTTTCTCTAGCTCCTTCCACCCTTCTAACTCCTTAGTTTCCTTAACTAGCATGGCATCAACAATGTTAGGGACCTCCACAGAGGGTTAATTCATCAATCCTCCCCTTTAGCTTTTTCAATCAAGTTTTCCAACTATTTGGCTACATCATCTAGCACATCCATCCTATATGCATAATCTGAGGAAAAATTTCTCCTTCAGTCTATCTTTTAGCGAGGTCTTCAAAAGGTTTATCAATTCCCTTTTCTTCTCCACCTCAGCCAACACTTTCTCTCATTCTACCTTATTATTCTTTTTCTTGGCTTGAAACTCCCTCAACTCTACTTCATCTCTAGTAGTAACAAGAAAACTTACAACATGATCAAAGTCCTGGTAGTTATCATACACAAATTCTACCATCCTCACAGCTTCCTTAGCCTCTACCACCAGTGCATCATCATCTGCAAGGTGTTCCTCAATTTGTTCCCTATCATTCTTATTTTGTTGGGCCAATGATTCTTCTACAGATTCTATTGTGACAGACTCTTCTTTTCATGCATGAGATCATGCATGCCAAGTCCTCTAGACAATGTAATGTCATCTCATATGAAGGTTGGACTTGATCAACCAGATCTGGGCATGTGATTGTAATAGCATCTATGTGATGCATTCTACCTTCTTATATGCATGCATCTATCCCTTCTCTTCTCTTAGTTCTTGTTTTTGATTCGCAATTTCTCCATATCTTTCTTCTCGATCTCTTTATTCTTCTCCCTTATTTCCTCATCCTTCTCCTCTATCTCCTTGTGCATATTCTTTATGCAATAATCCTTATAAAAATTCTCACCCCTACTTCCATTGATAATTTGTTAAGCACATTACACACTTGTTCATTTGTTAACACCTATGTGTCACTATCAGATATGCTTCTCCTAGTGTGGACTTAAGTTGAGTCTCGGTTAACGATTATGCTAACCTCGAACTCAGGATCTTCCATGTGTGATTGAAATTCCCAAGAGAGAATCTTTCTTGTGTGCGGAAGGCAAGGCCTCTTCCTTTTTAAAGAATGACCAACATAAGAGATCTTATGGCCACTATACTTTGATATCTCACACAAAAAATTTATTAAATCATCAACATATTGCATCATAGGGCCCTAGGGTGTGTGCCTTGCTTTTTTTCTTCCCATGGGTCCTTGTCAAAAACCAAGCACAAGGGGGTTATCCATTCCACTATTCCTTCTTCATCATATTCTTCTCTTTTTCTTCCTCACACTCTACCTTGTGCTCAACAATGTGCTCTCTACATGCTCTACCTCATGCTCAATATTGTGCTCACTCTCAACTTCATGCATTTCTGCTCCTCATATACTCCTCCTCTCTCCTCAAAATCTAAGTAATAGGAACTTCATGGCCTTCTTCCTCTAGTTCCTTGAATGGGATCTCCTCATGATGCACATCTTGACTCTTCTATATCTAACTCCTCAATCTCATGAACCAAGGGTCCCTTTACAATACTTCCTCCTCTTCATTCACACCTCTCCTCTCTCTCTTCATGTGTCTTCTAGACACTATCTTTGGTTTCTTCTTCACTAGAGACTTCTTCTTTGGTGGCTTCTTGGTTACTTTTGGAGGTGATCTTTTTTGGTTTTAGACTCCTTGTGGTTTGGTTCCTTCTTTTTGTACTTATGCTCTTAACTAGAGTCATTTTTTCTTTTTCCTCTTCTTCTTCTTCATCGGGAGGGAGTATCCTCACACATTCTCTTCTTCCCCCACCATTTTTTTCCTATAGGGTGCTTCTAGATCTCAAGTCATCTTCTACATATTTTCCATTAACCATCCTTGGCTTTAAATAGATATAAACCTTTGTTGCCTCCAAATTGGCAACTTCCAAGTAATGGACTTAGACATATTTGATATCATCTAATATCATTGTCTCTTCATATGTGCACTTTTTTTAGGATAAACATATGTTTGGCATAATGTATGATATTCATAGTCTACCTTATCGTAAAATAAACTTAATTTTCATGCCTCAAAAACATATTCACTCATTTTGAAATATATGTACATGTAAAAAAAAAAAAAGTTTTACCAAGGACTCTTTGACCCATCCTTCAAATAAAATCTACCAAGGCAGAAGTGTTGATAGACTACAAATTCTTCCTTCCCTTCCAATTGTGAAGGTAACTCACTTGGAATGTGTCATTCTTATCCAAATGCCTCACGCATCCATTTATACCATTTATCCTCCTTGGCTTATACACATTATTGATGCCATCACAAGTGTATTCAAAAATTTTTGTGGGAGATGTGTTTTCTAGAGGAACCTCCATATGCTCTCATTTGGCCCATCTAGTACCCCGATTTTATAGAAAAAATCAACAACAAGACATTTCCAAAAGTGATCTTTCCCCCCATGTGCTTCCTCAATAATCTCCTCTACTATAAATCCAACAAGGTTATAAATAGTTCCTTCAAGCTATCTTCTTCATGATATGAAGCCATCACTTGTTCACCTGGCCCCACCTTTCCTTCCCATTCAATTTTGTAATTAAATGTGGCCATTATGATAATATGATTGGTGAGCTTAGAAATATCCATGGCACGCCCTCCCCTCATTGGTACTTCATTGTGGTGGTAGTCTTCTTAACTTCATCATCATCTTCTAAGTCCACTAAAATCTCCATTCCTATTCTTCAAATTTGAAAGGCCAATAAATTTTCCAATCAATGGCATGGTAAGGTGCATCCTCCTTCTTGTGAAATAGAAAAAGTCCTCATGGATGTGTGACATAAAGCCATTGATATAGTCACTCAGGTTTTCCAAAGTAAGGGAGCTCGTAGAGCTGAAGAACTCCCACTCTACAAATTTTGATATCCCTTATCATCATAGATAGGCTTATCATCCACAATCCTCTCATCTTTCTTCTGAATCAGTTCAATATCTATTTCATGCATTTTACATCTAAGATGATGGTTATAATCATTGATGTCATCATTTTCTCACATGTGACACCCAATCCTTTCCCATAATACTCCTCTTTGGGTATTACATTTCAAGTACCATTCTTCTTGTACATCCTCAACCACAGGATTTTCCTTTCCCCTTTCCTTTTCCTTTTCCTTGGGTGACATAGTTGTTTTTTTCCTAGGTGTCATGTCATGCGAAAATATCCAAATTTTAAAAAAATTACTATCCTCTTTTCCCTTAGGTGCCTTTAATTCCTTGCTTTCAATCCTCTACTCCCTTCATTTTCACCTTGTTCTCTTTATGGAATTTTGTGCCCTAATTTTGCATATAGCTCCAAATAATCTCTAAAACCCTAAACTTTTGCAAAACTTTGTAAAACCCTAGCTAAAAATAACTCCCACGCCTTCCTCAAGCTTCCAAATTCATTTTGAAGGAGCTCCACTACTAGGTGTCCATGTTTTTCCAAGCTTTGGTCACTAGTTGATTTTCTCTAGTTTCACACTCAAATTTGTAAGAAATCACACAATTCACTCTCTTGAAAATGCCTAAGTTCTTCACAAGGTAAGGTGAAAATGAATTTACCCCGACCCCCTTTTATAGGTTTCCAAAATTTTATCACATTAATTTCTCCTCACCTACCACCATACAACAAATTTAATTCTATTTTTTTTCTTTTTCACACTTTTTCTCACTTTTCTTTCACATGCGTATAGTCATAACCTTCTGGTGTGCTCACTACTTCCCAGGCCATAGACCTCCTCATGCACACTTCCTTGCACCATACACATAATCCTCTACACCATATACCAAGTAGTTCATCATGTTGTTCCTACCTCACATTACACTTCATGATCCTTTTTCTTGTGGTCTTCAATCTAAGAATTTTCTTATTATCACCATCCTTCTCATTTCTTGTGACACCTTTTTCCTCTTTTCCACATGCACACCCCATGCAACCGACACACCATCCTTCTACCATCACATGTACATCTTCATCCACTAACTCAACTCACCTTCTTCAAGCACCAACAAGGTCTCTTTTTCATGCACACTTAGTTCACCCACACTAAAAGTATGTGTGTCCTCTGCATGAACTCAATAGATATAGAATCATATTCTTGCATGCAAAGCACTTATTACAAAAAAAAAAAAAAAAAAAAAATTGAAAAAAAAAAAAAATGAAAGGGAAATCTAATCTAAATGGAAATATTGCCTTATTACAAACACCAAGAAGCTTATTTATAGTAGGGCTTTAACCTACTCCCATTGAAGTAACCAGAAACATGGTGTCATCCAACACCTATAAATTGACATGTGCTGATTCAAGTATCTTGGTTACTACAAAAGGTCCCAACCAATGCACCTTCAACTTTCTTGGGTGGCATGCAAAACTTGGAGTCATAGAGAAGGACCATCTTTCCAACTACAAATGTCTTGTTCTTAATGTGCCTATCATGTCATGCCTTTGTCACACCTTCTCATTCTTTCTAGATCCAATGTGTAATGGCACACTGCTCATCTAATTGCATTAGTTTCTCAATGTGCTCTCTGAATATCTTTCTCATCATCTAATCCACCTACATGCACAATACGCAGGGATGGTAACATGAATTCAAATGGTAGTACCGCCTCTCGCCAAACACCAAATGAAAAGGGTGTGGCCTTGTTCAATATTTTATAAGTGGTCTATATAAGCCCAAAGTATAACTGACACTTTATCATCCCAATCCTTTCTTCCAACATCACAAATATTTGTAATGTTTGTCCCAAAATCTTGTTGAAAATTTTCACTATACCATTAGCTTGAGGGTGATAAGGGGTAGTTTTATGGTGTGCCACCATAAACTCTACCAATAAATTCTGATTGTCTCATTTAAGAAATGAGTTCCTCTATCACTAGTCAAGCTTAATGGACAGCCATACCTACTAATATGTGTTTTCCCATAGGAACCTTGTTGTTGTGGTTGTAGTGTAATCCTTTGTAGGTGCAACCTCTTCCCACCTTGTCAAATAGTTTGTACAAGTAATAATGTAGTACATGCTCTAGTCCTACACACGGGTGGTGTAATAGGTCCTACAAAGTCAATGGCCCACTTCTCAAAAGGTTTGCACTCTTAATAGGTCTAAGTGGCATCTCATCTCTATTTCCAAGGCTTTCCAATGCACTTTGAAAATGATCACATGCTTTCACAAAATCCTTAACATCTTTGTACAAAGTTTCCCACCAAAGACCAACCATAAGGATCTTGCACACAGTTACATCACCTACATAATGTCCTCTTGCTATTCCACCATGAGCTTCCTCCATAATGGCTTCATGCTCATGTTCAAGCAACACACGATGCAAATCTTCATCTCTTCCCATCTTGTATAAGTCTCCTCCAATCAACTGATAAGGTGTTGCATGTATAACAAGATATTTTTTCTCCAATGCCTTCATTCCTTCAAGTGCCAATCCAAGTGTGCAAAAAAATACTTATATCCTCCAAATCTATGGGCATGTGGTTCAACCTAAATAATTGCATCATCGGCATTGTGTCCTCAATACTTTTGTACGTCCTCACTAGAATTGATCCTTGATAAATGATCAGGCCCCGAATTACTCTTTCCTAGCTTTACAACAACTATGTGAAATCAAACTCTTGAAAAAGAAGTATCCACCTATAGATGTGCCCTTGCAAAAAATATTTGTTGACCAAATATTTCAATGCCATATGATCATGTATAAAAGATAAATGGTGTAGCCAAAAGTATTATTTAAAACTTATGAAGCACATAGATCATAGACAATGCCTCATGCTCTGTTGTAGTATAATTATTTTCTCTCATGCAGTGTCAACTTCCTTCTTGCAAAACATATGGGGTGATCCACATTTCCATCTCCAGGTTGTGCACTAAGACTACGCCAATAGCCATACTAAAAAGCATCAACATGTACATGAAAGGGTTTTTTCCATGAAGGAAAGCACAAGATAGGTGTAGTGGTAAGCCTCTCCTTCAATGTCTCAAATGCTTGTTGTTGCATGTGCATCACCCCAATAAAATTTTCCTTTTCCTTGAGAAACTCTTCCAAGGGCATGAAAAATCTTTGCATATCCCTTAATAAATTTTCTATAATAGCTAGTATGACCCAAAAATCCATGCACTTCACTTTGATTGGTAGGTTCTTCTAAACCCAAAATCACAACTATCTTGGTTGGGTCTACCAATAATCCTTCCTTACAAATGATGTGTCCCAAGAAAGTTCAAAGGGTGTAGCAAAAATACACTTCTTAATATTAAGAGAGATACTTAACTATCTACTACATCTCTCAAACATGAGCCTCAAA
Source organism: Taxus wallichiana var. yunnanensis (assembly GCA_018340775.1). Taxonomy (NCBI): domain Eukaryota; kingdom Viridiplantae; phylum Streptophyta; class Pinopsida; order Cupressales; family Taxaceae; genus Taxus; species Taxus wallichiana. The sequence continues at coordinate 762,253,633 of CM031234.1, forward strand.
TTATCACAATGATCCTTAACTAACCCATAAATAGTCCAATCATCTAAATACACTACAAGAACTTGTGAATAAAATCATGAAATTCCTGCACAAATGCATGCAAAAATACCATTGGCACATTCTTCAATCCAAAAGGCATAATAATATATATGCAAAAAATTCCCCACTCAATAGTAGTGAAAGTGGTCTTTTCTTGGTCTTCTGGCACAATGCACACCTAATGATAGCCTAAAAATCCATCTGTAAAAGAATAGATTTCACCCCTACAACTGACTCCTTCAAGGATTTCTCCTCGGTGAATGGGGTGGGAAAAGGATCTATGATGCATGCAAGCATTAAGTTCTCTATAGTCTCACATAATCTTGATCCACCCATCCTTCTTGATGCTTATAACCATAGGGATAACCCACTCGATTCCTCAATTGGTTCAATGATTCTAGACTTAAGCATTTTATCAATTTCCTCCTTTACTTTCACATGCAAGTTTGATTCATCCTATAAGGCCTCTTCCAACTAGATACACACCTTCTTTCAACTTAATTTTCATTTCTCCCAATGAGGGGTGCACTCCTTTCAATTCATGATAACCTCATGGAAAAAATCCTGGAAGTCATGCAAAAATCTCAATGATCTTTTCTACCTCTTGTTCTGACCAATAATCCCAATAATGGCCTCCTTAGGCACATCTTCGTGCCAATGTTTACCTTCTTTGTCTTCATGGGTGCATGGTATGTGTGGGCCTTTCTCATCTTCTATATCCATTACTTCTGCACACCTTCTATATGACTAACCTCCAAATTCTCAACCTCTTCATCATCAATGAGGTACACCATTTTACCCTTTTCTTTCTCCTTCCAGGTGTGACCCAATTGTAACTCTTTGTTTCCTCAACATCTAGTGCACCTCAGGAATCAGGTTCTCTCAAGAAACTCAAGCATGAGATCTTCTTTTTGTGTCATCCCCCAATGTGATGTGCTTCATAATCTGTAATGCTTCATGTACTAGAGGTTTATTAGAAAAATAATCAAATGTATGGACCATACCTTCAGTCATATCTCACAGCTTGTAGTCTCTTGTTTGAGCTCAACATGTACATACCACGCACATGTGCACACCTCACAGTGGAATAGAACTTATGCACCCACAGAGATGGTGGTAAGGCCTCCTTGGCCTTGCACCCATATTCTCTCACAATTATGGATGTGTGCCAAAGTAGAGTCTTCCCATGATATTCACATATATGTGTAGGCACATTGCTCCATGTGAACCTAGTTGAAAAGGTGATTCTCACTTCTCACCAACCCAACAAGTTATCTTTGTGTGTTCCCACCAGTGCGTTGTTCCACAAGGTATAAACCAACATGTTCCTTTGATCACCTTCATTCTTCCAATGTTCCTCCATGGTGTGCAAAGAAAGACTCAGGATTTTCTTCACCAGTGAATCATGGTAACTAAAATTTTCCCATGCACCTAACCATGTGTGGTATGATCATTCTAGTTACTCTTCCTTCATCTCATGCCCAACCATTTCATATGTGTCATGGGCCCAATTATCACAAGAAACACTTGTGGTGTCACTAACTGACTTGTGCATCTCCCCACTACAACATGCCTTCCTTGGATGGTTCCACATAGTCTCAGGATCATGTATTGTGCATGCATAAATCCTATTCAGATCTTCTTCACTCAAAGGCTCAACATATGGTGTAGATTTTTTCTTCATTCAGAGGTATAATGATGCATGCTCATTCCTATTCTCAAAACTTATGTATCCCTTATTGAAGCACAAGTCTACATTGTTCACATAACACCATGGTCACCCAAGTAATGCTAGAAAGTTGTCTACTTCAAAAAGCTCTAATACCTCAAAATCTCTAGTAAACTTGGCTCCTTAATTGTAATAGAAGCATCCTTCAACACCCCAATAGGCATAGCCCTTGTCTTATTTTCCATACAACACATTTTGAAAGATGGTTGTAATGTAGGTCTCCCCATCTGATTCCATGCATCCAAAGTGAGCACATTTACCTTCAATTGCACTATATCTATCAAGATATTTCTTACCAACCATCCATCAATTACTACATCCAAAGTGATTTCCTTATCATACTCATGGTTATGAGGTGGTAAGTTTACATGTAGTATCTATCACTCACACTCAACTCTAACACACATGTACCTTTTCATGCAACCATTCTCCTAATAGAGGAATGATATTTTCTTGTCAAACATCTTACACACCTCCTTCAAATCATCCACATCCTTTTTATGGGAGCTCAATGTTTTCACATGTTTCTCTCACATGCCTTCTCCTTCAAGCATTATATCTCACCTTGTAAACTCTCTAATGACTCCCATGGTCTCTTGATAGACTTCCTTTTGATGTGCAACATCTGGATACCTAACATGCATGACTTCTTCTCTCATGATGAGTGGTCTAGATTTTAAGAGGTTCACATGTGTGTTGCTTCAACAGTGAGTAGTGACCAACAAAGGTTGTAATTTAGGATCAAGTATCTTCTTTGGTATCCATTGATCACCCTTCATGTGTTGTACCTTGATCATCCCCATGCCCTTTTCCTTCTTCTTATTTTTTCTCATGTGCTCATATAGGTCTAGAAAATCCTCTAACTTATGTTTCTTCCCACACCATGAGAAGACTATATATTCTAGGGAAATCATGTTGGTAATGATCTGGGGACCCATAAGTATAACAGTCCCACGTGGAAATATACTTCTACCTCCACGACCTCTTGCTTCTATATCCTCCACAGAAATCCACCTCCTCCATTGTTACGCTCTTTAGAGGTTACTATTTTTTTGTTGTCCTTGAGAGTATTTTCCACCATAGTTTTCTAATCTAGTCTCACATGCCTCATGAATTTGATCTATCAGTCAAAAATCCTTCATATCATGAGTGTGTGTGTTACAAATCTTATAGTACATATATTCACTCTTCATAGTCACATGCTTCAAGAGAGGAAAATTTCTAGACATCATGGTCCAAGTGGAAAATCTCACAAGACTATAACAATGTGTGCACTACTGACCTACGTGGGAAACTATCCTTAGTGTGTCCTTCAACCTCACAATTATGCACCATATACCACTTTTAGTCTCATGTGTGAGTTGGTAGAAATATTCTCCAATTACTTTTCCATAGCTATGTTATCTATGCTTCTAGAAAAGGACTAACTCCATGTCCACACTTTTGATTACTTCAACATAGAGTTGCTTCCAATGCCTCACGTGGATCAATATACATCTTATGAGATAATTCCCTTTAAATGGAGTCAAAAATCCCCCAAAAAACCACTATGCATGTTGACTTTGATGAATTTCATAAGATAACTTGGATAATAGAGTCTTAAAATGCATGCATCATACTCTCTTACACTTTCAGATAAACCTGCTTGATATCCTTGAGTGCATTGATGCTCTATTATTCAAACTCTAGGATGTGAAACTCAGTCAAAAACGAAATGTAGTGCAAAATCATTATAGTCCACCACCATCTGATGTGGGTCATACTTCCTATACCAACTATGTGTGTGCCCTTGTAAGTATAGTAGAAAATTGACTTTCCTTCCTATCTAAAGTTGTAATTCCTTTCACACGCCATATAGTAATTCACACTTATGCACATGCTCTCTACTGCATCCTCTATTCCTCTATACTCTAGTAAGTGGAGTGACATCTCAAAATAAACTTGAGGTGGTGTCTATTGAGGCTGATTTGGTGTGGTTATTGGTGTGAGGTGGTGGTTGTGGTGGTGGTTCCATGGACTGGGTTAGGACTTAATCCAAAACCTAGAAACCACTAAATTCCTCCTCCATGTGTGGTGGCTGACCTGATCCTCCCTATCCTCTCATGCCCCCTATGATGGGTTGTGGTCCAGTTGATGAACTTCCTTGTGTCCCAATTGTAGTACTAAACTAGACACCTTTATCTATGATTTTCAACACCTATAAAGTTCTTCCAATGGTCTATGTGTCAATACTCTTTCCCCTATTGATGCTCCTAAAAAAATCCTGTAAAATTACTCCCAAACACTGGAGCATGTTGTTTTGTCCATGGGCACATTACTAGTCTTGATGCACTTCTTAATTCAACACAAAATGATATCTACATGTATCTTCTTGATTACCTTCACTACTCTATCCTTTAACTACCTTTAGATTTGGAACACCTTGCATAAGGGCTAGGTAGCTAGGTTGAGTCGATGCACCACTGTAGTTCTCATCCTCTCCTCTGATGCACTCATCATCCAAAGTTGATGGGGACTCTCTACTATGCTTTTCCAAAGTTGGGAGGACTTGATGTTGTGGCTCCTTATCTTCCATGAGAGCTTCAAAACCTTTGCAATCCATCATTCTCCTCAACTCCAATGATGCCTTCATTTCCCTCTCTCACGCTTCATTAAACTTGAGTCATCTTTCCTCTCTCTCTATCTTCCACCTAGGATGCTCCATCCTTCTCACACTACTCTTCCCCCTACACATGGTGGGGGTTTAGCTATCCATATGTAATTTTTCCAATCCCAACTCTACCATCAAGATCTTGATAGCTAAAGGGATAATGCATGCAAATAAGATCCTCTTGGGCTCACAAGAACTAAACTCAACTTCCTCTCTGACATAATAAGTGGTAATTACATACTCCAACGTATAATTGCACAACACACCATCCCACCATAATCTATCTCTATTCCATAGTCTTCATCTACATCAAAAAACATTTGATAATCTTCTTGCATCCAAACCCTCGAGCCTAGGATACCAAGCTTTTTCGATGCGTATGTTGTCAACCATTGATAAAATTCTACTAGGAAGAAGCTAAATAACATTTCATATAACTCATGATAAATATTATCTTCTACCCACTTGCACACATTAAATCTAGGTCTAGTGTTATACCTCTAGGAAAACTTATCTTGTTCATCTTCCACCCATCTTTCAATACTCTCTAGAGATAGTCGATACACCATCTGCAAGCAACATCTTGATAGAAAAATTAAAAATAGGTCCCAAAAATGGAACCAAAATGTAGTATTTTATTTACACACCAATGTTTATGTTCCACATGGCACTTCATTCAAGTAGGAACAAATGCTCACCCAAAGCACACACAACTACCAAGTCCCTCCTTTGTTATGTCTACTAGAATGTTAGCATGCATAACCATAATGATAATTGACTAAGTAATCAATCAAGTATACTTAACCATTGCATTCACTCATTTTGGAAACACATGTAATAAGGAAACATAACATCTTAAACAATAACTAAGATCAATTACATAAACACATCTCCATACTTCAGTTACATCAATGATCATAATCAACCACAATTATCCATTAATATTCAAAACTAACTACATATAATAAGTTGATACATAAAATTCAATACATGTGAACATAGAGTCATGTACGCAACTATATCATAACGGCATAACACTAACACATAACATCCATTTTCTAATACTAGTCCTAAGCCAAGTAATTATAGGGGTGGGGACTTTCCCTTCACCACCCATGCACTCTCCTAATAATAGTTTCCTCCGTGTTGCGCATTCTCGTGTGCCATATTGACCCTTGTTTGTGAGCGTCCTTCTTCCAATACTTATTCTAGTTATCAAAACTCCTCTGCATGCACTTGTTCTAGCGTATCTCTTGTAATACCCTACGTGCACTCATTTCCATGTATAAATATTTATGTCTCTTTGTATTTAGTCATTTTTAACAACCAACAAATTTCCTTGCATATTTTTATATCAGCTAGATAGATGGAGGTCAACTCATTGATATAAGTATAAGAGAAAGGCATGACATGAGTAGAGAAATCAATGAAAGAAAAATGAGAACAACTAGGAAATTAAAAGTATCATGCGCTAAGGAAGAAACAAAAACCTAGGAAACTAAGGTTTGATATAAAAGGACTAGTTTAGGATAAGGTGACCTAGGTCAAATAGGTTTTGGACTTGATCAAAAGCAGATTCACCAAATGATTTAAATTTAAAATAGGATAAACATCATGTAAGCTATGTATGTGTGTGTTTTACTTATTTCACTTTGGATTAGGGTTAACAAGATGATATATATTTAGATTAATTAATTTAATATCAATGTGTATATCATAATATACCTATTTAGCAATATGTAATATAAATCAATTTAAAAAGTGCTAAATGAAACAAAACATAAGAAATGAGATGTAATTAGTTAATTAAATGTTAAGGAAGTTGATTTGATTGTGACAAAAGGGTAAGTAGACTATAATTGATCTTCAAATGCTTCATTTTAGATTTGTGAGCATAAACTAAATAGGGATGAAACCATAATATGTATATGGAACCATGTGGCATTTCTGTATTGTGAGCTTGTTGTCATTCAAGTAAGTTTTTTTCTATGTGTGATCAACTGGAATATGCTTCGTTGTAAAACCCTTTGTGTTACACATATGTGAAACCCTCTATATGACTCAAAATAACTTCAAACCCTAAACATGGGTAAAATAACCTGCAAAAAGGTTGATGGTTGGTTTGAAGTGTAATCCATACTTCTACATTTACAATACTAAAAAGAGTTCTCAAACCATATTTAGTTCTCCACCTAGGATGTGATATTTATATGGATGCAACTAGCTTCGGAAATTTGATCACTTGATAACATAGGCAATAGCTTGGCATGCATTGCTTTGCTTGGTTTATAAGATCTATACCTTAGGAAGTTTGACTCTAATACCGATTGAGTGTGATTCAAACCTATGTAGAGGTTGGTCCTAGAATGTGCTACTAGTTTAGGGTCATTTAGGAGATCTTTGAGTGCATTTGTAATGATATTTGCAAGTAGTGCTCTTAAAAGTGACAGGTGAGTAAATGAGTTCATTTGAATTACTAATATCAGGTCCACGGGTATATTTCCACAGAAGGATGACCCGTGAGAACATTACCAAACTATAAAAATATATCAAATTGAAAAAGTGACCTTTTAATGGTTGGGGAAGAAACCACTAGTTTCAAACCGAACCATTGTATAGTTTGGTCCCTGTTTGGATGTCTCGTATGGGAAAAGAGTGAGGTGTTGGAAAGTTTTGGGCACAATGGTTGGAGGTGATATATTACTATGGACTGATGCAAATAATTATTTAAGTGAATAAGTAGTCTAAATGAGGAAAGAAAGTCATGTAAGAGGGTTAAGGATAGATAATTGATCTCAAAATGTGCGCACAACTAATGATTTAGGGATTAAGCCTATACAAATATTATTAAGTGATAAATTAATAAATTTAGGTGTCTGCAAACCTCATACACTCCAAAATACATGTTGGTGAAATAATTTGTTACAATGCAGATTATTGGTTTTCACCTATAGTCACAAGGCTAAGCCCCTCCTTCTTAGGTATGGAGAGGCTTCCATTTATTTAATGCAAACTAAATAGAACTATGGGGTGGTTGTTAGGCCAATAATCACATAGGAATACTCCACTAAACCTATGGCAAAGTGCTTGTACAATGTACAAGGGAGGAATTTACTTTGAAGAGAGGTAAAGAGGAGATGGGGAAATAGAGAGAGGGGGTTAATGTTGTGAGTAGACTTAAAAATTTCACATACATTAGCTAGAGTAGGTCCACATTCAATAGGAAGAAATCAACCATGTAAGTAATAACAAGACTAATAAATCATAGACACAAATTTCTATGAGTTCATTAATCAAATACACAAAGTTCCTTCTTGGTTGTACAAGATTACAATGCTTGTAAAGTTAGAAAGTAGAGAGAGTAGAAGAACATAGGAAAGGAGATAAAAGAAATGTAGCTTTATTGCTTACATGTGAAGTCTTGATACAAATCTCAAAACTAACAACAATAAAAAAATTCCAACCTTTTGGAATAAGATGCCATTCCAATTTATAGCTTACAAAAATGTCTTTTCCTCTCCCTCCACATGACTTTTCACCTATCCCATCACTTGTGACCTTTCATATTCCTAGGTGTGTGCATGTATACTTTTCTTAATCCTAAATCAAATGAAGCAAGAACTACCACCTAAAATAGTTCTACAATTTAGCTAAAACAAAGCATAAACACCATCATGATAAGAATTAAACAAGGGTTAGATGCTAGCATTCATCAATACAAACTTTGAAACTAACAATGCTAAATATCTAAACTCCTCTATTCTCTAACAACAAATAAATGAATGGACCTAAGTAAGCTCCATGGCTATCAAAATAGTTGTCCTTAATGCTCCAAGAACCTAGGAATGGGGGCTAATCAAAGTTGGACTACAAGACCCTTTTGACACCTCCCATATGACCCAAGCACTTTAAGAAAGAGGCTTAACTCTTCAAGATGATGAACTCTCAAAAGGGCAAGGTGCAAGCTCTTAGTCTCTTTGCTATATGCTTTGCATTTGCTCTCTTAGAAAGTTTAGGTGTAAGTAAAAAGGTAGGTGGAGGGCTCTTTATATAGCCCAAAGGATAAAGGATTCAACACATTCTCATGAATGTGGGATAAAGGTAAAACATGATTAGGAATGGATAAGGTTGCTTTATTAAAGGTAACCTTACTTTAGAAGAGTTTAATACATGTTTAGCAAGTCATGGGAGTTGGGGGGTATTTTAATTAATCAAAGGTGATTAATTAATAGGTAGGTGTAAGCTTATAGAAGCCAATTAGAAGAATATTAGTGCGATTTAGGCTATTAAAAGGGGATTAAATCAATTAAATATTGATTTATTGGTTAAATGGAAGGGAAAGCTAATTAATTAATAATAATTAATTAGTCTAGGTAGAAGGGGTGATTTATTAACGGAAGGTCGTTAATTAGGGTATTTGTTGGATAGGCAACTTAATTAATTAGCTTAGTGTAATTAATTAATGATGATATGAGGGAAAATGAGTGCCTTTGACGATATGTCATTGATTTGCGAGAAAGGGGATAATTAGCACAATTTAAGTATTTAAATTGCTTGGGCGTAATTATAGGTGTCTACATTTGCCCCTCTTTGGGGTGGCATAAGTGATGCCACTTCAAAGATAGTAGACAAAAGAGATTTTGAAGAGATGGAAGAAAAATTAGTAGGAGGGAGAGATGCCCCCTCGAGTGTCGATGGGGTGATAGAAGAACTCGATCGACGATCGAAAAAGGTGAGAAGTAGGCAGAAGAATGGGGACGAGGCAGGATGCCCCAAGGAGAGGGAGAATTAGGGGTGAAAGGGAAGTGGTGCAGAAGAAATATGGATGAGGGGAGAGAAGAGCTTAACCTCTAGCCACTTATTTGTTTGGAACAAATTTGATGTCATCATATTGCCATAGGAACTACATCATCGGTCCTTATGAAAAATATAAGCATACGACAAAGGTAGAATGACATGAAAAGCCATACTACGAACAATTGTCCATTGCTGAAAGTACCAACTCCACGCAACATACAATAATGCAATGCAATACGAGAAGGAAACAAGCTCATATAACAGGGAAAACAAGTACGAACACACATATCTAACCCAACAACGGTCAAGACAGTTGTACAAATGTTTTGTTATCAGTGCTGAAGAGATCCACAAGTTCGTGATTGACGACAAGGGTTAAAAATGATGCCCCAAGCAAGGATACATGCAAGGGGAAATGAAAATGGACACGGGGTCCATGAAAAGCATTTGTGCGCAACGAAATAGCACCAGGCAACCAAAAGTGCCCCAGAGTACAGACAAAGCAAGCAGCTAGCTTTTGTGAATGGTTGTGAATCCAGTGATCCGCGAGTCGTATTAATCGGGAAGATGTGAGACAAACCAACAGGATATGGAGAAAATACCATGTGCAAGACACAAGTTTCAGCCGTAAGAAGCAAGTTACCATTTTGTAGGGTGTTTTACTTTTTAGGAATTTTTTGAAAAATTTTGCCTTGTTTTTAGATTTTTATATATATATATATATATATTATTGTTTTATAAATAATGTTCTATTGTTTTTGTGTTTTTCTCAAAATAATGTTCTATTGTTTTTGTGTTTTTCTCAAAATAATTTTCTATTGTTTTTGTGTTTTGTGAAACAATTTTCTATTGTTTTTGTGTTTTCTGAAACAATTTTCTATTGTTTTTATGTTTTCTCAAAACAATTTTCTATTGTTTTTGTGTTTTCTCAAAACAATTTTCTATTGTTTTTATGTTTTCTCAAAACAATTTTCTATTGTTTTTATGTTTTCTCAAAACAATTTTCTATTGTTTTTGTGTTTTCTCAAAACAATGTTCTATTGTTTTTGTGTTTTCTCAAACAATTTTCTATTGTTTTTGTGTTTTCTCAAACAATTTTCTATTGTTTTTGTGTTTTTAACAGTTTTCCAAAGCTATGTGCAGGTAACCAAGAAAGCATGGATGCCCCCAGCGTTAGGTGGGGAATATACAAGGGCAGAAGCCACGCGCTTATGAACAAGAAGGTGAAGTCGTTGAGTTGCCCCCAGCGTAAGATGGGAAATAACGAAAGACCACATCCCTTACAGACGAATAGAAGAAGGCAAAGCCGGATCAAGGCTGGACTAGATGGTGTGCACAAGGAAACTCGAAGGTAGAACCAGGTCCAGGAAAAAGACAACTACCCTTCTAATACAGAATGCTTGTGAACAACGAATCCTCCCGAGGCGCCGGAAACTGGTTTTCACCCAAGGACTTGTCCAAAGTGCCACAATTGCGTGGTTTTCACTAGTGGACGACCTGTTTTCTCTTTTTCTTTTTTTTTTTTTGATTTTTTTTTTTTTTTTTTGATTTTTATATTTTTTTGTGATTTTTATGACTTTCTTGTGCCATGTTTAGGCATAAAACCTCTTAAGATGCATGGCATTCATGGGCTCCCGGAGCTCATCACCATTGGGGTGAGCTAACTTGTATGCCCCTGTGCCATACTTGGCAACTATGACATAGGGTCCTAACCAGTGTGGTTCGAACTTCCCTTTCTTTTCTCACTCTGCTCTGGTGTTGAACTGGTTCTCCTTCATAACTAAATCACCCACCTCAAACTGGCGAGGGATGATTCTCTTGTTGTAGTTGTGGGAGATTCTGTGTTGATATACTTTCAGGTGATTAAGAGCGCGAATGCGCCTCTCATCCAGGAGCTCTAACTCAGCCAATCTTGCCACTCGGTAATCTTCATCCTTATCCAAATAGTCCCGAAGAGAAATTCGCAGGGATGGGAGTTCAATCTCTAAAGGGATGATAGATTCTGTCCCGAACACGAGGGAATATGGCGTCGCACCCGTAGGAGTGCGAATTGATGTTCGGTAGGCCCGAGAAGTGGGTGGATTTGTAGGTGCCAGTTTCGACCAGTTTTGCTAACCATCTTCTCCATTATCCTTACCAAAGTCTTGTTTGTTGCCTCAGCTTGTCCATTACCCTGAGGGTAATATGGCGTGGACCATTTCAATCTGATTTGGAACCGTTGGCAAAGACCTTTCACAGTTTTGTTCTTAAATGACTTCCCATTATCTGTGATAATGGCTGCAAGGATACCATATCGGCAAATAATGTGATTCATGATGAATTTAGAAATCATGCTCTGTGACATAGGTTAAAGGGACAACCTCCACCCATTTTGTAAAGTATTATGTAGCTGTGATGATATGTGTATGACCATCAGATGAGGTAGGAGTAAGCTTCCCTATTAGATCAAGTCCCCACTTGGAGAATGGCCACGGGGTAGTGATTGGTTGCAATGGTTGCGATGGAGCATGGATGAAATTTCCATACTTTTGGCATAGCACACATTTTCTAACATAATTACAACAATCAATTTCCATGGTGGGCCAATAGTAACCTACTCTTAACAGTTTCTTAGCCAAGACCATTCCATTTGTATGTGCTCCGCATACTCCTTCGTGTACTTCTTTAATTGCCTGGATTGACTCCGGCACATCCAGACAACGTAACAGATTCCCATCGTAGCCACGACGATAAAGTGTACCTCCTAACAGGGTGTAACGGGCTATCTGGTGAATTAGGCTCTGCTTTTCAGAGTGGGAGATTTCGGGAGGGAATGTACTATCCTTAAGATAGGTGAAAATGGGTTCATACCATGGTGAATGGGGACCAACAACCTCACAAGCCAAGCAAGATTCTGGCATGTCATACGCGGGCTGGCGTAGATTTTCTACGAAGAATGGCATATCATTGTTCCCTGGCGGAATACGAAGCATAGATCCCACTGTTGCCATAGCATCTGCCGATCTATTCTGCGCTCTTGGGATTTGCTCAAAGGTAATGTGCACAAAATACTCCTTCAGAGTTTCCACCAACTTCTTATAAGGTATGAGCTTGTCATCCTTAACTTTATACTCATCATTAACCTGTTTGATGATTAGCTGTGAATCACCTACAACCTTCACATGTTGAATATTCCACTTGATGGCTAGCTTCATCCTGCTGATGAGTGCTTCATATTCCGTAATGTTGTTCGTGCGAGGAAGGCCGGGCGGAAAGCTTTGTGGTATAGGATCACTGAAGGAGTAATAAGGACCACTCCTGCACACTGAACCATGAAACGTAAAAGATCCATCAAAATGTATCTCGCCATATGGCGAGATTCTTCAATGTAGAGCAAAGATGCATCTGGCAGATCTAGACTCAAAGGTTCTGTGCTTTGCAAAGGTGCTTCCGCTAGCTAGTCAGCAAGTACTTGTCCTTTAATTGATTTTTGATGGACAAATTCTATATCAAACTCACTGAGTAAAATGATCCAATTAGCCATTCTACATGTGAGGGCGGGTTTGGACAACAAATACTTGAGTGGGTTGACCTTGGATATGAGCTTGGTCTTAGTATTTAGTAGGTAATGGCGAAGTTTCTGAAAGGTAAAAACAACGGCCAAGCAAGCCTTCTCAATCTGAGGATAATTACGTTCATAGGCGATGAGGGTGCGACTCAGATAGTACACTGCTTTCTCTTTATGGCTAAGGTCATATTGGGCGAGCAGTGCACCAATAGCATATTGCGTAGCGGAAATATAGAGCAAAAGTGGTTCTCTCGGAGTGGGAGGCATGAGGACAGGTGGATTAGCCAGGTACTGTTTAAGCAAAGCAAAGGCTTGTTGTTGCTCAGGTCCCCAGATGAAAGTGATGTCCTTCTTAAGCAAATGAGTGAATGAGTGACATTTATCTGCAAGCTGGGAGATAAAGCGGCGAATGGCTTGAATTTTCCCTTGCAAGCTACGCAGTTGCTTGATATTCTCAGGTGGAGGCATTTCTGTGATGGCAGATACTTTAGCAGGGTCTACCTCAATACCTCGTCTTGACACGATGAAGCCTAATAGTTTCCCAGATAGCACACCAAAGACACACTTCTTTGGATTTAGCCTTGACTTTGTATTCACGTAGGCGTTCAAAGATACGCCGCAAAATGATAGGATGTTCCTCTCTTGTTTTGGACTTTCCCAGGATGTCGTCTACATAGTCTTCCATGATGTCATGAATCATATCGTGAAATATTACTATCATGGCCCGATTGATAAGTTACTCCCGCATTCTTAAGGCCGAATGGCATCACACGATAACGTGAAGGTGCCCCGAGGAGTTGTGAAAGTTGTTTTTTGTGTTGGTCTTCCTCAATGATCTTAATTTGATTATAACCCGAAAAGCCATCCATAAGTGATAGCATTTCATACCCTGCGGTTGAGTCAACAATCATGTCAATGTTGGGCAATGGAAAGTCATCTTTAGGGCAAGCTTTATTGATGTCCCTAAAATCCATGCAAATTTGGATACCAATAGGTTTCTTCTGGATAGGAACAATGTTCGATATCCATTCAGAATAATCAATTGGCCTGATGAATCCTGCTGCAAGCAACCTTTCCAACTCTTCTTTAACTAACAAGGCCACTCTTGGGTGCATCTTTCAAAGCTTCTATTTGATAGGCTTAGCGTCTACGTGCACAACCAAGTTATGCATGACCAAAGTTGGATCTAAGCCGGGCATGTCTTTGTAAGACCATGCGAACACATCAATAAACTCTCGCAGTAGCATAGTGAACGTCTTTTGTTCTCTGGCTGAGAGTGATGCTCCCAATTTTACTATCTTGGGATCTTCTTCAGTACTAATATTGACATCAATGGTTTCTTCAACTAACAATTTTGATAAATCCTCCATACGCGTGGGATCGGGAGGTAGGTTGAGATCTTCATCCAAGGATGTCTCTACGAGATTTTCATCCTTGGCGTGGTCACTTTGTTTGTCCTTTGATTTTCTTATTTGTTTGTCAGCCAATGCCTCAAAGAGGTTTTCACTGTGTGACTTGGACTTTGATTTTTGCTGAGGATTTTCTTTAGAACTCTTGCCCTCACTTCTCTTTAAATTTTGCTTGACCATGAAGTTCACCTCCTCGCCAAGTAGGCGCGGTGTCTAAGTCGATAAAGAAACCCTTCTTGTGATCTCCAATGGGAATTGTATCCCTTATGCCCATGAACTCTGCAATAGCCTCGTCATTCTCGAATAAATCTAGTGGCACGTGACGTTGTTGGTCCCATTCAACAAGGGAAGGGTATCTGGTCAAGGGTTGGTTCAGTGGGGGTGATGGTTAGGACAACATTATTCATGAAAAGGTTCGTGGAGGCCAGATCCTCATATTGGCTACAACAGGAATCCGTATCGTTGTCTAGATAATCGGAGCTATCCTCATGCTCAGAACAAGTCGCATCTTGATCGTTGGGGTGTGCTCCATAAGGGAAAATCCCAATGCCATATCTTTCTGTTTTGAAATGTGGAAGAGGGATTGGTTCTCTTTGTCCTTGTTCATTCCTCCCACATCCTAGGCCTTTGTAGCCCATGGAGTACATCATTCTACTAGATTTTTCATATTCCGGGGTTTGATAACAAGATGGCTGAGTGTCCTCAGGGACCCAAGTAGTAGGTGGATCAAGTAATTTTTCCTCAGCTAACAAGCCTCCAGGTAGGAACGACCCAATAGTATGTTCCTCTCTAGGTCTCCTGAAGCGGTAGTTGGGTCGACCTCTAGTCTTGGGTGACAAGGAGAGGTCAGAAACCAAGAGCGCTTGTTGTACATTATACTCCCCATAGCCATATTCCAGAATTTTCATCTCCCATGAATTAAATGGAGATGTTGAAGTAGATGCCCCATGAGTGCAAGAACTAAGAGAATTTGAATCTACTCGAGATTCCATGGCCTCAGAATGAAGAGGGATAGCTATATCTATGGAGGGACATGCGTATGTACCCTTTCGTGCAAAGCTATTAAGAGCTCTATAATGAGCAAAGGGCTCTAAGTCTCCTGGTATTGTTACTGTATGTCCCTCATGCTTCAGCTTGATGCATTGATGAAATGTTGATGGCACTGCTTACATGGCATGGATCCATGGTCGGCCTAGAAGCATATTATATGGAAGTTCCAAGTCTAAGACGTGAAACTTTGTCTGATGGCAAGTGGGGCCCACCTCCATTGGCAGCGTAATGGTGCCTGTTGACTCTCTTTCTGCGTTGTCGTATGCGGTGATAGTGATGATATGGGACTCAAGATCTTCCTCTGTATGTCCCAATTGTTTGACCAACTTAAGCATGTAGATATTCAATCCTGATCCATTGTCCACAAGCACCCGTTTGATTTTCCTGCGGGTGACAACTACCTCAATGTATAAGGGAAGATTATGTGTAGGATTCTCGGTAGGGACCTCCCTATGGTTGAAAGTGAGATGCTCACTGGGTGCAATATTTGCCACCGCGGCTTGAAGGTATGTAGGATCGACTTCTAAAGGCACTCCCGACCCCTGAAGAGTTTGATACAAAATGTCCTTATGCACATTGGATATCTTGAGAAGATCTAAGATCGAGATCTTAGCAGGTGTCTTCTCAAGTTGTTCTAAAAGGTTATATTTACCAGTTTGCGGGGTCAACAGAGAGGGTTCTAGAATCACGAGGTGGGCACGCCTTGTTACTGCGAGTAATCCTTTCCCTTAATCCGGATGGTATTGACATGGTCAGCAGGGGAGCGAATACATCTGATAAGTGAATCGTAATGATTGTTATCTCTCTTGGTATATAAGTAATTCGTGGCTTTATAGGTTTGGGATGACTCTCCCCGATCCGGTTTTGCCTTTTCTGACTTATCATGCTTGGGGAATGGTTCCTTATAAATCCCCATTTTCTCATTAGGTGTTTGCATGTGGCTAGGGTTATCCACCTCTATCTCCCCGTTGTCAATGAGGTCTTGAATATAGTGGCGAAGTCACAAACATTTGTCTGTTTTATGACCTTTAACGCGATGCATTTCGCAGTATTCATGCTCCTTATACCATGAAGGTTTAGGAGCGTTGTCATCGAACGGTTGTGTTGTAGGATAGGTCATCATGTGGGCCGCATCCAACTGTTTTAGTATGACAGACAATGGTTCATTGAGGGAGGTGAATGTTCGTCGCTTTGGTGGTGGTTGAATTGGGCCCTTGGTCAGTTTAAAAGGTTGACTGGTTTGGACCGTTTGAACACGTTTGGAATCAGTGATTCCGTCTCCCACCACGTTTTTGTTTTTGTTAAAGATCTTCGGCTTTTCAGCGGGTTTGACACTTTGGTTGTCTTTAGATTGGGTTTTGAGGGTGCCTTTGGCAATGAGAGCCTTTTCTATTTGAATCCCTTTCTCGATAACCTCCTCAAAGGTGCGGACACAATGCATTTGGAGGTGGAAAGCTATATCTGGGTTGAGATTAGGGACGAAAATATTGACTAGTTGCTTCTCAGGGAAAGCGCAAGGGAAGCGACTAGCTATCCCTCTCCATCGTTGGAGGAAGCTGGCGAAGGTCTCATTTGGGCGTTGTTTTGTGCCACACAAGTCTGCCATGGTGACATCACTCTCTATGTTATACGAGAAATGACGCACGAATCTTTCCACCAATTCTGGCCAGGTGAAAATTGATCCTCGTGGTAAGCGCGTAAACCATTCCAATGCTTGACCTCCGAGACTCTTAGGAAAAAGTCTGATGAGGTAATTATCACTATAAGACACCTCTTGACATGCCATGTAGAAATCTTTAACATGATCCCTTGGGTCTCCCTTTCCTTTGTATTTGTCAAACTTTGGCATATCAAATTTCTTTGGAAAGGGTTGAAGGGTCATTGTCTTGTCAAAAGGATAGGGGCATAGTTCTTCGTATTGGTATTTCCTAATACTCCCTATATTGCTCTCTTGTATGCTCACAAGCGTTGCTTTCATAGATTGCACTTCTTGTGTGAGAAATTGTTCTCTAGTGGGAGAAGTGGGTACGTGTACACGATGGTACCCCATGTCTTCTTCTCCTTGGTTTTCTCGATGGAGTTCGTGGATCCTAAACTTAGGCTTTGACTTTTGAACATTCTTGTTTGTGTCTTTTTGTACTTGGAAAGTAAGCAAAGCTAGTTGTCGGCTTAAGTTACTGAGTTGTTGTTGGATTGTGACTTGGTTTGTGTCTTCTTCTTCTAAAGGTTCCTCCTCTTCGTATTGTGGAGGTTCTTCCCCTGTCTCATGTTCTATCTTGTTTCTTCGTGGCACTTTGATGAGGGGTATTCTATGCCCTACCACTTTATCATTTTCTGCGTAAGAAGTGGAAGCATGTCCACTGTTAAAATATCTTCCATATTGATAAGGGGGTGTTCCTCCTTAGTAGTGTCATTTGTTTGTAGTATTGGTTCCTTCTCAATGGGCAATTTGGCCCCTAATTCCATGACCCGTGCCAAAACTCTATCTTTGTTTCTAAGGAGAAACTCATCTAGTAGAGTGGGGTCAAAATCAAAGTCTGCGTGTGGTGATTCTAATTCATTTCCACTATGATCGACCATCTCTTCTGTTTCCTTTTACGTGAAAAATAGTGGTCTAGATCGTGTCCGATAAATGGGTTTGACCCTTGTGCATTAGAGGTTTCCCAGCTTGCGCTGTTGTTCCTCATATGTTTGTTTCTTTAACCCTAGACGCGTCTTGGGAGCCATGTTTTTGTGATAAATTTCACTAAGGTAAGTTATAGATTTGTTCAAAATTCAATGTCTACCCCTAAGTGAAACACAAGATGTACGTGTTAAGAGTAAATTAACAGTGTGAGAATACCAATGTGATAGAGTGATAAAGTCACCAATGAAACAATCGTTTGGTACCAAAACCTAATCAAATGAAATACTTCTTAGACTACGTTTCAAAGTAATTTGTGATACCAGATGATTAACAAGATGTCTCCACTTATGCCAAGTTCAAAGGAATGAACAAGACGTAAGTAAATACATGAAGTTAAATGCGATCTCCCAATCAAGATATACGATGAGCAAGCTCAAGTCTGATTAAGACCTATATCTCAAAAAGTGCTAATTACGATTTGCGAATGACACAACAATATCACCAAGATATGTTAACCCACTTTGCAAGAAAGTGGAGTATTGATATCGAGGTGTTATTGATATAACACACACAAATGGTAGTTCCTAACACCTTTTGAAATCGAGGTAATAATAAAACTAAACAAAAAAACTCAAAGTATAGCTAGGAATAGTTAAGAATGTGTGCAGCGTAACCGTACAATATAGGTATTTATGTCGAGTTTACAAGAAACAAGACGTAAATATCAAAATTGTAATGATACAAGACAAACTAACTAACTCCTCTATGGAAGTCCGATGATGAACCACGCCTAACTTCAATGACGATCTTGGCGTGGGTATCAAGATCACAATGGCTACCAAATGACGTGAAAACGCCTCCACTCACTTTAGACGTTTAACTAACTTGACCTGAAACATGGATGGGCGTAAACGGACATAAAAGTGAGAGAAAGAGTCGAATGGAAACACAAAGGTAATCACACCTCTTTTGATCAACAAAGTGTCAAAAAGAATATGAAGAAATAAATCAAGAAAAATGACAAAAATGCTAGTCTTACTTCGGCAGAGTTTCGCCTTGCCCTAAGGCAAGTAAAAACTAGGCGAAAGTAATACGTCACATGTTTCTCAAAAAGAAGGTTCACAACTCAACACTTTGTTTTAAAGTGGTCAAAGTGGGCTCCTGGCCAAAGTATATTCTCCTAGGTGGTTCTCTCACCCTAGGTGTTACAAAGTTGCCACGAGCGAGCACGATTTACCCAAAAAGTCGCACTGACTAGTTTGGGAGTATCTCGGCTTTACTTTACCCCCTTCAAGAATAGTAGGCAACTAGTGCGTCTACGTGTACTATCACTGGGGTCGCCACAACGGACAACTGTAACTCTATCTCACAAAGGAATCACTAGTCAAGTAGGTAGTGCGGAGCACTTCCGTTTCGTCCTGAGGTTCCCTCTTGTGTGGACTACTTTGGGGTTCTTGGAACCACCCCCATTGTTGTAGCTTAAGGCGTTATGCCAAAGGGGTTATGTTCCAGTTGAGCGGAGAGGGACGTACCCTTTTCCAGAAACCTGCAATACAGTGTTTTGAATATGTTGTTCTTTTTATCTTGTTTAATTAGGTGTGGTTTGCTTGAACACCTTTTGGCAACCTGTATAACAATTGTATTAGTAGTTTTTGATTTCGTTTTGATTCCTCCTTTCTTTGACAAGCGTTTTTAGGTCCTGCACTCAAGCGTTAGTAGTTCTCCAAGAAAATCACATTATTTAAAAGAGGATTAAGAGTTGCTTTTGATTCTCAAGATCATCCAAGGATGCAAGAGAAGAGCATACACAACAAATAATCCAACTAAAAGTAAAGAAAATCTTTTCAATCAATGAACCATACAAAATTCTTGATAAATGTTCATTCCCTTAAACCAAAAGTGAAAGATGAAGTTTCCAATTTACCAAATGTTATAAAATGAAGACTAAAGTTGCTTTTGATTCTCAAGATCACCCTAAGGTGCAAGAGAAGAGCATACACAAACTTTAGCCCAACTATATAGAAATGGAAAACTTCAAATCAAAGGACCGTTGAAAAATGCTTTGTAAAAGGTTCATTCCCTTAAGCAAAATGAATAATTAAATTTCTAAGTTTAATCCCAATGTTAAAAAGATATAGATCAAAGTTGTTTTTGATTCTCAAGATCACCAAAAGGTGCAAGAGAAGAGCATACACACGCTTTGATCTAAATCGAGTAAGCATGGAAATACAACATTCATCAAAACATTAGACATGTTAGAAAATGACCAGTTTTAAAATAACAGAAAAACCTAAAACTTCTATAAATTTAAATCCTAAATTTATGTTTTCATTGCATATTTAACTTCAATACCTTTCCAACGCAAAAAAAATGGAGTCATTTCGAGGTCGGAGCAAAAGTTATGGCCTTCGGAAGATGGGTTACACATATGCTCTTATGCTCATGGGTATGCACTTGACATGCACTTAAAAAATGTCAAAAAAACGTCCCTTAATATGCAAAATGGGCAAATTTTTCCAACCAAGATTCAATTTTGACAACAACCCATCACATTAATATATGAATAGAAGACTCAACGCTATCAAACATTAACATACATGCTCAAGAATTTAAGATTTTCAAGAAATTGACAAAACTAGCATGTAGAATGATGAAAAAGTAAGCTCTAAAAATGAAAACATGATGAAATCTTGAAATTTTCTCACCAACATTAAATTTTGACAGCAACCCACCACATTAATATGCAAATATAAGACTCAGCACTATCAAACACTAACCTACATGCTCAAGAATTGAAAATTTTCAAGAAATTGACAAAACTAGCATGTAAAATGTTGAAAAAGTAAGCTCAAAAAATGAAAACATGATGAAATCTTGAAATTTTCTCACCAAGATTAAATTTTGACAGCAACCCACCACATTAATATGTAAATAGAAGACTCAGCACTATCAAACACTAACCTACATGCTCAAGAATTTAAAATCTTCAAGAAATTGACAAAACTAGCATGTAGAATGTTGAAAAAGTAAGCTCTAAAAATGAAAACATGGAGAAATCTTGAAATTTTCCCCTCAAGTCCAATTTTGACAGCACTTCACCTCCTTCATACCTACAAGGAAGACCCAACACATGCAAACTCAACAAAACATGTTAAAAAAAACAAGTTAGATCAACATGTGTAAAAGAGGGTTAGTAACCAAAAATAAAACTTAACTACAAAAACTTGAAATTAAGTGCAAAGGACAATGGAGTAAGTCCCACCGGGCGTGCCAAATGTGTGCATGTATACTTTGCTTAATGCTAAATCAAATGAAGCAAGAACTACCACCTAAAATAGTTCTACAATTTAGCTAAAACAAAGCATAAACATCATCATGATAAGAATTAAACAAGGGTTAGATGCTTTAGCATTCATCAATACAAACTTTGAAACTAACAATGCTAAATATCTAAACTCCTCTATTCTCTAACAACAAATAAATGAATGGACCTAAGTAAGCTCCATGGCTATCAAAATAGTTGTCCTTAATGCTCCAAGAACCTAGGAATGGGGGCTAATCAAAGTTGGGCTCTGAGACCCTTTTGACACCTCCCATATGACCCAAGCACTTTAAGAAAGAGGCTTAACTCTTCAAGATGATGAACTCTCAAAAGGGCAAGGTGCAAGCTCTTAGTCTCTTTGCTATATGCTTTGCATTTGCTCTCTTAGAAAGTTTAGGTGTAAGTAAAAAGGTAGGTGGAGGGCTCTTTATATAGCCCAAAGGATAAAGGATTCAACACATTCTCATGAATGTGGGATAAAGGTAAAACATGATTAGGAATGGATAAGGTTGCTTTATTAAAGGTAGCCTTACTTTAGAAGAGTTTAATACATGTTTAACAAGTCATGGGAGTTGGGGGTATTTTAATTAATCAAAGGTGATTAATCAATAGGTAGGTGTAAGTTTATAGAAGCCAATTAGAAGAATATTAGTGCGATTTAAGCTATTAAAGGGGGATTAAATCAATTAAATATTGATTTATTGGTTAAATGGAAGGAAAGCTAATTAATTAATAATAATTAATTAGTCTAGGTAGAAGGGTGATTTATTAACGGAAGGTCGTTAATTAGGGTATTTGTTGGATAGCAACTTAATTAATTAGCTTAGTGTAATTAATTAATGATGATATGAGGAAAATGAGTGCCTTTGACGATATGTCATTGATTTGCGAGAAAGGGGATAATTAGCACAATTTAAGTATTTAAATTGCTTGGGCGTAATTATAGGTGTCTACACTAGGGAATAAAAGTGATCCTTTTTCTTATTAACAAAAAATAAATCTTCTGATGTCAAATTAAAGGTCACTTAAGTGAATAAGAAAAAATAATGAAAAATTACATTCTTAATGAAGAATTAGAATGTTAGGAGAGATAGAGGGGAGAGAGAGAAGTGAAAATCCGAGAGGCGGGAAAGCTCATGTCGATAAAGAATCTAATTCTAATGGATCATGAATGAAGTTCCTATCACTCAACCACTTGTTAAATTTGAATACTTAGATTGCAATTGCTTCCTCCTTTGAGATGTAGACACATTCCAAGGCATTGAATGAGTGTTCAAAAACACTACTAAGTGAATTGCACCATGTGGACTTGAGATGATTGCTCGATCATGGAAACATGATGATCCTTTTAAACACAAGGTCAAAGTCAAAACATGGAGATCATCACCTTACTCCCCTTTACTTCAAAATTCAGCTCCATGACAAATATGTCTCCTCCTTTTAATGTAATAAACTTGGGATGCCCAGGACACCTTCTTATTCATATGCTCATCATTGAAAAAGGTATTCTCCTCTAGATAAAAGGAATGCTCTTGAATGAAATTATTTATTTCTGACCTCTTGTGGGATATAAACATTTTGGTTACAATCTCATTCTTCATGAAATGTGGGCATACTCCAAAGAATTGTATAAGTGTTCAAAAATATTGTTCTAAGATTTGCACATGAGTGGACATGTGATGACTTTTTGATCCTAAAAACATGATGGTCTTGGGTACCTTAGTATCATGCGGTTCATGTGAAAATATTTTACACACACTAGTTCATCTTGACTTATTTCTTACCATGATGTGATTCACATAATTTCCCTCCTCTTGGAAAGAGAACTAAGCACAATGTCGGAGTAGCGATGTGGATATCATTTCCTTTCTCCTCATGAATCTCTTGAAATTTACAATTTACCTTCATGAAAACTACCCAAGTTATTTAACCATAAATACCCCCTTTCAGTGACTACTAGGATGATTTGAATCATCCATTTTCTTGCATATAAATGTGCCATATAGAATTCACCTTGAGACTAATGTTTTGGGAGCCTATGAGGGATTTCTTTCATGTTTAAACCCTGAGACAATTTCCTAGCCTTGTAATTGTGGAAAAAATCAATGAGATATGTGGAATGTGATTTGATACAAGTGATCTGATCTTGATTGAAGAATTTATATTTTTAGCGAGTCTGACTAGGATGGCTATTTTTAGTAAGTTTTCACAATTTTCACCTTTTGATGATTTTTTCTTGTTTGGAGTATATGGATATTGAGATTTCGTTATTTTGGAAACTTAATATATTTGGACATATGAATCCTTGCAAAATTACTATTTTTAGACAAAGGTCTTATGTGTTTCGGATTGGGATGAAACTAGTCTCAAAAGATTCGGTTTTTCTCAGGACTTTCCACTCTAGTTTTTAAATATTTTTATTTGCTAGAACTCCGTAAAACTGAAAAGGAAATTCCAAGGGATGAAAAATTAAAATGGATGATACAAATTGTTCATAGCATTAATGGTTGTTCTCTACATTCAAATTGAATGCATTTTTGGAGGGAATGCACTAATAAAATTTGGTTGAAATCGGGTGCACCGTTTTGGAGATATGAGTAAAATTTATTTTTGAGCTTGATGGTTCTAAAGAATTCCAACAGCATCATTGTGCAACAATGGATTTTTTGAGAGAAAAACATAGAACCTTGAATTTCAAAAATGATTAAGTGTTTATGAGTTGGTAGTTAGTCACATTTGTTTTGCAACTTTTAACCTAGATCAAACCCAACAAGGTAAACCATAGTTCGAGGAGAGTTTGAGTTTGGTTACACCCTAAAAAGTAGGTTATAAATGTGCAAGGGGAAAATGGGGGTAGATAAGTGTTCTTTACACTAGATGATGTCAAGTGTCATCTTGTGATGTAGTGTGAGGAAGATGTAAGGGTCTCAAAATGGGCTTCTAGGGGCTTAAAAGTGGGTTTTCACATGACTACAGGCTGAATGGAAGGATGGGGAACACACTTTCATGTCACCTATTTACCTTTTCTATATTTCTAATCCAAGGGCACACATGTAGATCAAAAATTCACTATGGGGGTCTGATCATGAGGAGGGGCCAAGGAGTTAATTTACTTACAAGTTATGATGGGCATGTTGCGAAAAATGAAACCTCATGTGAGGAGTGCACTTCTATGTCACCCATATTCCTTTGCACCTCAGGGAAAATTTGAGGGTAAAACATGGTTGATAAAATGCACCATGGGTTTCATCTCATGAGAAGGGGATAAGCGAAATGTAAGTTAGAGCCTCCCTAGGTGCAAAAGTTGCAAGTCTCAAGTTGCGATGAGTGAGCCAACATGGGGGACCACACTTTGGAGTCCCCTTACACCTTGGTGACAATTCAAGGGCACATGGTATGCTTCCAAGTATGTCATGGGGTCATCTCATCATGAGAAGGGGATATGGGTAAGTAAAACACACAATTGCACCACCTAACACTCCAAGTTGCACTTTAAGGGACGAAACAATATGAATGGATGGGGTGTATTTCAGAGTCTCTCATGTCCCATTTGTATAAAAGGTATAATCCAAGGGGACATGTAATGCTCAAAATTCTTCCAATGCTATTTTGAACTGTTGATGCCATCTGCCAACTCCATTTTAAAACATCGGGAGTGCTTTTTCAGTCCCGGGAGCATGGAATGGTGTTTTTGGGTCAAACCTTATATGATTTTGACTCCAAACACTTGTTGAGATCATTCTAATAAATTTTAGGAGCTAATTCTGACTGAAATTTTATTTTTAGGGCCTATTTCACTTTTGACTTGAAGGGGCAACTGCAGAGTCTTGGGTTATCACAAAATATTTTTAAGTCTTGGAACAAAATTGATGAGTCCATCATGTAGAGGATTACAATATCTTTCCAATGATTTTTTTCCTCCAAAATCCTCCCGAAACTCGCATAATCATCCAGACAATTCAACTTTGACTGTTGGAGTATAACATTCCATGTACAGAAATGAACTGTTTAGCTTGTTTGATTCCCGACATCAATTTATTACACAAATTTTCCCTAAAATACCTTGGATAACTTCATTTATCTCATGTACAAATCCCAGATGTCTTGATTCTTCCCTACCAGCTCCCGGAGGGTATACATTAGTTGGAAAATGACTAAAAATGGCCCTTTTAGAGGTTCAAAGAGCACTATTCTACCTCAATTCTTGACCTCATTGTGAAATCAACTTAGATTCATTACCCTACACATGAAACACACTTGAAAACCATGTTAACACTTTCCTCTCGGTAGAATGAGGGGGACATATACCTGCAAGGGTTGTGTGAGATGATAGGTTGGCCGAAGGAAGGGTTCACAGTGATTGAGAGATAGATTTTCAAAGGGCGGGCTTAGTTATCATGGCCAAATTTTCAACTTTGCATGCTATACATTTACCATGACAACAATACATTAAAACTATCACCAAGACTCTTATCAAATCTTAAGCATATTTAAATCAAAGTTGCATGTTTTTATGTGTTTTGTGGAAAGAGAAGGGATCATAAAATTGTATTTAATTAAGCATATAGGAAGCTTAAAGAACAAATAATACACTCAAATTGGAAGTACTTATATATATAATTACATAAACCCTTATTCACATAGATATGTAATACAAAACTCTCATTAGAATTCCTTTGAGATGATGGTTTGGGCCTAGTCCAAGCCTAGTCCAAGTATTTCCTTTTTATGTTTCATTGAATTATGTTAGGATTTCAAGTAATGAATAGACAAATATGCAACATCACACATCATCACATAATTCTAAGCAATATTATTATAGAGAAAATATGGGTGTTATCACATGTCAAAATTTAGTTGCATGTAGTTAATCCGAGTCAAGCTCAACACTACAGTTCAAGTTTAGGTGATGAACCTATCGAAAATGTAGTCCTAGATCATATAACTTATAAATCTTGTTTATGAGCCTCTTCTCAAATTATAAGTGAAAAAAACAATCACCTATTTTAAGAATTAAGTTGGATCTTTCCTTACTAACACTCTTGTATCTTCTCTTTTCAAACCAATTCAATTTACCCCTTTTATAAATATGATTTACTATTTTTCCCATATTATTCATAGGATTATAAGTTTATAGAGTTTTAATATGTTTTAGGCCATTATTTGTAAGATTATGAAAATGGATACAGGAAGTAAAATACCAAATTTCATTTCACAAAATATAGTGTTCTTCCTTATTTTAGATGAGTATTACACATCATGTATGGTTTTTTCCACTAGGAGTTATAGAATCTTGTATATTTAATTAGTATTTTCAACCATGCATTATATGAATCAAATCATATTATCTCTTAAAACTTATATGATTATTCATAAGGAAACCAAGCCTCATATTTCATCGATTAAGAGGCTAAAAACACATACTTGCACACAAAAAAGGAAATTAAATTTTACATATAAAGAACATGATTGATAAATCAATATATACATGAAAGAGTCAAAACTTCCCACAAATTATTATATTTTTTGACTAATGTAATTTTTACTAGAAGAGCCTAGGAAAATTAGGTTTCGTATTGTTTATCTCTATTGTGAATCCCATAAGCATAATATCACTTTATGGCACAAAGAAGGGACTAATTCCAAGTTGGTTGTAGAGATATAATGAGAAAAGGTAATGTCTCTTGTGTACATTAGGTCACATTTCCATAAATCTATTTGTGACTAACATAATGATTAAGCCTAATATTATCTCTATAAAACTATGTTTCCCATTTACTACATAATGAATTTGAAACAAATAAGAAGGGTATGGGTTATTAACATGCATATCATAGAAAAAAATAGGGTTTATACTATCAATATTTGAATTCATATTAGATCTATCACAGACCATTAAAAACCCATCAATTATTTGAAAAATAAATAAGCTTGTTAAAATTATACAACTCCACTCCCCACTTCTCTCCACTCCCAAATTTTCTCCTCCCCCACTCTGGTCGCATATGTTGCTTCGGTAGGTGTTGATAATGCATAAGCTTCTTCTCTAGCTCAACCCTCCCATATCACATCACCCTCCCCTACCTAACTTTCCATCCATCGAAGTCCCATCACAATTAGTTCACCCAATATTCACTATAGCCTTAAATCACAAGGTGGTCTATCCAACCTCTCTAATTAGAAATCCCATATGGAGGAAATAAAACTTAAAGATCAAAATACAATCTACGAGTACTTATTATGGTAAATGGGAGAATCCCTCCTCTAGGAAAATGATACACATCTTATGAAATGTTAGGGTCCTCAATTTCCCTAACAAACAACATTTGGTGTAACACTAATTACATATGAATCAACCTAATATAGTTTTCACACAAGAAACCAAAATGATTGCAACTAGCCTATAATTGATTAGTAAAAAACAATATAGTGACCATTGAATGTGGTTGGATCATATACGATGGGGGCATGTGGTGGTTTTGGTGTTATCTAGGACCCAAGAACAATCAAATGTGACATTCTATTTATCTACAAAAATTGGATCTGTCGTGGAATTCTTTCATACGAAGAGAATATCCATTCCAATATGTTTAATGTGTATGAGCCTAACTCAATTCTTCAAAAAAAAATGTTGTAGATATTATACTTCCTCTTCAATAATCCTCATGAGAGGGTCATCATGGGTGGTGATTTCAATTCTATACTATAACCATTAGAAAAAAGTGGTGGCTACTCCAAAATGAAAACCTTACAAATAGATTTCATGACATTTGTGGAAGACTGTAATTTACTAGATGTTCCCCCAAATAAGGAAGGTTTTCCTAGACCAATGAAGAGATAGATTTTACAATATTATAAAGCGTCTGGAGAAATTCATAATATCAAACTATTGGATAGCCTAAAACTAGTTGTTGGAGTTGTGGATATTGAAAGTCTCTTGCTCATACCACTCACCCATCTGGTTGAGTGTCTCTAAAGACAGTAGCCATGAAAAATGCCTATTTAAATTTGAAAATACGTGGATAAGGGATAAAAAAATTTATGAATTGGTGGAATAATGGTGGTGAACCTACCCAAGGATTAAAGGCTCTAAAGCATTCAAATTCATGTCAAAGATCAAATTTTAGAAAAAATGTATCAAAGATTAGAACACTTTCTTTAAAAATGTCTTCTATCATAAAATTAAAATTGAGTAGCATCCTAAAACATTGAACACGGAAATACAAATGCATAGTCTCACTAATCCTCTATGTCAATAGGAGCAAGCCTTATTATCCTTTCTCTAAGATATATATGCTAAGGAGGGGATCATTGGTGTCAAAATTTTAGGTAAATATTACTTCAAGTTGGTGATCGTAACACTACATTATTTTATTATTCTATAGTTATAAGAAGTCAAGCCAATAGGATTAGTAAAATAACAAAGGAAAAATTCAAATTAGATACTCCAATGGAGATCCAAGCCAAATTAAAATATTTCTTCTAGAATCTACTCACTGATAGTTTGGTAATCATTGAATCTGATATGGATGAGTTCCTCCAGTGATCCCATCTCTGGTTACACAAATTCAAAATGATAGGCTAACAGATCCATTTAGTGAGGATGAGCTCCATATGGTGGTTTTGAAATGGATGGGGACAAAACACTAGGATCAAATAGATTCCCAACTCTATTATTAGGGAAAATTTGGGAGCTACTAAAATTAGAAACTATGGTAGTAGTTAATGAGGCATGTAGCTCTAGAAGAATCTTAAAATATTCCAACAACACGTTCATTTCTCTCATCCCGAAAATGAAGTGAACCACATCCTTCTCTAACTTCAGAACAATATCATTTTTCAACACAACTTACAATATTACCACCAAATAAATGGCCACAGAATCAAATAAATCCAACTTTGATATGATCTTAAAAGAACAATGTGGATTTGTGGAAGGAATACAAATTACGGATGAGGTTATTATCACACATGAGGTAATACACTCTCTTTCTATTGATGTTCAAAGTTTATGACAAATTCAATTGGAAATTATTAGGAAGGTTCTCCTCAAATTTGGATTCTCTCCAAGATGGTGTAATTGGGTTGCAAATTGTATCTCTTCAGCTCACTTCTCTTTATTGATCAATGGAAGCCCAATATGCTTCTTTATAAAAACCAAAAGCATCCACCAAGGGGAACCACTATCTCCCTTTATTTTTATAATCATGGTGGAATCTCTTAGCCAAAATTTCAATATTTTTGTATGAAGGAGGATGTCAAGGTGTGAAAATTATCCAAGAAGCTCCTCCGATATATAATCTTCTATTTTTAGATATTGCAATTATTCTAGGAAGAGAAAACATAATAGAAGATTGAAGTATTAAACTCCTCCTACGAGAGATATGTGGTTGTATAAGGATAAGAAATTTGCTATCAAAATTACAAGTTTTTATTTATGCTCCTTGTCGGCTCCAAAGGGAAATATCTATTATTTTAGGCATAAAATTGGTAAACTTCCTAAAAAATTTAGCCTTTTTATGTTTGATTAGGGTTTTACACTATAATCAAACAAGGAATGAAATAAATGTCACGGGGGTTATTATGACTAATTAACTTCCACCATTAATCATTTAATATTATAATAACACATTAATGCTTGCAACAAATGTACATGATGCAATAAAAACTCAAAAATACATGGGATTGAGTGTATTTAGCTGATTACAAGTGATTTTGGGTTGATCTCGGATCTTTGGAATAGGGGTTTTGGACACGATAGTGATTCAAAATGAAACTCGTGAGTGAAGATCTCCTAGGCGGAACATAATACAAGAATAAGAATGTTCATATGGTCTTGACCTCTTTGTAGGGATTTGTACCTACTCAAAATTATGGTTGTGACTTTCTAGGTTTTTCACTTGTTTGATTCACTTTCTCATTGTATGTCATTCACTCTCTATCACACTACGAGGTCTCTAAATACTCTACTCAATCCTTCAAAACCCTAATGATGGATGAAGTCCTAAAACATAAACATTAGTTATGTTATGGGCACCCTTGTACACCATTGGTATCAACACTACTCTGAAGAGGCCTTAAACCACACATAATTCTCTAACTAACATGTGATATCTAGTTGTAGTGTGATAAAAGTTGACATTCTTTCTTTGAAAATACTTAACTTGAGTTTCTCTCTTATGCAATCTACTTGAGTGGGTGACTTTGAGTGCTTGAAAATGTGGGAATCAATTCCCTATACCTATTGGGAAGATTCAGACCTATAAATAGTGTTGTCTCAATGAATTTGCAGAGGTATTTTTGGAGTTTAGGGAGATTTGGGTGCCTTTTGTGCTAGATTTTGCATTACAAGTCCACAACAATGCTTGAGAGTGATATGTACTAAATGAGGTGAGTTTCAATTGTTTATATATGCTTCCAAAGGTGATTTAAGTTAGAAAGGGAAACTGATAGGAAGTAGGTGACCCAAAGACTAATACACAATGGGAAGTTTGGGACCAAAGTTAGCTAGGTCGGGACCATACATTAGAGTTAGGACCATATATACTTTCCTACCCCTATTGTACTTTTTAACCTAAGAGTGATAACAATGTGAAGTTTGGAAGATGACAAGTGAAGTTTCTTATTATGTTTCATGCATTCAATTCTCGAAACTATTGACAGATGAGTGTGTAAGATCAAACAAGCTAGACAAGATACCTAGGGATGTACTGGATGAGAATGGGTTGAGTGCACTTGTTTGAGCAAGAGAGAAATGTCAAGAATAGTAATGTCAAAGAGTAACATTACAAAATTGAGTGTCTACATTCCCCATTTAAGTATGAAAATAAATTACATGCTTAAAGGAAAAGAAACTTTAGCATGTAGACATACTTTATATTCGTTTGATGCTTATTTTTGAAGATCCCGTTATATTGGTGTTGACACACTCAGTGATGAAACTGTAACATAGAGTGTAGTCAATGTCCGCGATAAATAATTAAGCTTTAACTCAAATGCAAAGATGCAATGTAATAAAATTTGAAACGTAAATAGAGAAATAAAGAGATGTAAAACATGGAATGAATACACCTATTTGTTTTACAAAGGGAAGAGTTTCCCATTCTTTACTTGTGTTTGGATATTTTGATTACTAAAATTTTCCAAAGGTTTGGGGGTGATTAGTCCCCAATTATGTTAAGGAGATATCAGAGTATTGGGTGTATGGAACCCAATAGATGAATTCTGAAGAGAGAAAAGAAGAATGAGGATCCAAAGCACCCCGTGAAGGAAGAATACTACATATAAAAGTCATTCAATAACTATGATATCTTCCCCTTAAGTGTAAGAGGAGAGCAAGGACTACCTACAAAGAACTTATCTATTTACCTACCTCCTATAACCCTAAGAACCACATTTTTTTACATGGATCTAGACCCAATTTTACAAATTAGGAAACATAGTACAAAAGAGAATGAATTGCCCCATACTTTTCCCACGTGCCACACAAATGAGTAGAACTGAAATGTGTTGAAATGTAGCTTTGAGAAAGGAGACCCATGCCCCAAATATCCATAAAAATGGAACTAGAATTGAGTGTTATGGAGAAAGAATTAACCTAGAATTCACTGCAAATAGCCCATGTCCCACTAGCACATCACTCGGCTGAACCGATCACTCACACAAGCGCACAATAGTATCAAATCCCTCCTTAAGATTTGTTTTTCCAAAATGTTAGCATGATTAAGTATGTATATATTCGGGTTCATAATAGATAGTAAACAATCTACAATGTACAAACTAGATCTAGATCTAAACCATAAAAAGATTAGCTAAACCATGAGTATAATGAGATTTACCACACAAGAACCACATTCGGTCATATCTAACATGAATATCCAGCCAATATGATCCATTATATTAAATACTATAAAACACGAAGCTTCATACATCACAATAGTTTCGCCATGAGTCATGCGCATGAACAAAACCAAAACATAACCCTACATTCAAAACAGTGTCAACGGTCTCCCTAAACCGTGTAAATCAATATATATATATATATATATATATATATATATATATATAGGGATGGGGACTTTCCCTTCACCCCATGCACCTTCAAAAATAGGCTACATGTTAATAATATTCATGCACCTTTATAAGAGAATACAAAAGCATGCAAGTGCTAATAATAGATCTTCTAAAGTTAACTCTTTTTACAAATCCCATTAATATCCCAAAACCTTACATGGTGCTCAAAGTTTTGTTATTCCCAAAATAACCTTGTGTGATCTGTAAGTATTCTTTTGAAACTTTCTCGCACTTTATGTCCTAAAAATAGCCTTACCGAGAAATGAATAAGTCATGTTTCCACCTATTTACTGGGTGTGCTCACGTCTACCATACATCCGTGCCTTCCTATGTGCCTTGTTCCCGTGCACCCAAACCTTATGCGCTTTCATCCTTGAGCTATATTTCATGTGCTCAACATTACCCCACACTAAAGGCATTGTCGCCTCGGAAATGGGTAATCACAACTCATATCCCCATGAATTAAGAGTAAAAATGAAATATTAGATGAATAACAATACAAAAACAATGAAAGATCACTCGGTGCTCTAGTATTTCACATGAAGGATTAAATCAAGATATTCATTTTTAATCTCCGCCTCTAATTCCTACTAGTCACTCAGCGCTTCACCCGTCTTATCTGGGATGTCTATCGCTATGGCCTCCAAGTCATCTTGAGTCATTTTCTCTTTCTCATTCTATAGAATCTTGACAACATTAGCCATGCTAGACACCATCCCTTCCATGAAATCCATCTTCTGCACAATGAGCTTCCCAATTTCATTTATTCTTTCCTCATGTGAATTCTCGGCTTCTGTAAGTGTTTTGTGCTTTTCTTCTACCAAAGCAAGCCTATCCACACACCTAAGTGTCTCATTCTTCATTTCCTTAAGGACCTCATTATCTTCTATAATGGTATTTGTCCTAATAATAGCATCGATGCCACGCACATGTTTAGATCTTGATCCACCTTCTTAAGCTCATCCTTGAGGCACATAACAAAGATTCATAGCTTACGATCTTCTTGGAAATTATGGCCTTGGATTTAACTACCTCATCTGCGGGATATTTTGGTGTAGGCATATGCACGGGCCCTTCATCTATCACCAGTTTTACCAACGTGTGTATGTAGTGCATTACGAAGGAATTTTTCCGGAACTTGTGATTCCAGATGTGGCCTTACCTTAAGAATATCATCTCCAATATCCTCTGCCATACTGATCAATGCTTCTATCTTCACCTCAACCCTTTCCTTCTCTACTATTAAGCACTTTATTTTACTATCTTTATCCTTGTTATCATCCATCAATGCCCTAATGGTTTCCACTTTATCTATGTTCTACACGTAACCTTCTGCTAGATACCTTCACTAAGGCATTACTTACCTACTCATCTGACATGACAATAGGTTTAACATTCACATGTCGTATGTGGGGTGATTTCTTCATCCTACATGAAACACATGACTCTTCACACACATCGAAATCAGGTTCATCCATATGAGTCTACATAGACCATGACAATTTATTTAGTGTGCATGCTTTCACTATTTTTTCATCCATCAACTCCCAACCATACAAATCCCTAGGCTCCACATTTCTTTGGAATCACGCACGTATGATTTTACTTGTGTCATCTACATATCCAATTGTAGGAGTCACATATTCTTCACCCTCATTCTCCTTATTTGTTCTCTTTCCCTTTGGAAACCGGGTTCCCGACTCCCGACTCAGATGGGCCTTCACCCCTCTTGTAGTATGGGGTGTGCCGGAAGGCTCACATTTATTTTATTCTGATTCTATCTCCTTCAGACCACTCCTCCTCATCCTTCATTTCTTCATCATGAGGCTCCTCTGTATCCTTAGGCTACACTAGAGTTCCTAGCGTGCTTTCTCTGGATTCATCCTCCTCCTCATCCTTAATCATTAACTTGTACCTTTTCTTCTTCTCAGGCTCTACTTTCTACGGCAAAGTTCTAGGTGATCTCTTTAATGGTTGTGATGTTCCCGTGCTCTGATCCCTTGTTCTTCTAAACACCCTTTTAAACTATGGCTCCTCGGTGGTCTTTTCTACATCTATCTCCATTGTGTTTGTCTCTAATACTTCCTCTTCCCTTCTATAAAGGAGGGGTCACCTTGCACGCACTTTCCTTTTCAATAGTGGGTTGTCTTTTTCCCCTATGCTTCAAGCCACCACTTTCTTCATTGAGTTCCTCTTCCTCTCCCTCTTCCTCCACAAGGGGTGAAACTAGTTCCTCATCTGCGAGTGCCAACTGTATGCTTCCCCTTGGGCAGGCTAGGAAGTTTGAACTCATTCTCCACATACTTTCCATTCTCTAACCTTGGCTTGAGTTGGATATAAACAAGGGCAGCCCCAATCTCCCCAACTTTATAAACTCATTGCTTTCATATTTATATCATCATAAATCAATCTTTCAATATATGCAGACTTACTTGGATACATGTAAGTCTTTCTGAGAGTGTGGTAGTCGTAGTCTACCTTATCAGTGTTGAAGATCAGCCAATTCACATCTAAAAACACATGTATAGATGCACGAAAACATAAGGAATCTTACACCATGGGCTCCATTCTACTGCCCTTCATTGTAAAATGTGCAATAAAATATTGCTGATATACTTTAAACCGTACTGCTTTTGCCTAATCTTTGTAGGGAAGTTCCTTTGGTATTCTCCACTCTTCTTCAAATGCAATATGCAAGTGCTCATACCACATCTCTGCTCTTTGCTTAAAGGGGCCACTCATGGTCCCATCACAAGTGTATTTCTCAAATATCTCTGTAAGAGATTTCTTCTCCTCAGGGTATTGCCAAATTTTCTCCTTAGGCCCATCTGGTACTCCGATTTCTACAAAGACAAGTGACAAAAGTATAACACCAAAACTAATA
This sequence comes from Taxus wallichiana var. yunnanensis, assembly GCA_018340775.1. Taxonomy (NCBI): domain Eukaryota; kingdom Viridiplantae; phylum Streptophyta; class Pinopsida; order Cupressales; family Taxaceae; genus Taxus; species Taxus wallichiana. The sequence goes on from CM031234.1 coordinate 762,288,759, forward strand.
TTTTCTCCATCACACACTTCTTTAATAATAGTCTCATCAATATACCACAAAATTATAGGCTACACCTTTAGACATCTTCTTTGCTATGTGTAGCCACAATGTGTTTACCTGTGACCACTAATCCTAGTCATTGAGCTTGGTGAGGAGGGCTGCCTGAACCAAAGGATACTTATGTAGCTTTCCTATATCCATTATGCACCCTCCTTTAAGGTAACCTAGATTCTTCCTCGTCTTCATAATACCCTCCTTGTCTAAAAATCACTACTAAATTCAACACCCAAACTCCCAAGTCTTGTGAAGCTCCTAATCAAGGGTGCGTTGAGCCTCATACGTCACCTGAAAAAGTATAAAAACTCATTGTGGACTCTGCTCATCAGCCACTGGTATAATTTCTCTAATTTTCCAAAATATGGGAGTTCATACAATTGTAAAGCTCCCACCTTTGTCAATAGCTTCTCACCCACATCATCGTACATGACCATATCATCTATTATCCTTTTATTTGTCTTTTTCACTAGTAATTTCTCCAGTTCTTCCTTGTTATCTGTAGTCTTATGATTGTAGTCACTCACCTTACACCAATGAACATGTGATTCCCAATTGCAACCCATGAAAACTTCTTCTAGGTATTACATTTTAGAGAACTTACTTTCGAGGGCATCCTCAATCTCAATCTCAACTTCCTTTTGTTTCTTTCCCCTTATACCAGCCCCTGGTGCTCTTTTTGGTGCCATTTTAATGAAAAATGGTTGTTTTGTTTACCTCTTCCGAACTCTTCAACTCAACTCCATGTACCTTAGCTCAAAACCACATGCCCTAGCTTCAATTCAAACCCTATCTCTTGATTTATTCTCCTCGCATGCCTCTGCTTTGCTTAAACACTTCTCCAAAAGGAGCGCAAGTCAATCCCATGCATAAATATGATAACAACACTTGGTTTGTATCTCTCCACACTTTACCACCATCTTTTTAGCTTACTCGTAAACAAATCACTTGAGAATTCGTAATCACAAAGGTAAAAATGGCCTCACAACCCTTATATAGATTTTTAAAAATTTATCACATTTATTGCTCTCCACCTACCACCATTCCCAACATTAATTCATCATTTTCTAACTTTTCTGCACTTCTCATCTCCACACCACAGTCATAACCTTCTGGCATGCCTCCTACTTCTCGACCACTGACCTCATTTCATGTGCTTTTTATGCCAAAGTACCTCGTCCTTTAGCGCCTCTCCTAAGTAGTTTCCCCTGCTATAGCCTACCTCACATTATATTATGTGTCCATTTTTCCTTCTATTCTCTTTTTCTAACTGCACCTTTCCTTTGAGCACCTGCACAAAATATCTTCTATGCATACCCATCTTTAGATAACAATCAAACTATATTCAACTTGGAAATAAACCCTGTATATAAACCACCCCACACTAAGGGTATGCATGGTCCTCTGCACATGAAAACACTTAAATAGTAAACAACTTCTGGCACACAAGCACACTTATTACACAAAACACTAAACTAAATTGACAAAGCATAGAAACGATGAAGGAAACACATACAAAGTAAATGCATTAAGGAAACCTAATCTAAGTGGAAATATTGCCTTATTACAAACACCAAGAAGACTTATTTATAATAGGGCTTCAACCTACTCTGTTAAATTAACCGAGAAACCATGTTCCATCCAGTGCTTCTAATTGGAAAGTTCTGAATCAAGTATATAAGTGATAACATATAGTCCCAACCAATGCACCTTAAGGTGGCGCAAAAACTTTAAATCATACAAAAGTACAATTTTCCAAATCTCAAGCTTCTTATCCTTAATGTTCCTATCATGTCATGCCTTCTATCTAATTTTTCCTTGCTTCTAACTCCATCTTGCTATGGCAAGCCTTTCATCCAACTATTTCAGTTTGTTAATACATTCTTCTAATGCATGCTCATCGGCCAGACCACTTGCACACACAATACACAAAGAAGGTAACATAAATTCCATGGGGATAACTACTTTTTTGCAAAACACCAACTGAAAGGGTGTTTCTTTATTCAACCTCTTGTAGGTTGTCATGTACGCCCAAAGTACAACATAAACCCTTATCATCCCAATCTCTCCTTCCAACATCACAAATTTTGGTCAAGGTATGGCTTAGTATTTTGTTTAAGGCCTTAGCAGTCCCATTTTCCTAAGGGTGATAAGGGGTTATCCTATGGTGTGCAACCATAAATTCATCCAATAATATCTTGATAGTCTCATTAAGGAAATGAGTACCCCTATCACTTGTTAAACTTAAAGGGAATCCATACCTGCTAATAATATTTTCCCACGAAATGTTTTTGTCATAGCTATTGTGCAATCCTTTGTAGGCTCTACTTCTTCCCATCTCGTAAGATAATTTATACAAGTTATAATATAACATGATCCAGTCCACGGCTAGGGAGATAGGGCCCACAAATTCAATTGCCCACTTCTCAAAAGGCTCTACACTAGTAATAGGCCTCAAAGGAATTTCATCTCTATGCCTAGGATTTCCAAGGTGTTGACAATGGTCACATGCCTTACAATATGCTTTACAATCCTTGTATAATGTTTCCCACCATAGGCCAACTAGTAGAATCTTACACATGGTGACATCCTCTGCATAGTGTCCACATGCACATCTTTTGCCATGAGCCTCTGCCATAATTACTTCACACTCATGCTCAAGTACACATCGGTGTAAAATTCATCACGACCTAATTTGTATAAGTCTCCATTGATCAACATGTAAGGCACGACGCAAATAGCAAGTTATTTCTTTTCTAAGGCCTTCATTCCCTCGGGTGCCACACATGTGCATAAAAAGACAACAATATCCTCCTAGTCCGAGGGCATGTGGTTCAACACGAATAACTATGCATCGACATTATGTCCTCAATGCTTTGAACGTCCTCTCTGATTGAATCCTTGATAAATGGTCTAGACTAAAATTTCTCTTACCTGGCTTAACCACCACCATAAAATTGAACTCCTGAAATAACAGTACCCAACAACATATGCGCCCATGTAAAATGAGATTATTCACCAAGTACTTCAATGTCACGTGGTCTATATAAAAGATGAAATGTGTGGCCAAAAAATACTGTCGAAACTTATGGAGTGCATAGATAATAGAAAAGTCCTCGCGCTCTATTTTTGTATATTTCTATTATGCTAGAGTCAACTTTCTACTAGCAAAGAAAATAGAATGATAGACAATCCCTTCTCTAGGCTGAGTTAGTACCGCACCAATGGCCACGCTAGAGGAATGTACATGAATGTGAAATGGTTTAGACCATGAAGGAAAGCGCAAAATGGGAATCGTAGTAAGCTTCGCCTTCGATATCTCAAATGAGCGCTGCTACGCCTCGCCCAATAGAACTTGCCTTTCCCCTTTAATAACTCTTATAAAGGTGTGGTGATCATCTACTAGCATTCAACCCAATAGAACTTGCTTTGGATAGTAGGCTCTTATATTCCCAAAATTACAACCACCTTAGTAGGATACACTAGCAAGCCTTCTTTATAGATGATGTACCCCAAAAAAATTCCAAAGGGGTTGAAAATACACATTTCTTAATGTTCAAAGAGATGTTCAACTACCTACATCTCTCAAACATCAGCCTCAAATTATCATAGTGATCTTTCATGAGCCCATAGATTATCCAATCATCTAGATACACATGCAAGAACTTGTGAATAAAATCTTGGAATGCTTGTACCACTATGCACAAAAATACTACAGTGCATTCTTTAATCCAAAGGGCATAACCATGTATGCAAAAATTCTCCACTCGGTGGTGAAAGTTTTCTTATTTTGATCCTTTCTAGTTATCCTTACTTGATGATATCCAGAGAATCCATTAGTAAAGGAGTAAATCTCGCACCTGTGATGCCCTCCAATATTTCTTTAGTAAATGGTGTGGGAAAGGGGTCTATGACACATGTAACATTCAACTCCCTATAATCCACAAAAATTCTGATTCTACCATCTTTCTTGATGTTGATCACCATAGGGCTCACCCATCTGGACTCCTCGATGGGCACAATGATTCCAGAAATTAACATTTTCTCAATTTCTTCTTGTTGCGGTTAAAACATATAATAGTGTTGCACGATGATCTATAATCAAATAAAGCATACAAGTAATGAATGCGTAAATAACCAGAAGATGAAATAAAACAAGAGAAAGATAACACCAAATTTAACGTAGTTCACCCAGTGTGGGCTATGTCCACCAAGAAATGGCTAATATAATTATTCAGTGCTTTATAGAGGAAATATAATGAAGATTTCTTGTCTTCCAACACCTTACAAGGTTTTCAATGCTTTTTCCTCACTCGGCTACTTGTTCTTGCTCACCAAGAAAACTAACATGCAAAAAAATTGCTATTTTCTTCTCTCATACCCTCATACAATGCATACATGCATATATATATATATATATATATATATATATATATATATATATATATATATATATATATATATATATATATAACACTAAATATGCTTTTACAATCAATAAATCATATTTAAAGCAAGAGATTTATTCTATTTCTCATTAAAGAACAAAAGCACCGTCGCATAGGTGACCAATGTTGGTCCCTTCTTGGTGATGCGATCACTTCTTAACGATGTTGGTTACCTTCGACCAATGTTGGTTTCCTCATGACCAATGTTAGTATCACAAAACCAAAAACATGTAAAAGTAAGTTTCTTGTGAAGAAATTAAGCTCCATACTCAACAATCTCCCACTTGGAGATCAATTGTTGCACTTTATTGTAAATCACCATCCTTGGTTCCTTTTCCTTGGCCTATTTCTTCCTCTTCAAGTCTCAAACTCGAAGACCAATAGAAGTGGAGTGAAGCTCCAAATTATCCCTTACCAATGGCTTTGTTATCATATCCATAGGGTTCTCATCTGTATGGATTTTCTCTAACTTTAGCTGCCCATCCTTTAACACCTGCCGTATGAAGTGATACCTCAACTAAATGTGTTTCATTCTTAAATAAAATTCTGAGTTCTTTGTCAGATGAATCGTGCTCTGACTATCACCGTATAATCTGCAATCCTCTTTCTCCTTACCCAACTCTTTCATGAACCTTATCATCCATATCATCTCCTTGCTAGCTTCTATAGCTGTAACATACTCTGCCTATGTAGTAAACAAAGCCACAACCTTCTGTAATCTTGAAATCTAGCTAACTGTCATTCCACCTACTGTGAAAACATATCAAGTGGTGCTCCTCGTACCATCCAAATCTCCAGCCATATATGAATCAACATAGCCATGTAAATAAGTATCTAACCCTCTATAGCATAACTCCATGCCGGATGTCCCTCTCAAGTACTTGAGAATCCATTGGACTACTTTCCAATGTTATTTACCTAGATTAGCCATAAACCTAATCATAACTCCCATTACTTGTGCAATGTTTGGTCTAGTACAAAGCATGGCATACATAATACTTCATACCGTTAAAGCATAGGTAACACGTGCCATGTACTCAACCTCCTCATGTGATGAAGAACACTGATATTTTCTCAATTTGAAGTGCACAACCATTGGTGTACTAACATGTTTTGAATTATGCATGTTACACCTTTCCAACACCTTATTGATATAAGCTTCCTGAGATAAAAACAACTTCTTTTTTTTCCTATCTTGGTGAATTTGCATGCCAACGATTTTTGCATCTCCCAAATCCTTCATTGAAAATGTGTGAGCTAACCTTTCTTTAATTTTACCAATGTCTTGCATACTAAATCCTACAATCAACATATCATCCACATACAGTAACAAAATAACATAGCTCCCATTTTTAAGCTTTTTAAAATAAACACAATGGTCAGATTCCCATCTTATATAACCATGCTCATACATAAAATTGTCAAATCTCAAATACCATTTCCTTGGAGCTTGCTTGAGCCCATATAGGCTCTTTTTCAATCTACACACAAGTTTATCCTTACCCTTGACTTCATAACCAAATGGTTGTTGCATATAAATCTCTTCCTCCAAATCACCATGAAGAAAAGCCATCTTAACATCAAGTTGTTCTAAATGTAAATCTTCTATTGCAACCAAACTTAGAATAGTATGAATAGAAGTCATCTTAACTACAAGAGAAAAAATCTCATCAAAGTCAATACCTACTTTCTATGCAAATCCCTTTACCACAAGCCTTGCCTTGTACCTTTTCAGTCCACCCTCTTCTTCCTTGATTCTGTAAACCCATTTGTTCTATATATTTTTCTTACTGTTGGAAAATTGACCGAATATCATGTCTGATTTTGTTCTAAGGAGTCCATCTCCTCATCCATGTCATGCTCCCACTGCTCGTGGGTATCTACCTGCATTGCTTCTTCAAATATTTTTGTTCACCACTATCAATCAATAATAAATAAGAAAAGGAAGGTGAAAATATCTCTAGAGGTCTACTTACTCTTTGTGACCTTCTCATTCTATGTCTATTGCACATTCATGTCAATCTCTCACAAGGACCGACGCGTTGATTACTGTCATGTATCGATTGCGGTTCCTCTATCTTCGACCAACTGCGGTTACCTTACCGACATTGATTTGAGGAGTACTTGATGTCGCTTTCGTTGGTTGACTATTCGAACCCAATCACGTATATCGATGTCGATTAGCTTTGATGACATCGGTTTCTATAGAACCGACATCGGTGTCTGTGGATGTATGCTTTAGGTTTGAAAATTGATTTTCCTTCAAAATATCCTCAACCTATTCATGTTTAGGCACCAAAACCTGATCCCTGTACATTTTTTTCATTCCAATCAACATCATGACTCCTAACAATATTAGAATCTTCTAAATCCCAAAATCGATATCCGAAATCACTAGAGCCATAACCAATGAAAGTATATATCTTAGATTTAACATCCAACTTTTTCCTAGTTTCTCTATCGACATGCACAAAAGCTTCTAAGCCAAAACTCTAATAAAAGAAAAATCTACCTCTTTTCCAGACCAAGCTTCTTCTGGTATTCCACCATCTAGTGCTATTGAAGGCCCATGGTTGATCAAGTACACTATTGTATCCACTTTGCTTCGCGCCATAAAACTTCAAATGCAAGTCGACATGTATCCTCATGCTTCTAACATGTTCCATGATTGTCTATTCATTCTTTCTACAACTCCATTCTCCCTGTGGAGTTATAGGAACCATTCTTTCTCTTCATATTCCATTCACTGAACAATAATCATTGAAAGCCTTATTATAGTACTCACCACCATTATCAGATCTAAGGCACTTCAATTTTAAGTTTTTTTCATTTTCCACAAGGGCTTTCCACCTTTTAAAAGTCTCAAAAACATCATATTTATACTTAATACAATAGATCCATACCTTCCTTGTGGCATCATCAATGAAATTCACATAATATTGGGATCCTCCAATAGAAGCTACCTGAGATAGTCCTCACACATCTGAGTGTACAAGCTCCAATTTCTACTCCTTCTTTGTTAAACCAACCTTGAGAAATCTCACTCTCTTCTACTTTCCAAATATGCAATGCTCATAGAATTCAAGATTTAACTATTTCAAATCTGATAACTTACCCTTAGCCTTTAAGATCTACATTCCTTTTTCACTCATATGGCCTAGCCGATTATGCCACATGGTTGCATCTGAATTTGTAGTAGATAGCACAGAAAAGGAATCAGTAACATAGGTAGATAGATATAAAGTTCCTACCTTCTTACCTCTTGCCACAACAAGAGATCCCTTGGTAACCTTCCAAGAGTCAACTATGAATGTAACCATGCATCCAAATTCACCTAGTTGCCCTACAGATATTAGATTTCTCTTGAGGCTTGACACATGCCTCACATCCTTCAATACCCATGGATTTCCATTCTATAACTTTAGATGAACATCACCTTTACTAGTAATATTTCATGGCTCATCATCTCCTAAATAAACTTGTCCAAAATCACCTTGAACATAATTTCTAAAATAACCCTTATTAGGGGTAGTATGGAAAGAAGCTCCAGAATCTAAAACCCATGATTTCAATTTGTTATCCAACGAGAGAATAAGGGCATCTTGTTGTACCTCACTTGTAACATTTTTCTCTTTACCTTTTCTTTACCTTTTTCTGATGTACTCTCTTTGTTTTCCTTGGACCAACACTCCTTTACGTGTCCTCTCTTTCCACAATTCTAGCAAAGTAAATCTTTGTACCATGATCTAGATCTGCCATGTCTTGACTTTGGTCTCCCATTCTTCTTACTCTTTGATGATCTCTCCTTAGATATTCCCCTACTTTATATAGTTAAAGCATTTCCAGATGATACTTATCCTGAGCTTTTCCTACGTATTTCCTCATTAAGGATTACACTAACCACATCATCAAATTTCAAACCTTTAGAAGCAGTCATTGTATTACTAACAACCATTACCAAGTTATCCCAACTATCTAACAAAGAGAATAAGAATAAAAGTTCTTTCACTTCATCATCAAATGGAATTTCTACCAATTTTAATTGATTTACAATAGATCGAAATCATTCAAATGATTAGATACAGATCCACCTTCTTGCATCTTAGAATTAAACAATTTTTTCCTCAAGTATACCTTATTCAAGCACTACGAGTTTCATAAAAATTGCTAAAGATTTCATCAATCGTAAGTGGTTTTTACATCAGAAAATTCAAAGCCACCGATCTTTGCCTACCTTAATCTTATAAATCCCAGAGCCTTTTTTTTTCAAACCTTCCATTCTTCATCATTCATTGTGTTTGGCTACCCATGCTCATCCAACGGTAAGTATAGATCTTTCTGATACAAATAATCCTCCACCTACATCTTCCATAGTTGATAATTACGATCGTCAAATTTCTCTACTTGGTATTTACTATCTTTTGCCATTGCTCTACTCCCACTCAATCAGAAAACCCTCTATGAGTAAATCCTGTCAACACACAAAACCTTCAAACAAAGCTTTGATACCAGTTGCTGGGGTTAAACCATATAACAATGTTACATAGATTTATAATCAGATAAAGCATACAATCAATGAATGCAGAAATAACCAGAAGATGAAATAAAACAGGAGAAAGATAACACTAGATTTAACGTGGTTCACCCAATGTGGGCTACGTCCACCAAGAAATGACCAATATTATTATTTAGTGCTTTACAGAGGAAATACAATGAAGATTTGTTGTCTTCCAACACCTCACAAGGTGTTCAATGCTTTTCCCTCACTCAACTACTCTTTCTTTCTCACCAAGAAAACTAACATGCAAAACAATTGCTATTTTCTTCTCTCATACCCTCATACAATGCATACATGCATATATATCTATTATGGGCAACTAACTATGCTTTTACAATCAATAAATCATCTTTAAAGTAATATATTTATTCTATTTCTTGTTAAAGAACAAAAGCATCGTCACACAGGTGACCGATGTCGGTTCCTTCCTGACCGATGCTGGTCACTTCTTAACCGATGTCGGTTACCTTTTGACCAATGTTGGTTTCCTCGTGACCGATACTAGTCACTATCAAAACCAACAACATGTAAAAGTAAGTTTCTTATGAAGCAATTAAGCTCCATACTCAACACTTCTTTTACCTTTACACACAAGTTTGGATTCATCCTCTAAGGCATCTTCCAAACTGGGCACACACCTTCTTTTAGCTTTATCTTCATCTCTCCCAATGATTCATGTATGCATTTTAATTCATGATAACCTCTAGGGAACAAGTCCTGAAAAATTGTGCCAAACAACTTAATGATTTTAGCAACTTTAGAGTTAGACTAGTAATCTCTAATAATGGCTTCCTTGGGTTCAACATCCATTCCAATGTTCACTTTCTTGGTCTTCATAGGCTAATGGTAGGTGCACACCTTCTCATTTACACTATCCAAGAATTTGTGTGTAGCCTCGATGTGCTCAATGTCCCAATCCTCTACATCTTCATCATCAACCATGTAGATCATCTTACCCTTTTCTCTTTCTAAGTAGGTGTACCCAAGTTGTTCAACATCTGTTTCTTCTTCTTCAAAATGTGCCACTGTGTTTGACTCCTGAATAATTCTGAAGAAATTATTTATCCTTTGCAATATCCCCTATAGTTAAGTGCTTCATAACCTGTAACGCCTCAATCACTAGAGGTTTAGTAGGAAAATATTCAAAGGTCTGAATCATACCTATAGTAAGTTCATGCCAATTTCTAGTCTCTCTATTCAACTTTGTCTAGATATACCACATGCATAGTCTCACAAGGTGAAATAAAGCTTATGCACCCACAACAAAGGTGGTAACGCTTCCTGCCCCTCTATCCAGAGTCTCTCACACTACTGAATGTGGTGCTGAATAGGATCATTACCATGAAATGCACATATCTGAGTAGGCACATTGCTCCTCAAAACCTAGCAGATAAAGTAATCCTCACTTCCCTCAACTCCAAAAGATTATCCATGTGAACCATCCACCAAATGTTGCCATCCTGCACGCAGTATACACTAACACGTTCCTTCTTTCCACCTGAAATTCCCATTGAACTTCCATAGCAAGCAGGAATACATATGGATTCTCTTCTCCTATGTACTTTGGTATCTGGATGCTACCCAAATGCCTGATACTACGTGGCTTACTGACATGCAAAACTACACTTCGTACTTCATGCCCAAACCATTTCATAAGTTTCATGTGCCCACTTGTCAAACACAATTGTAGTATCACTCATGAACTATACATCATCACACTAGAGAAATCCTTCCTTTGATGGCTCAAGAACTTCCGGATATCGAATGGTGTGCACATAAATTTTGTTCAAGTATTCTTTACTTAAGGGCTCTACATAAGGTACAAATTTCCCATCTGTCAGATGGATAATGACGTGTTGTTCCTTATTCTCAAAGTTGATATAGCCCTAATTGAAGTGCAGGTCAACATTGTTTGCATAACACCAAGGGCACACAAGGAATGCGGGAAAATTGTCTACTTCTACAAGCGCTAAAACCTCAAAATCCCTAGTGAACTTGGCTCCCTTTACGGTAATGGATGCATCTTTTAAAACTCCAATGGGCATGGCCTTAGTTTAGTTTTCCATGAACAAAACATTAGAGGATGGTTGCAATGGAGGTCTACCCATCTGAACCCATGCATCCAAAGTGAGTACATTCACTTCCGTGCCTGTGTCAATCAAAATGTTACTCAAAAGCCAACCATCAACAATGACATTTAGAGTAATCTCCTTGTCATAATATAAACTGTCCGGAGGAATATTAACATGCAAAATTTGTCTCTCGTGCTTAGTCCTAGTGTGCAAAGTGTTTCCCTTCAACCAATTCCCTAACAATGAAATAATTTTCTCTTGGCACAACATCTTGCAAACCTCCTTCAAATCATCAACATCTTTCTAATGGATCTCAACTACTTTATTTTGTTCTAACTTCCATGACTATTCCTTCAAACATTGTATCTCACCCTATAAATTCCAAATTACCTCCATGGTTTCTTAATAAACCTCCTTCTAATGCATAGGGTCTAGATACTTTGCATGCACAATGTCCTACTTAGTAATGACGAGCTTATGTTGCAAATTTTCCATAGCACGTGCAACCTTAACATGTGTAGTAATCTTCACATGTACCAACTCAAGATCTAGTGCTAACTTTGACATCCATTGGTCTTCTACGACACGTTGTACTCTAACCATTCCCACACCCTTATTTTCCTATTTATGTTTCTTGCTTAAGTGTTCATACAAGTTAGGACATTCTTCATAACTATGATTCTTTCCACAAAAAGAACACACAATGTTTTGTGTACATTCGCACATGTAGTGATAAGAAGATCCACATGTATAAAAATTCTTGTGAGGGAAATCATTCCTTCCACCCCCTTGACCTCGACCTCTGAATCCACCTCTATGACTGTGACCTCTACCACGGCCACCATCATAACACCCCTCACTATGATCATAGTCATGATGTTCACCCTTATCCTTGGAATTATTTGCAACACCAATCTATCATATGCCAATATCAATGACATCATGGATTAGACCAATCAACCTGTAATCCTTGGTATCATGAGTTGGGAACCTACAAATATTATAGTAATTAGAAACATTCTTTCTTATCACGTGCTATAACAATGGGCACCGACTTGAAATGTGGTCCAAGTGACATATCTCGCAATCTAGCAACAAGGATGCACCAATTTCCAAGGGAAACTATCCTTAGTATGCCCCTCTACTTCACAATCATACCGAATTCCACTAAACTTCTCATGCGTTGAATTAGTATAAAATTTCTCCAATTGTTTCACCATTGCTATTATTTGAGCTTCCAAGAATGGGCTCACTCCTGTGTCCACACTTCCTACTTGCCTCAGCACGTAGGGCTGCTTCAAGTGCCTCACATGGATCTATATAAGTATTATGTTAAAGTTCTCTTCTAAAAGGTGTGATCAGTCCTCCAACGAACCACTATGCATGTTGGATTGCATAAATGTCATAAGATTACTTAGACAAAAGAATCTTAAACTAAGCATCATATTCCCAAACACTCTCAGTAGTTCCCTTCTTAATGTCTTTAAGAGCACTTTTTCTTTTTGCTCAAACTCAAGGATATAAAATTCCTTTAAGAAAGCATCTTGCAGTGTTGTATAGTCCACACAAGTATGATCAGGATCAAAATTTATATACCAGATTGTGCATGCATCCCTACAACGTAGTTGTAAATTGACTAGCCTTACGCTTTGGAGATTTAATCCCCTTTGTGTGCCATAGTATCTCACACATATGAACTTTGTTCTATTGCATCTTAGATGCCTCTATACTTTGGAAGATGAAGAGACATCTCCATGTAAATTTGTTGAGGTTGGTGCAGACCTTGCCCACCAAATCCAAAGCCTCCTGTGTTTCCTCTTATATGGCCACCACCTCCAGATCCACCAGATCCTCTAGCACTGAGCCACATGATCCTCATGTTCCTCCCTTGTAGTAGGATATGGACCAGAGGATGCACTATCCTGTGTTCCGATGGTTTTGCTAAACTAAACACCCACAATCTACAAATTTTCGCTACTTCTAGATGTTATGCCAAGGTTTTACGTGCCTACATTCTATGATGATGATGCACCAAAAATATACCTCCAACTGGTCCTCCAAATAAAGTAGATGACGATTACGCCATAGATGAATAAGCTCCTTGATTAACTCCTGAACTTGACTGCAAATTAACTCTATCTACTAAAAATTTATAGCTCACACTAGCTTGTTGATTATTGAATGTTGTAGAAACTGGAAAACCAAGCACAAGGGCTAGGCCACCAGGTAGATTTAGATGTGTGCCGTGGCCCATGTTGTCTCTACTGGCACACTCTCATCTGAGGTTGAAGAGGGTTCCCTACCATGATTTCCCAAATGGGGGAGTTACGGATGCTCGGCTCCATGTCTTCTACGTGAGATTTGAATCCTTCATAAGCCATCTCTCTGCACAGCTATCTGTTTGCTGAACTTCATAATGTTTCTCTGAATCCCTCTCACATGCTTCATTGAACTCAATCCACCTTTCTTCTCTTTTCCTTTCTGCCACTAGGTCCACCATCCTCACCAATCCCACTCGGTCCCCATGTGTGGTGGGGTTTAGTTAGCCATCAATTTTTCTTCTAAATCTAGGGTTACAATCAGAATCTTGATCTCCGAGGGAATATCGCATAAATATGATCCTATGGGTTTGTGAAAAACTCAAACTTAGGAAAGATTAAGTCAAAAATACGTATTCCAATGTGTAGCAATTCAAAACACCACAAAACCAAACATCCATGGAGCACGTCCAAATCAGATATGCATCATACAAGGCCTAGAATTCTTTCTATGTCCAAACAAGCGTGCGAAACCTCTAATTCCTCTTATACTCGTATGCAACCAATTACTTGTACAACTCTATAGGGAAACAAGAAAATAACATCTCGTACAACTCGTGATATAGGTTCTATTCAATCCACGTGCATTCATTAAAATCAATTCTAGTACTGAATCTACAAGCATACTCTTCTTCCACATCTTCTAACCACTCCTCAATACTGGCCAAGGTCAACTGATATGTCTTCATCATGCAACATCCTAACAAACAACTGAAAAATAGGTCTTGACAATGAATGCAATGATGTAGCCTAGAATTCATTACAAATAGCCCAAGTCACACTGACACATCACTCAGCCTAAATTGAACACTCACTCGAAGCACGTAAGGGTACTAGGTCCCTCTATAGAGTTGCTTGTCCAGGATGTTAGCATGATTGAGTATGTATATGTCCAAGTTCATAACAAATAGTAAACAATCCACAATGCATAAACCAGATCTAGATCTAAACCATAGGAAAGATTTCTAAACCATGACTATAATGAGATTTACCATAAAAGAACCATATTCATTCATATCTAACACCAATATCCAACCAATATGATCCATTATATTAAATAATGTAAAACACAAAAGCTTCATATATCACAATAGTGTCGCAATGACGAGTCATGTGCGTGAACAAAACCAACAAAGATAACTCTATATTCAAAATAGTATCAACGGGCTTCCTAAACTGTGAAAATTAATACATATATATAGGGGTGGGATTTCCCTTCACTAATCATGCACCATCTAAAAATAGGCTACATGCTAATAATAGCCATGTGCCTTTACAAGAGAATACAAAAGCATGTAAATGCTAATAATAAATCTTATAAAGTTAACTCCTAGTAAAGATCCTATTAAGACCCCAAAACCCTACATGATGCTCAAAGTTCTAATATTCCCAAAATAACCTTATGTGGTCTACAAGTCTTCTATAAAACATGCTCCGCACTCTATGTCCCAAAAATAGCCTTGTATTGAGAAATGGCTACGTCTTTGTTTAAGGTGAGCTCTAGTTTTCCATACATATGCACCTTCATACGTGCCTTTTTCCCTCGTGCCCAAACCTTATGCACTTTCATCCTTGAGCTATATTTTATGCACTCAATAGAGAAGGAGTGAAACCTTTCACGCCCCTTGAAACTGATCTAAATTGAGTAATCTAAGTATGAAATTGTGCTAAAAATTTGTGTCTATAGGTGAAAATATGAACCTATTCATAAAATTTTTGCAACCATCCTGGGGTAAAAATATAGGAATGGGTTAGGAACATCCATACAATCCATACCCTACTTTGTACATTTTTTTGACTGTGTCATATTTTTGATTTTATGTATCTAATGTTGTTTCGAGTGATTTTTCATGTTTGGTGCCTATGTTTGAGTCCAAAAACCTATATGTGTCTATTGTAGATGTATAATATACCCGGATGAATGCCTCCTCTTTTAAGGCGCATATGATGAAGAGTTTGGGTGTGCGGCTCAAGAGTGTAGACATAGAATTATGCACTTAGTACTATTACATTATGCCTCTATTATGTCATTATATGCATGATTCCTAAGAAAGAAAATTAGACATTAACAATGCTAGTTTTTCTTTACATTGACATTACTTTATCTTTTTGTACTTTCATCCTCTACTTTTTAAGAATTATCCCTTTGATTTTGGACATCACACAACGTGTTACCCAACTCAGTGCTTCCTATTTTATCTTCATATCTCTCTACACATTAGTTTCAAAGTAAGGGACATGACCACCCAAGCATTATTGTCCCCTTTAGGTGTTTATGTTTGTTTCCATCACTTTCTTATGTTTACAATTATATATCAATTGTTTTTTTTTTAACTCTTGTTTATCACTTGAGGTCAACTTTTAAGGTTTTTAATGATGAAATTCAATCAAAGGAATCATATATATACATGACCTACTAACTATTCTAAGGGGGAAATGAGATAATAGGGGACAACCGAGCTATTACTTTATATCTACTACTTGGGAAAAAAACACTTGAAACTTGCATTTGGGATACATTATTCACTACATAGCAAAGGTAAATTATGAATTCCATCACACACATTATCTTGGGGAAAATTAGGTGTAACATGTTATCTTCATGCTGCGGTGGCACAAGGAAACCTAGCTTCAAGAGACACATTCTCTCTCTCTCTCTCTCTCTCTCTCTCTCTCTCTCTCTCTCTCTCTCTCTCTCTCTCTCACACACACACACACACACACACACACACACACACACACACACAATAGAAGTACTTTGAGTCTGAAATGTAGTAAATTTCATGGTGAAAATCATATTGGGGTGACTGACGAGTCAGTCACTCAAGCATATGCATATTTAATTTAGTCTAATATGTGTTTAAGCCTTATACAGGTAGCTAAGTTTTTTTACAAGTATAGGTGGACAAGAAGACCCTACAATGAAGTAGAAATGATACATAGTGAAGTGAAGGTGAGCTTATCAAATCTGAATGAACCATACTTGTACTCACTTCCAAGACACTAACACCTAATACATGTATTAGTGCATAGGGTGGTTTTTTCCCCTTCGTGGTTCTACTCTCTAGTATACCTACAGATCATAGTCCTCTAGACAAATCATGAACAATCTAGATTGAGCCCTCCCACTATCACTTCAGCCTAGATTCGGTATAAACATCGATTTATCACCTAATTCACTCTTATCTCCTTATTACTTGTACTTGTTTGTCATTGCATTTTACATACTTGAATGATATTATTTGATTTATCTTAGTCCTCAATTAAGATTAAAATTCAGTTAAATAATTTGGTGAACTCAACCCTCTCATCAAACATTATATCCCTAACCCTAATAGGGTTTATTTGTTTGGTTTTGGATTTCAATATCTTTCATTCATCATGTTAACTCTCAAGGATCATTATCAATATCTATATAGCTTTCCCACATCTCCTAGCTATCATAGCTCCTATGAATCTTCATCTAGCACACATGATCTTGATTTTATTATTCATCAATGATTTAAGGTTCATATCACAAAGTTAAATGAAGAATGAAATTTTTTTGATACATTGCAAACAATTGTTGACAATGTTCCCCATTGCATATTTAGGTTCACATTCATAATGTGTTTATTAAGCATGATTTAGTTGATAATGGATCTTGTCTTAATATATGTAACATCTCTTTTCTCCATCAACTAGGATTTTTGTTACTGATTTAACTCCCTCTAATCTATGTATTCATGGTTTTGATAATACACTTAAGCAAGTGTTGGGAGGAATCACTCTACCCATTACTTTGTAGGACCTTGCACTCTTAATGTTCTATGTCACATTATGCCTCATAATCTCTAATATAATATCCTTTTAGACCGTCCTTGGTTACATATTATACATGAAATCCCTTATACCCATGCCATCACACACAAGGCCCTTATAATACCTTCTTCGATGGATAATGTTACACCTCATGTTGTTAATCTTTGTGATATCCCTCTCATACATGATAATGAAGGCACTACTTAAATTGCACATCATTCTCCTCATGTGATGGAATATTGTTCTACTAATTTATATGATGAAATTTCTATTAGCACTCATAATACTCCTCCCATTATGTATCACCCTCATCCACATGATGCTCAATCCCCAATGCATACTATTGCACTCTTACATATATCTAGAGTTTTGTCCCATATGATGATTGCTACATCTATGATACTTGAGGTGTTAGGAGACACTCGTATCCCCTTCACAATATCACCATGATAATGAATTTAAAATTTGTTACTTGGCACAACTCTCAATACACTTTTAATGATCATATACTAATTGATTCCAATGTTACATCACTTTTTGCACCTTTCTCATCACATGTTTGAACACATTGTGTTGATTTTATAATGTTTTATGATGCTCTTCCCTTACTCACTTTCCCATCTTATACATATGAATCATATGTTATGGCTACATTACATCTTGTTGCATCTATCGGGTAATAAGTCCCCCTCTTTCCACATTTATGTCTATGGTTTCTTCTATAGTTATAAGGGATAGTACATATAGCTTTAATGTTTCCTATATTCCAAAATTTCATATATTGTTTACCAATGCTCCACCTATTTTAGTGCTCCTAACAAACACACTCTTATTGTTTAGGACATTATACTTACTACTTATACCGTTGGAATCTTAGACTCTATAAGGTTCTCCCCTCACTATGTTTACATTGTTCTATGGTATCTCTTATGTTACCCTTGCTACCCAATGAAACACTCTTATTCTAGATTCAAACATGACTATTGAGGGCACACTTACTTACATAAACCTCACTTTGCACACATACACATTGGAGGAAAAATTTCTCCTCTTCCCTAGTCATAGTATTTCATATTCTAATAATACAAAAACATTTAGATATTCACAAAAATAAAAAGCATCAGCTTAAATCTTGGTTGGATGTCTCTTTGCTTGCTTCTACTATTCCATGTTGCACTCAGATTATCATGTTAGCTTGATTCCTAATATGTTCTATCATTTTACATATACACATGCACATTCACATGGTACTTTGAGGTGAATGTAGGTTATCTACATGTTATCATATGATGCATGATGCTTGACATTGTTCTCTACTAATCCCACTGAGGCTCTTGCGGGCATCTTCTTTCCATAACTTTCTAAATTTAGGTGTTATCATTATGCAATATCTACTAATTTCATTCCTATTTTCAGTTATATACATTGTGACATACTATCAATTATTCTAACATGCTAACATGTGCTTCATGTGTAGCATTTATCTTACAAAATTAATCTCAACCATGGTTATCCATTTTTCTTGTGTCTCATATTCTATGTTTGGGCCTTGTTTACCATTGTTTACAAGTTATGGTGTATGATTGATTGCTTGTTTGTGTAGACACTAAATCACACACTTTGAGTCATTATTTAGTCTCAATCTCATACTATTATTCATATGGTTCTTAAGTGAAAAGAGTAATAATTAATCCATGTATTTTGGCCATTTTGCATTGCTTTCAGTCATTATTTTTGATCTTACACCAATAATTTCCTAGTTTGTAACTTTATCTTGTGTTTTCCCTACATCTCGAATGGGGAGCCCTAGGTGCCCTAGTCCTCTCTGGCGCCCGATCCTCTTTGCACTTTCCCCTCACTCTTTGGGCATTTTCTATCCATTTCAGCTTCTTATATTTTTGGTGGTCAGCCTTTTCAAAGTTAATTACAAAATTAAAGTAAGAGAACCATATAAATGTAAAGTCATGTGACCATAATGAGGGATTAAGCACTAAGCACTAGCTATCACCACCTAATGTTGTATCCATCAAAGGCATCTAAAGCTAAATTTGCATCTATCTAGCTCCATCACAAGGCACACAAGGTTGGTTCATCTGCATCACACTTCATAGAATGGGAGTCTATTGTATCCATGCACACATTTACTACACACTACATTTAGGTACTTACTTGCTACTTCACAAAGTGTGACTAACATAAGAGCACCTAGGGCATAATTACACGCATGCGCACACACACATAAACACACCTAGAACTACATTGGGTATGAGATGTAGTGTAGCATTTAGTTAGTAAGTCCACCATTGTGGTCTCTGAGGAAAATCTGACCCCTTCATATGCATCTTTCTTTTTTGAGGGTTTTGATGCTTTATCTAGGGTTTTACATGTGATTCTTCTATTGCAAGTTTACCAATAATTCGGTGATCATACAATGACATTCATGCGACAGGAAGTGAACATAGGAGAACACTCAGTGACACCTTAGAGGAGGTTTCGGGCCATTTACATAAACCAGGTCACCCCGGATGCCTAAATCTAGTCAAACACTTGGAGCTACATTTTTATGGACTCTTGTGTGACAATTTCCTCCTCTTGTTCATCCGGTCTTCATTGCGACACAATCTCGTGACATCATTGAATTAGATAAGGCTTTCTTAATCGTCTTTGCACATTAGGGTTTCACATTTTATTGCTTATATTGATTGGGTAATTTTTGTATTGCATTATTCCATTTATTTACTACTACTATAACATTAGATTACACTAGAATAATCTATTTTAGTTAATCATTTTGGTGAACCCGTACTTGATCTTCACGCTTTTAGGATCCTCATTCTTTACTTGTCATCCTAGAGTATAGTCATCATGAGTATCTCAATCAATGATTACTTTCTTACAAATCCTATTTAAGGCATATAATCCAAAATCTTCTTGCTACTATTCACATTCATGCTAATATGCATCCTGACTCAATATACCAAACATTCGTAGATGTATTTTCTCAACATATTAATTTTCTATATCCCAATGCCAAGCTTGTTGTCTTTGACAATGACCCACCCTTGCATATCATGATTCACATCTATAATGTGGGTTTCAAGCACACTCTAATTGATAACGAGATCTGAACTTAATCTTTGTCCTATGTCATTCCTTGAAAATCTTGGTCTTTCTGCTTTGCCAATGTTAGTCCATCATCTCTTTCACTTCGTGCATATGATGGTTCAATTCACCCATGCATAGGTCACATTGTTCTTCCTATCACTATAGGGCCAAAATTCTCAACACAGTCTTCTTTGTCATTAAATTTCTGGTCTCATATAACTTCTTACTTGGTAGACCATGGCTACATGCTATGTAATCCATTGCCTCTATGGTACATCATTGTGTCAAATTTCTACATGAAAATGTCAAACATATTGTTTTTCATGACCGTTACCCATACCAATATTACAACCATGATCCAAATACTACACTTTGCCTATTCCAGGGTTGAAGCTGCGTGACAACCCACTACCCATAGATGAGTCACCGCATTTACCACCACTTAAAGGTGTCATTTGTATGTTATATTCAATGCCAACCACACCTATTCTTCCCCTACTTCTAGTAATGTTATGATTGTTTATCAAAGGCCTATCTCTACATTAGACATTTCTTTAGCTCCTCCACCTCCTCATGTGCCACCTCCATCACTTTGACCTCCTTTCACGTGAACACTTTTCATAAATGATTCTTATTGGGATCATATTCCATTTGATCCTAGTCGCGGTGTCACTATATGTTCACATGATGGTCTCATTTGACTTGGTTTTTCTTTTAAGGACATTTATCCTCCTACTCAACATTATCAT
Organism: Taxus wallichiana var. yunnanensis; assembly: GCA_018340775.1. Taxonomy (NCBI): domain Eukaryota; kingdom Viridiplantae; phylum Streptophyta; class Pinopsida; order Cupressales; family Taxaceae; genus Taxus; species Taxus wallichiana. The sequence goes on from CM031234.1 coordinate 762,309,855, forward strand.
CTATATTGTGGCTTCATCATTTATTCATTTTTACTTATGGTTTACATGTATTTCATCTTATAGTCTATCTACCACACACTCCTCACTCTTATTTAAACCGATATTAGGACAATATTGGCTCGATTACATTGGGGGCACACTTGATCCTGACCATATTGATATATCATTTCCAATGCCCTTTGGTTATGTTTTCATTTGTAATAATTCATTTCTTGGATATACACAGAATCTCACTCATTGGTATGCACATGGATGTCCATTACCACCCTTCACTGATGAGGAGTATGCCATGGGTATGTACAACTTATGCCTCAATGGCTCATTACATGATCAACCAGACACTATTGCTTACCAAGTCTCTAATGCTTATCCATTTGACTTTGACCCTGATGTCGATGACCTCTTAGATGACATTACATGATTGTATTCTTCATCATACGCACACTTGGGGGCATGACATCTATACCCCCTAACATCATGTGACATCTTATTCTCTCATCACTTTTTCTATATGTTAGGTTATGGATCTATATTGCTTCATAATAAGCATGCATCACATGTGGTCTGGTTTACACGATGAATCGACATTGATCAACATATTAACTACTATTGATCATAATATTAACCACCATCGGTTAGCGGATGAACCGCCATCACCAAGGTAGCCTACATTGGTTACCTATGTGTGAAAGTTTATATTTAACTCATGGGAATTAGATCTAACTTTGTTATAAAGTTGATCTAAAGGTTGTAAATGCATAGCTAAGGTGCCCTAAGTTTGTAGATGCTTATATAATCATGAAAGCTAGGGTTAGATGTTATGATGGCATGTAATTGATTATTATTGCATGTGGAATCCTTGATTGAGAGGATGAAGAAGAAGAGAAAGAAAGAACATGTTACATGAAGATAGAGCTTCCATGGAGAGGAGCTGGATAGAAGGAAATAATAGGTACATCTGAATGGTGAGAAGAGGGTAACATCTTCTATTGTATTTCCTTTGTAGAGTTATTGTCTCATTGTAATGGCTTGCATAGTATGCAAAGAACATAGAGTTTCTTCTTGTAGATCCACATGTTGGTGAGATCTTGTATTGTAGATCCATGTAGATCTAGATATTGTAGAGGAGGTTGTCTTTATGTTTGCACGGTTGATGTAGTGATAGAGAGACAAAATTACTTCTTAGTGCACAGATTATAGTTACACATATGGTAGACCCATGAGAGAGGTATTGTTACTGATCCAAAGAGAGATTGGTTGTAGTTCGTAGATGCGGTGATTCCTGGTTATGTGAGATTTTCTGGTGGTTTGGAGGCACAATTGTAGTGCACTCATGGAGATCCATTTAGAGATATGAAGGAGAGGAGATACTCTTGGAGAGATGCATTGTACTTTTGTATTGAAGAGTTGGTTTGTACTCTTATTATGTTATATATGAGATCTCTATCTTTGATGGACGTAGCCCACATTGGGTGAACCATGGTACATGTTGTGTTATGTGTGTGTACTTTGTTTTGATTTGGATTATTCTAGTTTATACTTCCATTGCTATAGATTTTGGGGAATTGTTTAGATCATGTGTGCATGATTTTGTTTGTTATTAAATCATAGCACTATTCGTAGTCTTGAATTCCCAACAACTGGTATCAGAGCTTGGTTATTTCAGAGCAAGTTTTTGCTTCAGTATATTGTTAGTGGTTTACTAATAGGTGGATGATAGCAGGGTTTGTTTTCCCTGATAAGAAGATCACAGGAAGAGATTCAATCTCAAGTGGGAGCTGGAAGAGTGAGGTTTCGGAAATCATAGTGACCGACGTCGATTAGGTGAAAACTAGCAATAGTAGGGGTGACCGTGGTTGGTTATAGAGTAAATGTGGTCGGTTCAAGGTGATCATGGTCGGTTACTGGGAAACCTAGTTTTAAATAGAAAATCACAGATATAAAGAATTAAGAAGATGCATGGAATGTATCTTGTTTACTAAGGTGTCCTCATTCTTGGAGGCACATGCATGGAGGTCAAATTGCAAATTTGAGTTACATAGGTATGGTTTTATCTTGGTATTGCAGTGCTTGTATGTTTTGGTTGCACATGCATGGTTTGGGATTGCAAATCTGAGTATGAGATAGAGGAGTAGTTATGCATCCTTAGTGTAGTTAGATGCATGGGCTTTGGTAGAGAGGCGATATCATAGAATGAAGGTGGGGCTTCCATCGAGAATCGTGTTCTTCATTGAAGATGTGGTTGAGTGTCTTGGTGCAAGTAAGGTGATGTATTTCATATTGGTGTAGTTTTATTGCATGTATTATTTTTGTTAAGTTTTTGTGTAAGATTTGGGTACTTATTGAAATGTCTCGCTCAACATAACTATCGATTAGGTTAGAGTAGGCACCTAGTTTGGTGACCTATGCCAATTTGTGGCATTGTGTTTAATCCAAAAACATCGACAATGGTCACAGAGGGTAACCGGTACCGATCAAGGAACCATGGTTGGTCTCTATGAGAACGAGTTTACATAGGGTTTCTTACAGTAGAAGAAGGCATAGATGGTTCGGTTTCCTATTTTGGAGGATCGGGTTTCTAGAAAGCAGGTGTGTACAGCAAAAACAATGTATATTACTTCAATTTTTGGATCAATAAGAGAATGGAGTTGGCTAAGTTAGTCTAGTGAGACTTTGAGTCGGGTATCTCTATATGATTCATGTTTTATTTCTTTCATTTTGAGAAACTGATATTATGTTTGGATAGTGTGCACGAGAAAAATAAAATTCATGTTTAGAACAAGATGTTGAGTACACGGGATGAAAAGAAGTTGATTCACCTACTTCACAAGAATTCCAAACTTTTGTGATGTAGAAGTATTCTTTGATAAGAAGGGAATTAGTTTATATTTTCTTTCATTTGTTTTATTTCTCACTGAAATATATAGCTCTTGAGCTTGGTGTTAGAAGTAGTGCATAGGAGTTTAAGTTAAGTGGGAGCAAGCCATGGTTGATGGAATTGCAGGTTGGACACAGTTGCATGTGCAGAGTGAGAGGAGGGTGTTACTATTTAGAGTGACATAAGGCACAAGTTGTTTTGGAGGACATTCATAGTCTTTACAGGTATTTTGAGTTTATTACTTTGTGATGTCACTTCTAGTTTATTTTTTGGTGCCTGGATATTCCTTAGGGAAGGCAGTTGATGGTTGATTCAATTGGTTTTAGATGATAAAGCAATTTTCAGAGTTTGAAGGGTGAAAAAGTAGAAAATCGATGAATTACGAGACCGGTGTCGGTTAGGATTAACCATGGTCAGGTCATCCGGTAACCATGGTAGGTTAGGAAGTGACCAAGGTCGGTTAAGAAACCATGGTCGATTCAGTCACGGTGTTTGAAAACAATGTTTATTTACCATTTTTAGATGGTGCCCTTGTTTTGCTTTCATCTTGGTTGGTTTTGCGCGATGTATGTTAATGACATGTATACTAGTATTTACACTTGGTATTAGCTGCATGGTTTAACATGGATGTTTTTTATTGAAATTGATGAGCACATGAATCATATTCGGCTTTGGGGTTAGTCGGTGAGAGACTTGGAGCATTGTGATATGGATGGATGTACATAGTGAGTTGTTACATGTGGATAGATTCTATTTTGTGAGTCTATGATGATGAAGATATTGGATTTGCACATGGATGCCTATGAGAACGGTTTAGATGCCTTGAGCATGAGTAGGGGATATTTGTATTTCCTCTTGTTACTATGTTACTCCTTGATAGATATGTTATCTACAAATGATTATCTTGGACATGCTAGTTGTTTATGCAGGGTTGGATTTATAGATTGCAATGTTTGGATTTCTTTGAGTTATGCAGGTGTTTTTGGATTAATCACCCACTGTTGCATGTAGAACTCATTTAGGGTTGTTTTTACCTAGGATCTTATTTTGATTTCACATATTCCAGTTTGAATTGTCTTAGTCAGTTGCATTAGTGGTTGCATGGAGACATGGATAGATGGATGGAGAACATGGTTGGTTTTACAAGTATGGATATGGTTGCAATTGAAGCTCAGTACTTCAGTTTGAGTGGGAGCTCTTACAGGTGTGTTAGTCATGATGGATTATTACATGAGGAGCTTGGTTGGCTTGATTTCCTAATACCAACAATTGGTATGGTGTTACGATTCAGTGGGAGCTTGAGGCTTGGTGTCACGAGATCAGTTGTAGCTTCATGTAGGTTTGGTAAGTCATGATTTTATCTTCTTGGTTTGAGAAGATGGTTTGATCTTCCTAGTTTTATTTTTGAGAGAATTGTTGAAGTAAATAATAGATGGTCTTCACGGTATGTAGAGGATGGTGATGTATAGGTACAAGTACAGAGGTTCAACAATTTATCTCCAAGTGGGAGATTGTTAGGTTGTGGAGCTAGATTGCTTCACAATAAGCATGCATTACATGTGGTTGGTTTACCACGAAACCAACGTCGGTTAGTATATTAACCACCATCGGTCAACATATTAACCATCATTGGTCAACAGATTAACCACCCTCGGTCAATAAATGAACCACCATCGGTCAACGAATGAACCACCATTGGTCGAGTAACGCACCCATTACTTGTGCGTGAAAGTTTATATTTAACTCATGGGAATTAGATCTAACTTTGTTATAAAGTTGATCTAAAGGTTGTAAATGCATAACTAAGGTGCCCTAAGTTTGTATATGCTTATATAATCAATAATGCTAGGGTTAGATGTTATGATGGCATGTAATTGATTATTATTGCATGTGGAATCCTTGATTGAGAGGATGAAGAAGAAGAGAAAGAAAGAACATGTTACATGAAGATAGAGCTTCCATGGAGAGGAGCTGACATGGAAAAAATAACAGTACATACATATGAATGGTGAGAAGAGGGTAACATCTTCTACTGTATTTCCTTTGTATAGTTATTATCTCATTGTAATGGCTTGCATAGTATGCAAAGCACATAGAGTTTCTTCTTGTAGATCCACATGTTGGTGAGATCTTGTATTGTAGATCCATGTAGATATAGATATTGTAGAGGAGGTTGTCCTTATGTTTACACGGAGTTGATGCAAAGAATGGAGAGACAAAATTACTTCTTAGTGCACGTTATAGTTTCACATATGGTAGAACCATGTTAGAGGTCTTGTTGTAGATCCACAAAGATCTTGGTTGCATTTCAGAGATGCAGTAATTCCCGGTTATGTGATATCTATTTGTGGTTTGGAGGCATAGTTGTAGTGCACTCATAGAGATCCATTTAGAGATCTGGAAGGAGAGGAGATACTCTTGGAGAGATGCATTGTACTCTTGTATTGAAGAGTTGGTTTGTACTCTTGTTGTATTATATATATGAGATCTCTATCTTTGGTGGATGTAGCCCACATTGGGTGAACCACGGTACATGTTGTGTTATGTGTGTGTACTTTTTTTTGATTTGGATTATTCTAGTTTATACTTCCACTGCTGTAGATTTTGGGGAATTTTTTAGATCATGTGTGCATGATTTTGTTTGTTATTGAATCATAGCACTATTCTGCAGTCCCAAATTCCCAACACTATATACTTACACATACATCTTAGCATACACATCTACATTGTCATTACCTAATGACACACTCTTGTGCTTCGGTTCACACTTGACTGTTGAGGGAATTCTCTACACATGAACCCCACACACTGCACAATAGTCATTACACCTTAGGCACCACATATCATCACATGATCCTACATCATCTACACATTACACACTACATTATAGGCTATACACATTATGCGGCTTTCTACATCCTATGTTTTTCACATTCTCCTACATACACCATACACGTTCTACACATGCTTCACACACTACACCATGGCCATTACATGTTGCATGTTTTTCAAATTATACACATCATCTTGCACCTTATATTTTTTTTTCTTACATCTATTATGTATCTACACATTTTAGGTCATTTACACATCTTGCATTACACCCTATTACGCACAGTATATATTTTACACACTCTCTTCTACGCGTTGCACTCTCTACCTGATGACACACTCTAGTCATAAGGGCCATCTTTGGTCATTGAGGGTATACATAAAAAATGAACCTCATAAACCTTACACGTTCATCATTTAATATTTTATAATGTGACATACCCTTAGATTAAGTGATATATGCTTTAGGCTATAGGGTCACTTCTTCTACCATCATCTCGTGATAGGATACATCATCACTTTCCTTGCATCATTTAGTGGTATATGATTTATGATAAATCACCACTCCTTATCTATTCATCTTGTTGTGATATACGCTTAGGATACAAAGTCACACATACTTCATCTTTAGGTTGTATACCATCACTACACACTCATCACAACACGTTGCACATTACACATAGTTCAACCATTTCCCGATGACACACTCTCATTTATGGTTCATTCTTGACTACTGAGGGGAATACTAAATGAACCTCACTGCATACAATTCCATTCACTCGGGGGCACGTGGATCCTATCATTTACTTTGCATTCCATTCCATCCATCCACAACATACTGCATTTTATGGTTGCATTTACTCTACTTGCACTTGCTTTTACATGTATGCTTTATTACACATGCTAGATAGATATCTTTTATGTCATTATCATTATCATACATACGTGCATGTTCACTTTCTTTTTAGTCGTGATCACAAACTATACACACACCATGGATGCTTGACTACTAGTCCCACAACAAATCTCGGGGAATTCACATTCGTATGCTACTGCTATTGTTTCATTTTGTTCATAACACACTACTTTGGTTTATACACACTTTGACATACATTTTATCTTTCTAACATGCTAACGATTGCTTAATGTGTAGAATTTTCTTTATAGGTATTCTTGTTCCATATTTTTTTGTTATACTATATGGTATTGTTTGTTCTTGTTTGTGGGCTTTGCCCTTTGTCTTGTGTGCACACTTGTTTGTTTGTGGCCACTATGGCCTTTAGTGTCTTGCAACACCGTGAGTGGTGTCCCATGTTTGCGAGCCACTTTGTGCATCCTATTTTGTCTTCTTGGTTATTTACATTATCTGCTTATGTTCTATCTTACACATTCTTTGTTTGGCCTACACTTGTTTTCTACATGCATGTTCATATTAACACTTATCTTCTAACTACCTTGTTTTTTTGTGCCTTGGTTTCTACCAAGCACATCCCCTCCCTTCAAGGCACAATTTTAGTATCCGCAGTTGGTCCACTTTTGGGGTTTAATTCTCCTATCCATGATGTCGCATGCACACCCAAAGAGGGCTCATAATTTGGGTTTACACACAATACATGTACAGTTTAGTTTTTAGTTTTTTTGCATGACACAGTGGGTTATATAGCGGGTGGGTTCAAACCATTCTAAGAACTCCATATATAACATATTTTATAGGACATGGTGTCCTTATCAAATTTGGGAGTAGTTATAGGACTGAGGATAAACTAGACCTTCCTCTCTACACTATCAACGTGTTGGATTGCCCAAAAAACTAGACAGATGCAAATCTCTTCACTCTCGTGAAGGCGATTCAAGTTGAAGGATAAATCAAACTTTCCTCCCTACACTTCTTTGGCCAGTGGCATGAGATCTCCCAAAAATATCACACGACATAAAAATTATCCTTTATACACTCTTTTTCTCATCACCGATTAGGTTAACATTTTCCTTTTTCATTTTTTGTACTTTCTTCACATGTTTTTACATATATACATGCATTTTTACACATTACACATATACATGTGTATTTGACTACTTGATTGTCTTCTCTTTTACAGTTCATCCATATGGGAAGCAAGTAGTCAACAACAACACACACATGGTGGGTACATCACACACATGATACTAACCATGTAGGTACACTACACACATTGGAATCTACACAAGCATTTCCGCCCTAGGTTCACTCTCATCACTTTTTTACACTTTTGCATCTTTAGTATCCACGCTCCATTTTTTTCACTCCATGCTTTGTCTAGTCCTTCAGAGCACATTCTCAGTATCATTCTACATGGATATCAGGTACGCATCTCTATCTACTTTATGTTACTAAGATTTCCACTCACTAACATAAAGTGGGGGAAAATGTAGACACTAAATCACACACTTTGAGTCATTATTTAGTCTCGGTCTCATACTACTATTCATATGGTTCTTAAGTGAAAAGAGTAATAATTAACCCATGTATTTTGGCCATTTTGCATTGCTTTATGTCATTATTTTTTTAATCTTACACCCATAATTTCCCAAATCAGTAACTTCATACTAAGGTTTCCCTACTTTTGACTGGGGCACCCACCAAGAATTGGGGCTCCCTGGTCCCCTATGGGTGTTTTGATCCTCTTTACACTTTCCCCTCACTCTTTGGGAAATTTCTAGCCATTTAAGATTCTTATATTTGTGGTGGTCGGGTTTTCGGGGCTAATTACGAAATTAAGGCAAGAGAACCATATAAACATAAAGTTATGTGACCATAATGAGGGAAAAACACTAAGCACTAGTTATCACCACCTAAGGTTACATCCATCAAAGTCATCTAAAGATACATTTGGATCCATCTAGCTCCATCATAAGGCACACAAGGCTAGTTCGTCTACATCATACTTCATAGAAGGGGAGTCTATTGTTTCCATGCACACATTTACTACATTCTACATTTAGTTACTTGGTCTCTACTTCATAAAGTATGATTGACACAAGAGCACATAGGGTGCAATTGCACACACACACACCTAGAACTACATTAGGTCTAAGATGTAGTGCAACGTTCAATTAAGTAAGTCCACCATTGTGGCCACTGAGGATAATCTGACCCCTTCATATGCATATTTATTTTTTTAGGGTTTTGATGCTTTGTCTGGGTTTTGCATGTGATTATTCTATTAGAGGTTTACCAGGTGGTTTGGTGATCATACAAAGAAATTCACGCAAAAGGAAGTGAACACATGTGAACACTCAATGACACTAGAATAATCTATTTTATTTAATTAGTTTGATTGTATGGCCTTGAAATCCTTAAGTGTTTTGTAACATCCCGAGTGGTGTCTCGTGTTTACCATTAACTACTAGAAAATTCTCCTTATATGAGTTTTCATATTTCACTAATTTTATTATATTTTGTCATGTTTATTTATTCTAACACTTGTCAATTTTCATCCCATTATTTTACATGTGTCATGGTTGTTACCATGCACATACCCTATTCCCCTACAAGATTTTTTTCTTTAGGTATGCACATCAGCTTTAGGTTCCCTCGTTTGGGAAACACTTTCCTGGATCCATCTCAAAAACCCCAAACGAGTGGGGGTAATCATTGGTGATCATTTCACCCTCTCAGTAATCCAGAAACTAGATATAGAATGGTATTAAAAAAATTGATCAAACATGAGATAAGAAAATGGTTCGAATTAACCATGAGCTAGAAACAACATAGGGACAAAAGCACCCAAATCGACAAGAATAGTGGGTGTTAGTGTCCCATCTCGGGTGGTTTTGTCTTGGGGTAAAAATAAACATTCTACAATTGGAACAGTTTTAAGTAGCATTTTTGTACATAATATAGTAGAATGATATTCAACTCTAGTCTACTATTTGGAACAAAGGAACAAAATCAACGACATGTTTCATACTTTGAGCAAGGAACTAATTACTCTTATTTCTCGATTTGAATTTTTCCTACCATTATCAAATAAGGAGTAAAACCTAGGGCTTATACAAGGACAATGATATGTCTAGAACAAATTTTTATCTGTGGCTAGTTAATATTTGGTTAATGACCATTTGCAGTGACACTTATCCATGGGGAAGCATCAATGGGTGGAGGGAAAAGCTGAAAACTCTCCCAAAACTCTTCCTCTGGCAAAAGAACATGCATAAATCCTCCGAATATTCACATTGGTTTTGAAATTTATCACTCTTGAATCTTCCAACCATCTCCAAGGAAACAAACACATATGAACATTATATCCTTTCTCTCTCGGCATTTAGGTGTACTCTATCCTTGATTCACTTGTTTTTCATACACATTTCTATTCTAATTTCTTTAAGTTAAAGTTTAATTTCATATATCATGAGCATTGACTACACTTTTCTTCTTTTGTAGGTCCATCCTTATCCTAACAAAAGGTAACACAAATGGAACAAGGAGAAATCTCAAAAACAAAACGCTCATGCAAAGGTAATATTTAGTTACAAACGTAAGTATAATTTCCACTACATGCACAAGTCACCCTTAGGGTTATCATCCCCTCTTAGACTCCATGATACACGTCCTACAATTTCCATTTGGCATGTTATCAGCTACAACCTTCTTCGGCTCTCCATGGGGTAAGCTCTTCCTATCTACTTTATGTTACCGAATATTCATTCACTAACATAAAATGGGGGATGTAGACACAAATTATGCACTTAGTAATATTACATTATGCCTCTAGTATATCATTATATGCATGATTCCTAAGTAAGAAAACTAAACATAAACAATGCTTATTTTTCTTTAGATTAACATTACTTTATCTTTTTGTGTTTGTGTCCTCTATTTTTATAGAATTATCCCTTTAATTTTGGACATCACATAATGTGTTACCCAACTCAATACTTCTTGTTATATCTTTATAGCTCTCTCGAACATTAACACCCGGTAAGGGACATGATCTCCTAGGAATTATTACCCCCTTTGGTTACTTCTACTTGTTTTCCTCACTTTATTATGTTTAAAAGGTCATATCAATTGTTATCTTTTCTAAACTTCTATTTATCACTTTGGGTCAACTTTTAGGGTTTTTAATGATGAAATTAAAGTAAAGGAATCATATATATACATGACCTACTAACTCTTATAATGGGCGATAAAGAAATGGGGAATAATTGGGTTATTACTTTCTATCTACGACTTGGGAAAAAAGAACACTTGAGACTGCATTTGGGCTGCATTATTCACTACATATCAAGGGAAAATTCTAAATTCCATCACACACATTATCTTGGGGGAAAATAGCTATATCCAGCTATCTTGGTACAACTAACACAAGGGAAACCTAAATTTAAGTGAAATGATTCTATCACACACCCCTGAACTACATTGAACCTAAAATGTAGTGCAATGTTCATGAAAATCACATTGCAATGACCGTCGAGGCCAATCTAACTCAAGCATATGCATATTTCCCTTAGTCTAATGTGTGCTCAAGCCTTTTGCATATAGCTAGGATTTTTTTTACAGGTATGGGTGCGACATTAAAATCTTACACTGAAGTGGATGCGACATAGAGTGAAATGAAGGCAAGCTTATCAAACCCTAGAAGAACTAGATTCATACTCACTACTAAGACACTAGTGCCCAAGAAAAGCATTAGCACTTGGGAAAAAAATTTCCTCTTATGAGTGTTTTTTTAACATAATTGCATTTCACATCCTCCAAACAAAGCATGAATAGTCTAGATTGAGCTTTTTCCATTATCACTCCAAATTAGATTCAACACGAGAAAATGAGTTATCAACTAAGTCACTCTTATCTCCTTATTACTTGTATTTACATGTCATTACTTGTTGCATACTAAATGTTTCTTATATTATCTTCTTTATCTCAATCCTCCGATTAAGATTTAAATCTGTTAAGTCAAAAAGAATATATGTGTAGCCATGTGTGATAAGTTTGATAATCTATGTAGAAAACATGTGAAGGATTGATGTGGTGGCCACCAAGAAGAACTTGTACCTAAAAGAGGATGCACATGGTGGATACCATAGTGTGTAATCAAAAGTAATAATAAAGCAACAATAATACTAGTAATAACAATGTCAATAAGATAAATAATCGTAATCAACAATAGTAATGCATATGTAAGTTACAAGATAGTCATGTAAACATTGTAATGTAAAAGGCTTAATGTCTACAAAACATGGGACACCATGGTGTCACAAGATAATAAAGGCCCTTGGGAATGAAAACAAGAGATGTAATGTCACACAAGAAATTCATGATGCCACAAATAAGGGACACCCACGGTTTCGCAAAGCAAAAATTCCCTCGAGTAGAAAAAAAACAAGTACACACATAACTATCACATATATAGAAAATTAGAGTATCGTAATGTGATAAAATAACATAGTAATTGATATCGAAGAAATTATGAAACCAAAATTTGTGAACTCTAAACAAGACACATGTCTAGTCCTATTAGTTCAAATGATAGCAAATACACTATGTATGTAATCAAATATAATGAGGAAGTGAAAAAGCATTATAATGAAGTAATAACACCTAATTTTTGTGGAGGGATGCCCTCATAAGAAGTGTGTTAAGAAAGATTATAGCTCCCATAAGCATGTATCAATTTGTATCTCCTAAATAAATTTCTACATACCCCATGAAAGCATGTGCGTAAAAAAGGAAAAAATTATCTATAAAACCAAAAGTATAAACAAAATGTATAATGTAAAGTAAAAACAATATAAGCTAAATAAACGGGCCTTGGGTTTTGCATTTTTAAAAATATGTGCATGTTTTTGCTTTTTTTTTTATTATATCAATGTTTTTAGAATTTTCTACTTAGCTATGTAGAAGAAAAGGAGTAGATCAAGTGTAATACTTCTACAAGTGCATGATATTGATAGGTTTATTTGTGGTCTGACCATCAATTGTGGACAAACGATATACATCAAGGCCCACTCATTTAGTAACCACATAAGGGCCCAACCAATTGGGTTTGAACTTTCCTTTCAAATAACTCGCAACGTTAGTGTTCTTTTTATTTATTTAAGACACCAATCTGGGATTCATGGGCATGGAATTTTTTGTTATACACATGTTTGATGTAGTCTTGATATATGTGTAAACACCAGGTTTTCAGCACCCTAGGTTTCCTATCCACACCCCGCACACAAATCAAATCATTAAAATTTATCATATAATCATAACCTAAGTCGATGACCTCACCCCTAGAAAATCATGTTTCTACCCCCATAATTCTTACTTATCTACCTTAACCTCCATAAAACGTCCTTAACCACCCCTAACCCATATAAACCCATCCCCCATTACCCAACCTCTTAACATCCCAACCACATTACCTCGCATCCCCACCTGAGAAATCCCAACTTGGAATTGGTTTAAACCATTTCCAAGCTACTTTCCCCTCATTTTCTGGATCGTTGGTGATCCTAACTGATCACCAACAATTATAAATAGGACCTCAAGGTTCTTGTTTCAAGTATCCATAAGCATTATAGCAAAGATTTTTTGAATTAGAGAACCAAATGACATTATAGACACCTAAATTCGGTGTATATACCTCGCTCCCGCACATGTGCGCATATTTTACACTGGTCTTTGCTTAGGCCCCCTTAATTTAATTAATCCCCCCTTTATTTAATTAAATGTCCACTTGATTATCCTATCACCTTTAACACCCATCCAATTCCTATTAATTAATTAATTCCTTATTACTTAATTAATCAATTGATATTTTACATGTGCTAACAAACCTTCTATTTTGGATGCTTTTATCCTAACCTACACCTCCTTACTTTTATAAGATTTTGTCCTACCTATTCTTACCCTCTAGCTACCCATGGCACATCCTCTTCCCTTTATATGCTTTAAAGCACCCTTCCAACTCTTAAATTCCCAAAATCCAGACTAAAATCACAAAAGTAGCCCATTTGGGGAAACCTTCCCATGATCGGTGGTGACCCAACCTAGCCTTTGTTGACCCTATAAGACTACCTCAAACCTTGAAAAAAAAAAAACGACACAACACGGCTTAAAAATGCACAAGAAAGAAAAAAACTTGTTTTTCCTACACTCTGTGAATCCACCTTCAAACCAGAGCATCTCAACAACCTTCTTATAGCCCTTGGGCATTTATTTTGATGGCTTGCACTACATCTGGAGGTTATATTAATTTTTGGTGTCATCTTATATCATTTCTTCTATTATCTTGTTAAGGATAACATCTTGTAGGTTTTGTAGCCATTGTCACTCCTTTTTCAAGTTGTTCTTCCATTATTTCTACTTACAGGCCATTCTTCCATCTCGTTTCTCCGTAGCCTTGCCACACTCGGTTCTGATCATCATTGTCATCCAACTCAATTCGCCATCGACTTGGCCTTTTGTCAATGTGTTTTGCATCTCCAAATCCCTCTTCAACCTCTACTTGTGTTCTATCTTTGCCTCATCTTATCGGATACATCAAAGAGATTCTCTATCAGTATCCAAACTAGCCTACTTGCATCCCGGTTGCCATCGACTAGGGTCATGTTTATCCATTAATTCATCCTCATCTCTGTTTTTGGCCATTTTTGGTTTCCTTGTCCTCATATTTCCTTCTATAGGTTATTTTCAACATCTATAGACTTCGCGTTGTCTGGTTGGCATCCATATCTTGTGAAGTCGAATACTTACTCGTTGTTCAAATCCACTCACCCAGTCATCATCGACCTATCTCTATGCGCATCTGGATCACCTTCAACCTAGTTAGGTAACATTTGATTTATATTTTATTCAGCTAGAAAAGTACTTAAATCAATCTTTATTATTTCTCGATTCAACAATACTTCTATTTTTGCATGTTATCTGTTGTTTCATCCTTTACTTCACTTTTTTCTATCAAACAAGGGTTAACATCTACCAGGGAAGTTAACGCTTGTTGGATATTCTTTGTCGAGCAACCCCGCATATCCTATCTAATCCATTTTCATGTTAGTATTATCATATTTACGGGTTCATCGGATCTGCACAATGATCCATTATCTACTTTCCACCCACATCCATTACATCACATTCGAGGTACCTTAAACCCTCTATGTTTCGCTTTATTTAGTTTTCTTTAGTACTAGATCATTTAATTGATAAGGAACAAAAAATAGATAAACATCTTGGCATGCTATGGGACAACCCTTTAGGTGATACTTCGAATTTCTTTCTATTTTGTCTCTTATGTCTTCTACTAACACTGTGGCACAAGGCTTCAATTTTTGCTTTCTTGTGGTGGTTCGGCCGCTAGATTGCTCTTCACTAAATTTCAGATAAAAAGGAAAAGACTTATCTAGGTATTCCTCTCTTTTTCCTATTTTCTCCTTTTTGCATCATATTTTCCTTTCCTGTGTGTATCCTCATTGAAATATCACACTTTGATTTGGTTTTAAAAGAACCTTTTTTTTCTTCATCCTGCTTGATAACATAGCTTAAGTAGGGGTTAACCTTGTTGCATCTCACATCCTATCACACACAACCTAAAACTCACACATTCAAATTAACACATCTAAACATCATCCTACCCGGTAGATTAATTGGGATTTCATCAACCAACAAGAAACCACTCGAGACCTCCCTAGCCAAAACTACCTGAAACCAGCTTTAGATTTTCATTTCTTAGGAACCTTCATTATCTACCTCTCCTTATCTTTTCTCACATTTCTTAATTAATCATGATGATAAGAAACTTGTTACTTGATTTATTTGTTAACAAATTACATAAACAAATGTTCACCTATTTCATGCCTATTGTCATCCTTCCTCAAGTCGAGATAACATAACAATCCACTCCATCCAATGACATCCCTTCCTCTAATGATCTCTCCCAACAAGATTCTAAACTTGAGACCACACCTTCGGTTACCCAACCCCTTGTTTCCATGGTCCCACTTCATGAGAACCATGTCATCCAAAATCATCCCTATCTTGAAACTAATCCTCATATCTCTCACCAATCTAACCTTTCTAGACTAACTACACCCCCATCTCCAGATCCTTTAGAAACTCTTGGACCTCCTTCTAGCCCCATGTATGACTTATTATTTCGTAAATCTCCCACAATATTTCAATCCTATCAATCTACTCAATTAGTGGATCCCATTCCACCCACGTCACTTTATGTCAACTCTATCTCTATTCCATCTACTACAAGTATGCCTATCCAACCATCTCAACCTCTTAACACTTACATTCCTACCCATCATATGCTCCCACCATCTTAACCTCTTAACACTTACATTCCTACCCATCATATGCTCCAACCATCTCAACCTATTAACACACATATCCTCGCTCATCCTTTACCACAACAACTTTCCCAATCCCAACAATCACATCATGTCCCTATTTCTCAACATCAATCATTGCAACAACTTATCCAATCTTAACCCATGACATATATTAATCCTTATCAAACAGTTCCTCAAACCCCACACATCCACAAACTTATCAACCACCTTATCAAGCTACTTTCCATGCCACACAATCACAATCCCAACCAATCATCAAAACAAATGATCCTATTCATGCCTTAATGAATAGGTTGGCTAGTCTAGAGGCCACTACCTTTGAACCCAAGGTTACATTATCTTACGAATAAATCTATAATGAACCCATTCATCCGTTAGTTCTAATCAAACCCGTAGTATTATTATTCTACCAAATAACCCAAGGCGCACTAACACATCACTCGGCCAGAGCCGAGCACTCACCCAAAGAACACAAGGGTACTAGGTCCCTCTTTTATGGAAGCTTTGTCGAGGAGTTAACATTATGAGAAAAGACATATATATATTCCATATCCATAAAAATAATCAAGCGAGAATGCATAACATAAAATAGATCTAGATCATAACCATGTGCAAGATTAGCTTATACAAGAATCAAGATTAAGTTCACCATGCAAGATCCAATGAATGAGATATATCAATAGCTAATATCCAGCCACAAAGATCCATTATATTAGGTATTGTAAAACATATAAGTTCCGTACATACATAGTAGTGTCATCATAAATCATGCGCAATCATAAACCAACAATATAACTCTATTACGTAATGAATCCCTAAATCAGTGCAAATCAATACATATTTATAGGTGGGGGACTTTCCCTTCACTACTCATGTACTCTCCAAAAATATCCCACATGCTATAAATATCCATGTGTGCATTACAAGTCATCTACAAGAGCATGTAAGCTCGTTAATAATAGATTATCTTCTAATATAAACTATAGATCTAATCCTATTAATAGCCAAAACTCTGCATGTCATCTTAACTCCCTTCGCATGAGATCTATCTCAAAATAGATTTTAATTGAATTGTTAGTCTTCATGTTCTATTCTTATCTCCAAAACCTTTCTTCACCACTCCTCCAACCATTCATCTTCCAGCTTATACCAAAATACACTAAGTCTCGAATATATCAAACCCAGTGCAAGCCCTAAAGACGTGGTCTCTGCTTTTAATTTTATATGTACATTCACGCCTAACTCCTACATGTCAAAACCCTTCATGCCACATAAACTCGGTATATTTTAGGGGTCCAAAATCACCCCACGCTAGCTGGATTACCACCTTCAAAATTCCTCATTCATAGGTACAACACTCTAAGATGGAAAACAAAATTGCAAAATAAGCATCCCACCAAAAAGAGCTAAGGTGCGTGGAAGATCTTCGAAATCTTACATCTACTTCACTTACCAATTTATTTCATTCTTCCAATTCCTTCAAATCTTTCCCGGTGGAGCCTCCATAATCCCCGGCACTTGGTCAAAATTTATTTCATCCACCTTGCCTTTTAGCTCCTTCATCACCACCTCTATCTCTGTGCAAGTGCCATCAATATTTTCCATGTGTTCCATTATAGAGTTCTGGAACTCACCAATTATTTTCTCAAGCTTTGTGCACTTTTCCTTGACCTTATATTTTTGTGTTGTGGTATCTAATATCAACTGAGTGTGCTCTATTTTATTTTTTGGGGTCTTCTCTTGTATAGACTTCAGAGTTGCTTTGTCACCCGCTCACCTCGCATCAATATGCGGCTCACACTTCTGTACATATTAAATCCAATATCTTTCTTTGTATTCGCTTCCTTGAGTTGGGTGATCAAGTCTTCCAGCTGAGTCATCTTGGCTTCCATTACATTTTTAATTCTTCTTTTCTTCTACAATCTCCTCCTCTACATGCCCCGTGCATTTGATGTTGACCCAAAGCATGCCAACTAGGTCCTCTAGGTATTCCATCTCGTCCCCATAGTTTTTCCTAGCCTGGCTCACTAAAGAGGGACATTGCCCCAATATTTTCTTTACTAGCATGTCGGTTCTATAATATGCCTCCTTAGTTTGGCCTTATTCACCCCGTAACCCCTTGTGTAGTGTTGGGTTTTAAAATGGTACTTTATCAAAACCACAATCAGGGGACAACAAGTCCCTCCTCTTTATGGGAGAGGTTCCCTTATTGAAAGCAAGCAATAAAACTTATATACAAATGTACAACTTTCATCTTAGGGTTGGACCTCTGACATCTTGAAATGCTTTTATACCAAAATAGATTATCAATACAAACGAATGGAAGAACTGAAGAAAGGAAAGAGTAGAATATAACAATAGTACTTTCAAGAAATATAGATAGCAAAGTATAACCCTATACGTACTAAGCAAGAGTGATACAGAATATAATCATTCACATTCACAGCATAAGATATCATTCCATAGACACAAATTTCTAGAAATCATATCAATAAGAACAAAAAGCTTCTTATTACGTAAGATAAATGATCCACATATTTCAAGTAAGCAAGAGGGAAAATAGAGGAAGATGTAGAAAAGGGGAAAATCCTTTTGTATTGATTTACTTTCAACTATAATTACACTTCAAAAGTATCAGAGTCCAACATTTGCAATGAGCCAAGATCTTACATTTATAGATGAAGCAAAGAGAGGAGAAGAAGAGAAGGAAATAAATATGATTTGGAAGCTCAACCACCAACCATCAATGCCCCTGCAAATCCACCTATAATCTGTCAAATCTGGTTCTGCATGTCTTTGGTGTGTTGAAGAAGGAAGGATGGAAGATCGATCAGATTTGATCTAGTTGAAGCAATCGGATCCCATATTAATGGCTTGAAATATGTTTTCTAGATTTTTACTAAAATCAATATTTCAATCAAGCATGTCTGCATTTGGCATGTTGGAGAAGGAAGGATGGAAATCGATCAAATCTGATCTATTTGAAGCAATCAGATCACGTATTAATGGCATGAAATATGTTTTCCATATTTCTAACAATCAACTCCTACTGAAAAACAATATTTTATGCTTCCATGGTGTAGAGGAGACCAAGACCTTTCCAACAGTATAAAATTTGTCGAGTTTCAAGCACTGGAGTGAAAGTTATGCTCATTTGAATATTTGAATTGAATTCGTACAAAAATGGTGAAAATGCAAAAATGGATCCGCGGGCTCGAAATTGAAATTGCGCCTTCTACACAAAAAGATGCAAAGTGTAAAAGTTCCCACATCCCCGTAAGCCCGAAACTTCACATTTTACATTTGGGTTTGACACGTGGCTTTACCTGAGTGGTAACGAAGTCACGGCTCACTTTATAATTTTACTTCTTTTGGAAACAAGGCTCAAAATCTCAAAGTTCTTCGCCGACCCGCTTCTTCGCTTTGACTTTTGATGTGGGCTCAACATTTGAATTTATCCCTTGGTATGAGTGGGGCCGTAGTTCACTTTATCACTTTACGCCTTTTATGGAAACAAGGCTCAAAATCTCAAAGTTCTCCACCAACCACCTTCCCACTTTGACTTTCGATGCGGGCTTAACATTTGACTTTTTCCTTATGGAAACAAAACCAAAATTCCCAAAATGCTCCGACGGCCTACCTTCCCATTTTTGACTTGAAACATGGCCATGTGGCTCCTTCCATGGCTTTTCTCTGTTTCTTTGTGTTTTGGCTAAGTCCCTTTTTTTTTTGGAGCCATATGTCTAACTTTGGACGTGTGGAGGCTCGGCGCTCATTTGGGACCTACCTCCAGATTTTGCCTTTGAAGTTCCACTGAGCCGCATGTGGAGGTTTCCATAAACCCTTCTATACTTATCCGATTCAAAAATAGGCTCTTTCTTCTTTTTGGACCTGGGACATGTGGAAAGTTGGTGCTCATTTGGGGTTTCTCCTTTGGCCTCGACCCTTGAAGGTGTGCCATTGAGACACGTGGAGACTTCCACCGATTCTTTTATACTTAGCTGATTCGGGCCTATTGCCCATTTGACTTCTATTGGACCCTAGACACGTGGAGGGTTGGCGCTAGTTTAGGGTCTCTCTTTGGGCCACACCTTTGAAGTTACACCGATGAGGCACGTGGAGAGCTGGTGCATGTTTGGGAACCGCCTTTAGCTTCGACCCTTGAAGGCATGCCAATGAGACACATGGCACCGTCTGCTAGCCTAGGAATTTTCAACGACCAATTTAACTTTTTGAGGCTCACCACGTGGAGGGTTGGTGCTCACTGGGGCCTATCCTCGGGTCTCACTTATGAAGTTGTGCCGATGAGGCACGTGGAGGGTTCTGCTAACCCTCTTATACTTAGTCAATCAAATGTCCGGCTTTATTCCTTTTCTAGATCTTAGACACGTGGAGGGCTAGTGTAAGTTCGGGGTCTCCACGTTTGTGCCATACCAAAAGTGCACCGAAGAGACACATGGCACCTTCTATGGTCTTTCTATACTTAGCTGATTTGGGCCTTGATTAAACACTGCCTTTCTCCACTTTGACTTACAAGGCAAGATCAAGAACCATAGAAAAACTCTAAGGGGCTCGAGCCAAGGTCCGATGGGAAGATATAAAGTTTATCAAACCATGCAAACTGCAAGATTTTAAATTAATGGGGCGAGATTACAAATGAGCACCACTTCTTCAAAGCATGAATTTTCCTATCTCTCCAAACTTCTCAATCTGCTCAAAACATCTCTCAAAGGCACCAACTCAAATTTTTTGAAACTTGACTTAAAAATGAGGGGAATTTTGAGGGTGACAACAGTTGGCTCTTTCTGGGGATGACTTGGCTAGGAAAGAGGAACGAGGAAAGATCAAGAACCATAGAAAACTCTAGGAAAATGTACCCAATTGCCTTATCCATTGGGAAAATAGATTCAAAGGAAAACCAATACAGAGGAAACATACACTAAGGGAAACAAACCAAAAAGGAAAGACAAAAATAAACAAAACACCGCACACAATATATATAGAAAGGACTGCCTAATCACCTAAGACTTGAACAACTTCAAATACTACCCACTATAAGGAAGTGGGAGAGGAGATCCATCCATGTAATCCAAGTAGAAATAATTTTCTCTAGTAAAGTGTCTAGATTTTGAAAGGACCAAGCCAAAGAGAATCAAACTTACCATGGCTTCCTTGAGGTTCATGTCTTTTGTCCCACAACAGAAAAATGTCTCCCACTTGAAAATATTTGGGTCTAGCTTTCTTGTCAAACAAATATTTCACCTTCAATTGATGAGATGAGATCCTATCAAAAACTTGCATCCTGTCTTCATCCAGCTTCTGAAGATACATGATCCTCTTGTCCAAGGAACTGGTGAAACTTGTATCTTCAATAGCCTTCATTAAGTGCAAGGCTAGTAATTCCACTGTTACTAGTAGTTGAGCTTCAACACCATACACCACCTGAAATGGAGACATCCCAATTGCTCTTTTGGGTGTAATTCTATCTGCCCAGAGAGCATCATAGAGCTTCTTGTGCCAATTCCTTTGAGATTCATTGACAAGCTTCCGAACGATGGTTACTAGATTCTTATTTGTTGATTTTGCTTTTCCATTCCCTTAAGGATAATAATATGAAGAATGAGCAAGGGAAATTCCATAGCCATAGCATAAATCCATCATCTCAAAAGAAGAAAAATTTGAAGCATTATCAATCACAATTTTGTTTGGTACCCCAAACCTTATCAAGATGTTCTCCTTTATGAAATTGCACTCCACCTCTAAAGTAGTGCTTTTGACTGGAATATCCTCTACCCACTTTGTGAAGTAATCTGTAGCACTTAGTACGTGAGTATGTCCAGCACCGGAAGGTGGGTTAAGAATTCCAATGAAATCCAACCCACACTTTTGAAAAGGCTCATCAATCACTACTGGTTTGAGTGGTAAAGCAGCCAACTTAGGTCTCCCAATAAAATTCTGACAGGCTTCACACTTACCTACCCCTTTTTATGCATCTCTGAACATTGTAGGCCAACAAAGTACCCTGCACGAAGGATTTTATGGGTAGTGACAGTAGAAGAGAAATGCCCTCCACAAGCCTGATCATGAAAAGATGAAAACAACTTCTTCTGTTGCTCTTTGTCCACACATTTAAGGAATCTTCCATCAATGCCTCACTTGAACAAAGCATTTTCCCACAATACATATTGTGCAGTAGACCTTAGCTTAATAGCTCTCTTTTCCTTGGCACTCAAGTGGGATGGACACTCTCCATAAGTAAGAAAATGTGCAATATCAACATACCACTCATCTGTTGAACTGAGGAAGAGAACAACAGAACATCCACTGCTTTTGTGGACAATTCCTCATCATCCCCTTCAACAATAATCTCACACAAGCCTTTACCCCAAACTAGCTTAGTTGGCTTGATATCAAGGTCATATTCTTGGAATTTTGCTACCCAATTACCTCTCTTAGTTCCAAACTCATGTTGTGTAAGAATAGAATCGATGGTTGTATCATGTACAACATAGTGAGAATTAAGAATATAAAAATGAAACTGCTTGAAAATTTTGACCACTGCAAAATCATGTTTCTCCATTATAGTATATTTCAATTCATGATATTTCAAAACATAGCTCATAAAGGCAATTAGAAGTTCATGATCCTCATAATTTTGTTGAGTTAGCACATTAGCCAAGGTACTTCTATAAGATAGAAATAGATAATAAATTCCTTGCTGAAATAAGGACATGCTAAGATGGGGTTCCTAGCAATGGATTTATTGATACCTTCAAATGTTTCATTACCCTCGGAAGTCCAACCAAAGTTTTTCTTTCCTTTCATCATGTGAGCAACACTCATAGTTAGTTCTGCAAAATCTGGGATGAATCTCCTCAGGAAATTTATCTTGCCAAAGAAAGAGTGAACGCCCTTTTTTATTGTGGGAAGAGGAATCTGTTGGATTGCTTGGACTCTTTCTGGATCTATCTTGATCCCTTCTTTAGAAACAATATGCCCCAGAAATTTGCCTTCAGTAACATAAAAATATAGACTTCTTAGGATTGAGGGAAACTCCATGTTCTCTACATTTTTGAAGAACTGTTTCCAGATGCTGAAGATGATCTACCCTTGTTTTGGAAAAAATAGTCAAATCATCAAGGTACACAACAATACACTTTCCCTTTAGACTGCCAAAAGCTAAATCCATTTCCCTCTAAAAGTGGCACCAACATTGATAAGACCAAATGGCATTCTCTTGTAGGCAAAGGTGCCCCAAGGGGTAGTAAAAGCAGTCTTGTGCTGATCTAGGGTACTGAATTCCACTTGATTGTATCCAGAGAATCCATCTAGCATAGACAACATCTCAGAGCCTGAGATAGCTTGCAAAACTTGATCCATCATGGGGAGTGGATAGTTGTCTTTTAGAGAGGCCTGATTCAAATTCCTGAAGTCTACACAGATGCGGATCTCACCATTATTTTTTCTGACAGGCACAATGTTGGCAATCCATGTTGAATGATGTATAGGGAAAATAATCTTGGCTTTTAGTAACTTTTAGATCTCTTGAAAAATAGTATCAGCAACCTTAGGATTGTACCACCTTTGCTTCTGCTCGCAAAGGTTTGATCCCGTGTTTCGAGAGGGATATAGTGTTGCATCTCCTTTGGTCGAAAGCCTTAAGATCATCATATGAATAGGAAAGAACATCATCATATCTTTTTAATAGGTTTGATGCTTTCTTTTTCTCTTCTTGAGTGCAACATTTTCTAATATTCACCACCATGGGTTCATCATTGCTTCCAATATTGACCTTCTCATACTCAACAGATTATCAAGTCCCTTGAGAAGCTTCAGACTTAATGAACCTATCATGTTTATCAAATAGATATTCTAGACTCACCAATCCTTTGGGAATCTTGTTACCCTTCAACTTAATACAACCATCTTGATCTACCTCTTCCTTGATATATTCCTCATTAGAGGGCACATGTTCTCTAGGCATAGTTTCAGCCTTCAAAATATAATTGATTGAATTTATATTTAAGCTCCAAGAAAGAGAGCAAGTGTTGATCATCATTGAAAGCCTGCCAATTTCTTGCATTATTCGGCACACTAGGCCTATGAATCATTTCAATGGTAAATTTCTCTTGAGAGAAATCTGGATGAGGAATCAAAAAGATCCTGAGACAAATAGAGAATCATCTCTAGTATTCTCTTTCTCTAGCACAAATTTAATTGAGAAAACATCAAGGAATTCAATGGAATCCTAAACAATATTTCTATAATGTTTCAATCTCCTATTATTGACTTGGTAAATATCCCTTACCTGTTTCACAATCAACTCTGCATCACCACAAGCACAAAGATTCTTTACTCCTATTTCTTTTGCCTTGCTCAACCCAAGGATGAGAGCCTCATACTCATCTATATTATTTGTGTTTTCAAAATGAATCTTGAAAGAAAATGGATGAATCTTCCCTTCTGGAGAGATTAACACCACACCAGCTCTAGAACCAGTTGAAGAGCAACTTCCATCAAACTCCAAAGTCCAAATTCCATTGGGATCATGAATCACTCCCTTAGGAAGACTTGCCTCATCCTCTGACATGATCATATAGTTGTCATGCCCAATATCTTCATAGAGTATTTGTGCTTTTGGATCATTAGTCTTTTGCACAATATACTTAGTTTGCTTTTCTGGTAACAACTTTCTTATTTTTCCATTGACCGGATCAAAGCATGTGACTAGTCCATATGAATTTCACCTCCTACCTCTTTACATAAATTCCTACTCAGCAACATACCATATGAGGGAGGAATATCAACAACCAAAATAGTGGCTAAGACCCTTTTCTTTGGAAAAGCAACGAAGGCTACTTGTGCATATTTAATCCTTCCAACCAAAGGCACTTTTCTACTCTCCATGGAATAGTAGGAACCAAAGGCACGTGTTCGAGTCAGACCCAAAGCATGAGATACTTTTGTAGGCATTACATTATTTGATGCTCCTGAGTCTATGACATAGTTACTGAGCTTATGGCCAGCTATGAGGAGAGTCACATAAAATGGTTCAATTTTCTCATTAGGGAAGTGACTACAACCACAAGGCTTGATTGAAGTGAGGAAGAGGGAGTGGGAAAATACCTTTAGAAGTATTGGATGAGGCTTTGGATTTGGAATTGACAAATTTTACCATTTTAGCAAAGGATTTTGGATGGGTTTGGTAAAACTCTGCCTCTAAAATTTGGATCTTTGTCTTCTTAAGGTGATCAATGATATCAAAAGATCTAGAGGTGGATGGGGAATCATTACTAGGAACTTGAGAAACTTTTGATTTATCAATTTTAGGAGTTGAAGGACAAGAAGTTTTGGAAACAAAAGTAGAAGGAAAAGGATTAGCATTACTCACCTTTTGTGTGGAGGCAGTGGGAATAGGAGTTCCTCTTCTTGCAACCACTGGAATAGTTATAGGAAACTCCTTAGATTTATTAGCATGCTGCATCACTTTTTATTTTATGTTCATTTGTTCTCGAGTCATAATAGCATATGACTCACTATTCATATCTACCACTCTTTCATCATATTCATCTTCATCATCCATACCTTCAGTGGTAAGGAAATGAAATTGAGATCCACCAAGTTCCTCCTGTTCTTCATAAACCTCTTCCTCTGGGTATTCAAAGTCTTCATTAAAATCCTCATCATTAGGTTCTTGAACTTCACAAGTTGCATTGACTAGAACCTTGATAGGTGGGCCTTCAATAGCCAATTTATTATGAGAAGGAGGTAACCGGTTCTGGGCTGAAAATTCTTCCTTGGAATATCTTGGTAAGGAGTATGCTAAGCCAATTGTTTCTTGATAGCAATGAGATCATTTGCAAGCTTCTGTACTAACTAGATCGAATTGGCTCTAGGGGAAGAGGAAGAAGAAGATGCTTTAGATTTGGAGGATTCTCTTTTTAGTTTACCAGACATGATTAAATCATCCTCAACATTGATAGCCAAGCATTGATCAAAGATCCAGAGTTGCAAGGTTAGCTCTCCTTAGTGCATAGCTTACTTTAGGAAATTGAGCATTGAGGAAGAAGCACTTTTGGATTTGATCTACATGGCGAGTGTTCTGTGGAATTTTAAGAACTAGCTTGTTGAATTTAGCCACAAACTCCCTCATGGGTTCATGTGGTTCCTTCTTGATATGAGAAATTTGAGCCAAGAGGGCATGCACATCTTCAACAGTTTGAAATATTGCTCAAATTGAGTTGTCAAGGTGGTCCAATTAGTAATTGACCCAACAAGAAGATGATAGAACCAATCGCAGCATTATCCTGCAATTTTTCCACAAAGAGTCCGATCAGAAACATCTTCATGTTCAACCCCAAGAATCCCACATGCAACAATGAAGGCTGCAATGTGTTCATCTAGGTGTACTTTCCCATCACCTTGAATTTAGGAAAACCTTTCCTACTACTCCTGGGTAACTCATTCAATGGCTGAGGAAGAGCAAGGGGCCCAATCCGTTGTCCCCAAGGTAGAGGTGTTGCCATATGTGGGAAGATTGTCTGAAGGGGAATTGAAACACCAACAAGTATCAAAGTAAGAAGATTAGGACTGAGTTGTTCTGGAGGAATGCTATTCTTGGAATTTCTGTCTTTAACAGGAGGTGTGCTTGCAGAACAAGTTCCTCTGTTCCTTCTTGCTGAAGAAGAGAGAAGTTTTGTTGCTCCAAAAGTTGAAAATGAGAATATTCAACCTCGAGAGCTTTCTTCCCACGTGTATATCGTAGAGTCGCCAGATCAAAAATGATCTTGAAGTTGTTCTTTTAAAAGGGATATGTTTGAAACAAAATCCCCAGCAAGGTCACCAAAAACTATTGGGTTTTAAAATGGCACTTTATCAAAACCACAATCATGGGACAATAAGTCCCTCCTCTTTATGGGAGAGGTTTCCTTATTGAAAGCAAGCAAAAAATTATAAACAAATGTACAACTTTCATCTTAGGGCTGGACCTCTGACATCTTGAAATGATTTTATACCAAAATATATTATCAATACAAACGAATGGAAGAACTAAAGAAAGGAAAGAGTAGAATATAACAATACTTTCAAGAAATATAGATAGCAGAGTATAACCCTATACGTACTGAGCAAGAGTGATACATAACATAATCATTCACATTCACAACATAAGATATCATTCCATAGACACAAAGTTCTAGAAATCATATCAATAAGAACACAAAGTTTCTTATTATAGAAGATAAATGATCCACATATTTCAGGTAAGCAAGAGGGGACAATAGAGGAAGATGTAGAAAAGGGGAAAATATCAGATTGATTTACTTTCACTATAATTACACTTTAAAAGTATCGTAGTCCAACATTTGCAATGAGCCAAGATATTACATTTATAGATGAAGCGAAGAGAGGAAAAGAAGAGAAGGAAATAAATTTAATTTGGAAGCTCAACCACCAACCATCAATGCCCCTATAAATCCTTCTACAATCTATCAAATTTGGTTATGCATGTCTTTGGCATGTCGAAGAAGGAAGGATGGAAGATCAGATCAGATCTTATCTGGTCAAGAAAATCGGATCCCGTATTAATGGCTTGAAATACATTTTCTAGATATTTACGAAATCAATATTTCCAGCTTGGCTCTCCATGTTTGTTTGGCATGTGGGAGAAGAAAGGATGGAAATCGGATCAAATCTAATCTACTTGAAGCAATCAGATCATGTATTAATGGCATGAAATACATTTTCCATATTTCCAACCATCAACTCCTACTAAAAACAATATTTTATGCTTCCATGGCATAGAGGAGACCAAGAAATTTCCAACAATATAAAATTTGTCGAATTTCGAGCACTAGAGTGAAAGTTATGCTCATTTGAATATTTGAATCGAATCCATACAAAAATGGCAAAAATGCAAAAATGGATCCATGGGCCCAAAATTGAAATTGCACCTTTTGCACAAAAGATGCAAAGTGCAAAAGTTCTCTGCAGCCCCATAACTTCACATTTTGCATTTGGGTCTGACACGTGGCTTTACTTGAGTGGTAACGGAGTTGCACTCACTTTATAATTTTACTTCTTTTGGAAACAAGGCTCAAAATCTCAAAGTTGTCCACCACCACTTCTCTACTTTGAATTTTGATGCGGGCTCAACATTTGACTTTATCCCTTGGTATGAGCATGGCTGCAGTTCACTTTATCACTTTACGCCTTTTATGGAAACAAGGCTCAAAATCTCAAAGTCCTTTTCTCGACCCGCCTTCCTGCTTTGACTTTCGACGCGGGATTAACATTTAACTTTTTCCTTATGGAAACAAAACTAAAATTCCCAAAATGCTCTAATGGCCCACATTCCCATTTTTGACTTGAAACATGGCCACGTGGCTCCTTCCATGGCTTTTCTCTATTTCTTTGTTTTTTGGCTAAGTCCCTTTTGTTTGGCGGGGCCATATGTCTGACCCTAGACACGTGGAGGCTCAACGCACATTTGGGACCTACCTCCAAATTTTTCCTTTGAAGTTGTGTTAAGGCGGCATGTGGAGGCTTCCACAAACCCTTCTATACTTATCCAATTCAACATCTCGGATCTGTCTTCTTTTTTCGGACACTGGGACATGTGGAAAGTTGGCACTCATTTGGGGTTTCTCCTTTGGCCTCGACCCTTGAAGGTGCACCATTGAGACACATGGAGACTTCCACCGGTTCTTTTATACTTATCTAATTCGGGCCTACTACCCATTTGACTTCTGTTGGACCCTAGACACATGGAGGGTTGGCGCTAGTTCAAGGTCTCTCTTTGGGCCACACCTTTGAAGTTGCACCGATGAGGCACATGGAGAGCTGGCACATGTTTGGGGAACTACCTTTGGCTTTGACCCTTGAAGGTGCACCGATGAGACACGTGGAGAGCTGGTGCATGTTTGGGAACCACCTTTGGCTTCAACCCTTGAAGGTACGCCGATGAGACACGTGGCACCGTCCACTGGCCTTAGAATTTTCAACAGATGATTTAACTTTTTGAGGCTCTGACCATGTGGGGGCTGACGCTCATTTGAGGCATGTCCCTTGGGTATCACTTCTGAAGTTGCACCGATGAGGCATGTGGAGGGTTCCGCCACCCTCTCATACTTAGTCGATTAAATGGTCGGCTCCATCCCTTTCTAGACCTTGGACACATGGAGGGATGGCGTAATTTTAGGGTCTCTGCATTTGTGCACCATACCAAAAGTGTGCCAAGAGACACGTGGCACCTTCCATAGTCTTTCTATACTTAGCCAATTTGGGCCTCGATTGAACACTTTGCCTTTCTCCACTTTGACTTACGAGGAATGGGGCAAGATCAAAAACCATTGAAAAATTCTGACGGAATCGAGGCAAGATCCAGACGAAGACAGAAATTTTATCAAACCATGCGGACTGCAAGATTTTAAATTAACGGGCGAGATTGCAAATGAGCACCAGCTTCTTCAAAGCATGAATTTTCCTATCTCTCTAGACTTCTCAATCTGCTCAAACATCTCTCAAAGGCACCAACTCAAAATTTTCAAAACTTGACTTAAAAATGAGGGGAATTTTGAGGGTGACAACATGCATCGAGTCTATCTCTTGTTCCTTCTCTTTATTTTCAGCCACAAGGGTGTGTACCATAGCGCTTGAGTCTAAATTCCTCTTCCCTAATTCTAAATCCAATTTCTTCAAGGCGTTGCATGCCTTCTCATCTATCAAGTGGTTAGGATCGATGGCCTTCTAATTTTGTCTAAGATTTTTCTCGTAATATCATTATCTTGATCGCATGCTTAATGAATTCAAACTCGACTCTTCCGCATGGGAGTGTAGATTCCAAATTAATATTTTCTTCATTCTAAAAACTCCTCCCTCTAGTTCCAGTAGTTACTAAGTTTGTAGCTTCACCGTAGTAAAGGTACTCTAGAAGCGCGTGCAACACTTTTGTAGGATCATTTATAAATTCCATATGTGATGACCTTGGATTCCATCGCTTCCTTTATGTCTTCATATTCATTCTCTACTTATTTAGAGTGGGGATGTTGGTCCTGTTCCCATCCTTTGTCCTCTTTGATAAAAAATGAATCACCCTTGTCCTTCTCACCTTCCTTGCCGTACTACACTAGTGAATTCTCAGTACTAGATTCTACTTTACCTTATCAATAACTCGACACTTTACCTTTCTCACATTCCTTATCCTCTCCTTTTCTTTCTCTTTGAGTCATCTCTTAGAATGTTCCTCAAATTATTGCTGAAGTTCTTCCCTGAATACAACATAGTCCTCTTCTTCTTCAGACCTAGCCTCTGTCTTTGTGCTAGAGACTTCCCGCACCTTATGGTGCTTTTCTTGTTACCGTCGAAAGGCCACCTTGTTGTAAGGTTCCCGCGCCCCCAATGCTACCTATATGTGTGTAATACTTTCTCTTGTGAGAAGTATCCAATTTCCCTTCACTTTCTTCTTTCTCCTCTTCATCTGTTGCCTCCACCTATACCACCTTTACGTGGGTTTTCGTGCTTCTCTAGGCTTAGGGAAAGTGGAATCTGTGACTTCCACCTCAACTCCCCCTTGTGTCTTAGGGTGCAACTATACAAATATTCTATGGATAAATCCCTTAATGGTCACATTGATCTATGGGTGCAGATCCAAGAAGTCAAGATCTAATAATTCGAGGTATATAAGCCTGAAGTCATACTTTTAAGTGACACAAAGAGTGTGTACATCAGAATCTACCTTATCCGCATCATAAATCAATTTATGTGCATCCTTTAGCCTATTGATGGAGCACTTCAGATACTTTTTGGTGAATGAAAATGGGATTTTGAACCACAACCCCATCTCCCCATTCACCTGTTTGAATCTTACAAGACTGAAGTTTTGCATTACTTAAAACTTCACTTGGTCCCCAACCACTATAGGGAATTCACACATGATGCAACATTCATTCTAAAAGGCCTCTTGTAATATGTCATACCATCTATCAATGTGTGCCTTGTATGTGTTTGAAATGCTTCCATCACAAGTGAATCCCAGTAAATTACACGACAAGCGATGGATCTACTAGTGGGTAAACCCACACATCCCCATGAGGTCCATCTAGGATGTCTATCTCCCAAAATACGATCAAAAGAAGGATGGAACCCCATGTGATTTTTTCTCCTTCTTCATTATGCAAGTGCATATCCTCTATGATGTTGTTTGCAACATATTGTACCAAGTTGTAATGCGCCCTCTTTGAGATTCTATAAGCTATGTACAAAAATCTCTTATTTATATATGTCTAGTGTTATAACGCACCCAACTTATAGCTCACGAGTCGAGAAATGACCTTAAGTGTTGGATCATTCAAATCCACAATGGTTTGTGCCCTACCTCCCTTCTCATAGTTTAGTTTCTTAAAAGCTCCTCAATTTTAGTTGTGGCCTTCAAATCTAAGGATACATCCTCCCATGTGCTTTTTAGCCCTGTAACTCATTCAATCAATTGGCATGTGAGGCACATCCTTCTCCCCGTGAAGTAGATTCGCGTACCTATGACATTAGTCACTGAAAAAAATGTGCATGTTTTACAAAGAATGGAAGCTACCATAATTACAAAACACCCATTTTCCCCAACTCTCTCTGAACAAAGTCATCAATTTGAGGGTTTCCAACCTTGTCTACTTGTGGGATTGTCTTTTTCAGGTTTACCTTCATCTTATTTTCATTATCCTTCATGCAAAGTGGTTAAACTCTTTAATTTTACAATGAGTGAGCTTCAATTTCCATAACTCCACCCACACAACACTAGGAGGGTATTGCATTTCAGAATATATTTCTTCTAAGGGCTCCTCTCGCCACAACCTTGGGCTTCTTTGTGCACAAATTTCTTAATTTTGATGCCATTTTGCTTCTCTCTGCGTACCTAGGAATTTTGTACTTTAACCCTTCTTTACTCGAGCCCGGTGACTTCCAATGGCTACAAACATATGCAACCCTTCATTGCTCCATTGTTAATTCCAACTCACCTCTCCACAAGGATCTCTACATAGCTCACAAGCAATCCTAGTTTGCAAACACTTCACGTCACTTCTAAACTCTTTGTCACTCTTCAAACTACTCGGTAGCTCTTCGATTTATTCAAAATCAAGGTAGAAAAATGACTACCCTAACCCCCTATTTATACTTTTTCATGACCCTCCAATGGTCATATTTGTACTTCTAACCCATGCTTTTAAGTTACTTTTTCTATAAATTTCATTTTCCCTTTATAACAACTTTCGCGACTTAACCTTGTGCGTTGTAGTCATAACCTCTTGGCGCTAATACTACTTCTCTCTGTCCCAAACCTCCTCCACACGCCTTCCTGTGGCAAAGTAAAAACCTCTACACCATATCCCAAGTAGTTTCTCATGCTATTTCCTACCTCACATTACATTGTGTGATCACTTTCCCCATGGTCCCCAATCATCTAAATCTTCCCTAGAACACCTTTACCATAACACATATACCACCTCATATCCTTCCGCTTCCACATTCCAGTGGAATCTCTAACTCAAACATATATCAAGGAGTGCCAACAATCTCACATCTCTACTCTAATGGCACTCCCATCCACCCCACACTAAGGGTATATGTGGTCCTCTCAGTGCATGAAATCACTAGAAAGTAAATCAACTTCTAGTGTGCAAGCGCAATTATTACACATAACACTGAACTAAATTGATAAAGCATAACAACGATGAAAAGAAACACATAAAAGGGAAATGCATTGAAGGAAATATAATCTAAATGGAAATACTACCTTATTACAAACACCAAGAAGACTTATTTATAGTAGGGCTTCAGCCTACTCCCGTTAAAGTAATCAGAAAACTGTGTCCCATCCAACGCCTGAATCAAGTATATAAGTCACAACATACAATCCCAACCAATGCACTTTGAGTTTTACAGGGTGCCATAAGAAATTGGAATCATAAAGAAGAACCATCTATCAAACTTCAAGATTTGTATCCTTAATGTTCCTATCATTCCATGCCTTCTACCTTACCTTTTCTTTCTTCTTTTAATCCATCAGAAATGGCATGCCTTTCAACCAATCGCATCAATTTATCAATATGCTCTTCAAGTGCTTTCTCATCAGCCAAACCTCTTGTCCACGTAATATGCAGGGAAGGTAACATGAATTCCATGGGCAAAACAACCTCCACGCCAAACATCAACTTAAAGGGTGTGGATTTTTTCAATCTTTTATAAGTTTTCCTATATGCCCAAAGTACAATAGAGACTTTATCATCCCAATATTTCCTTGCAACATCACAAATCTTAGTCAATATATGTCCCAATATCATGTTAAAATCCTCAACACTTCCATTTTCCCCGTGGGTGATAGGGTTTTGTTTTATGGTGTGCCACCATAAATTCTACCAACAATATCCTAATAGTCTCATTAGGAAAGTGATTACCCTTATCACTTGTCAAAATCAATGGGCATCCATACCTGATGATAATGTTCTCCCATAGAAACCTTATTGTTGTAGTTATTGTGCAATCCTTTGTAGGCACTACTTTTTACCACCTTGTAAGATAATATGTACAAGTTATAATGTAGCGCAATCTAGTCCTACGCGCGAGTGGGGAAATAGGACCCACAAAGTCAATTTCCCACTTTTTCAAAAGGTTTTGCACTAGCAATAGGCCTCAAAGGCATCTCATCTCTAGACTCGGACATTCCAAGGCACTAATAATGGTCACATGCCTTACAATATTTTTTACAATCCTTATATAGTGTTTCCCACCATAAGCCAGCCAATAAAATCTTGCACGCAGTAACATCTCTTGCATAATGTCCACCTATAATCCCACCATGAGCTTCCTCCATAATAGCTTTGCACTCATGCTCAAGCACACACTTGCGCAAAACTTCATCCCGGCATAGTTTGTATAAGTCTCCAAAGAATCAACATATAAGGTTCCATGGGTATGGAAAGTTGTTTCTTCTCTAAACTCTTCCTCCCTTCAGAATCCACACTAGTTCACAAAAAGACAACAATATCTTCTAAGTCAGAGGGCACGTGGTTCAATATGAATAGTTGTGCATCTGAAATTATATCCTCAAGTATCTATGCATCCTTGCTTGAATTAATCCTTGATAAATGATATAGTCCAAAATTTCTCTTGCCTAGCTTAACCACCACTATAAAGTCAAATTCTGAAACAACAAAATCCAACAACATATGCACCCCTACAAAACGGGCTTGTTCACCAAGTACTTAAGTTCCATGTGATCTATATAGAATATAAATGGGGTAGCCAACAAGTATTATCTAAACTTATGTAACACATAGATCATGGACAAGGCCTCACACTCTATAGTTGTATAATTTTGTTTAGTTGGGGTCAACTTCCTACTTGCAAAGAAAATAGGATGATCAACAATACCTTCTCTAGGATGGGCTAATACTGCACCAATGGCCATGCCAGAGGCATCCACATGCACATGAAAAGGTTTTGTCTAAGAAGGAAAGTGTAGAATAAGCAATGTAGTATGCCTTTCCTTCGATGCTTCAAATGTGCATTATTGTGCTTCACCCCAATGGAACTTGCCTTTACTCTTTAATAATTCTTCCAAGGCCATGGAAATCCCACCATACCATTTGAAACTTCTAGTAATATCCTCGTATGCCCCAAGAATCCACGCACCTCACTCTAGTTAGTAGGTTCCTCTAAGTCTAAAACAACAACCTTATCGGATCCACTAACAAGCCTTCTTTATAGATAATGTGCCCTAGCAACATCCCAAAGGGTGTAGAAAAAACACACTTCTTAATGTTTAAGGAGATGTTTAACTGTCGGCACATCTCAAACATAAGTCTTAAATTATCACAATGATCTTTTACTATCCCATAAACTATCCAATTATCTAAGTAGACCTGTAAAAACTTGTGAATAAAATCTTGAAATGCTTGTACAACAATATGTGAAAATACTATAGGCACATTCTTCAATCCAAAAGGCATAACTATGTATGCAAAACTTCCACATTCAGTGGTGAAAGTTTTCTTCTCTTGATCCTCTTTGGAAATCCTCACCGATGATATCTAGAAAATCCATCAGTGAAGGAGTAGATCTCGTGCCCTACAATGCCTTCCTAATCTCTTCAGTAAAAGGTATGGGAAAGGGATCTATTACACATGCAACATTCAACTCCCTATAATCCACACAAATTATTATTCTTCCATCTTTCTTTATACTTATCACCATAGGGCTAACCCACTCTGACTCCTCAATGGGCTTAATGATTCCAGATTTAAACATCTTATCGATTTCTTCTTTTACTTTGATGTGAAGATTATGATTCATCCTGTAAGGCCTCTTCCTAACTAGGTGCGCACCTTCCTTTAGCTTAATCCTCATCTCACCCAACGAGTGATGTACCCCTTTCAACTCATGATAGCCTCTAGAAATAAGTCTTGGAAGTCACGCAACAACTCAATTATTTTAGTAACCTCTCGAGTCAAACCAGTAATCTCTGATAATGGCCTCTTTAGGTTCAACATCCATCCCAATGTTGACCTTCTTTGTTTTCATAGGCTCATGATATGCATGCACCTTCTCATCTACACTGTCTAAGACCTCATGTGTACCCTCAGTATGCTCAACATCCAGATTCTCCACTTCTTCATCATCAATTACGTAGACCATCTTCCCTTTTTATTTTTCTAGGTAGGCACACCCAAGTTGTTATGCATCTGTCTCTTCTTCTTCAAAGTATGCCCTATATCTGACTCACCTAGTAATTCTTGAATAATTTCCTCAAACCGTTTTCACTATCTTCCATATTCATGTGCTTAATAACCTCTAATACCTCATTCACTGGAGGTTTAGTAGAAAAATATTCAAAGGTTTGAATCATACCTACACAATTATGATCAATTCCTTGTTTCAATATTCAACTTTCCATAAACATACCATGCACATGCACAACCTCGTAAAGTGAAGTAGAACTTGTTCACCCACAAAGAAGGTGGTAAGGTCTCCTACCCCCTATCCAAAGTCTCTCACACTATCGCATGTGATGCGAAGCAGAATCCTTCCCATGGAGTTCACATGTCTTGGTAGGCACATTACTATGATGAAATCTAGCAAATAAAGTGATTCTCAATTCTCACCACTCTAAAATGCCAACTCGTGTACCATCCACTAGCTCGCGGATATCCCACACAAGGTATACACCAACATATTCCTTCTTTCCACTTGGTTTGACCACTAGGATTTCATTGTGGGCAAAAATACTTCAGGATTTCCCTCACCAATGTACCTTAGTACCTAGTTACTGCCCAAATGCCTAACATAATGTGGCCTACTTACACGTGTAACTATACTCTTCATCTCATGCCCAATCATTTCATAAGTCACATGTGCCTAGTTGTCACATGCAACACTTGTAGTATCACTCATAGATTGTGCATCATCCCATTGAATAACCCCTTCCTTTTATGGCTCAAGGACCTCAAGGTCTCTAATTTTGCGCACATATATTCTGTTCAAATACTCTTTACTCAAAGATTCTACATAAGGTGTAATTTTTTCATCCATTACAGGAATGATGACGTGCTCTTCCTTGTTCTCGAAATTGATATATCCTTTATTAAAGTGTAAATCAGCATTATTCATATAACACCAAGGGCACCCAAGCAATGCTTGAAAACTATCTTCTTATACAAGCGCCAAGACCTCAAAG
Source organism: Taxus wallichiana var. yunnanensis (assembly GCA_018340775.1). Lineage (NCBI taxonomy): Eukaryota > Viridiplantae > Streptophyta > Pinopsida > Cupressales > Taxaceae > Taxus > Taxus wallichiana. The sequence goes on from CM031234.1 coordinate 762,346,610, forward strand.
TCCCCTGTAAATTTTGCCCCTATACAATAATAGTATCATCCTTCAAGACTCCAATGGGTGTGGCTTTAGTCCTGTTTGCCATAAACAAAACATTTGAAGATTGTTGTAATAGTGGCTCCCCATCTAATTCCACGCGTCCAAGGTGAGTACATTTACTTCTGCACCTGTATCAATCAAAATATTACTCAAGAGCCATCCATAAACAACTGGATTCAGAGTGATCTCTTTTTCATAATCCAAACTATGAGGAGGTAAGTTAGCATGTAAAATCTATCTCTCAATCTCAACTCGATGTGTGGTATATTCCCCTTAACCATTCCCCTAATAAAGGAATGATTTTTTCTTGTCACAACTTACAAACCTTCTTCAAATCATCAACATCCTTCTAAGGAATCTCAACTGCTTTGGCCTAATCCAACTTCCGCTACTTCTCCTTCAAGCATTGTATCTCACCTTGCAAGTTTCTAATAACTTCTATGGTCTCTTGATAAACTTCCTTCTGATGACTAGGGTTTTGATACTTTGCATGCAATACCTCTTCTTTTGTAAAAATATGATTTTTTTTTGGAATTCTCTGGCATGCATAGACTTACGTGTGTAGTGACCAATACAGAAAAAATATTAGGATCAGGCACTACCTTTGTAGTCACTGATCTTCCACATCACATTGTACTCTAACCATTCATGCGCTCTTATCCTGCTCATGCTTCTTTCTCAAGTTCTCATACAAATCTAAGAACTCTTCATAATTGTGGTTCTTTTTGCAAAAGGAGAAAACAATATTCGAGGGTACTTGCGTTTATAATGATCGTGGATCCACATGTATAACATGTTCCATGGGGGAACTCACTTCTTCCACCGCCACGACCACGGCCTCTGAATCCTTCACAATATCCCTAACCTTTACCTCTACCACCACCATGAGAGCGCCCTTCATTGTAACTTTGGTCATGATGCTCACCTTTCTCCTTGGAATTGTTTTCAACACTCTGTCCGACATACACCAAGTATTGATGACATCATGATTCTAATCAATCAACCTACAATTCTTTGTATCATGAGTAGTAGGCTCGCTAATCTTGTAGAACAAGACACATTCTTTATTATCACACATTGCAACAATGGGCACCTACTTGAATCATGATCCAAGTGACATATCTCACAATCCAACAACATAGTGGGTATCAATTTACGAGGGCAACTATCCTTCGTATGTCCTATCATTTCAAAATTTATGCACCAAACACCATTGCAAGTGTCTCATGAGCTAAATTAGCGGACAACTTCTCCAATTGTTTTTCCATAGCTGCAATCTGAGCCTCCAAAAATGGGCTAACTCCAATGTTTACACTCCCAACTACCTCATCACGTAGAGATTCCTCAAGTGCCTTGCATGGATCTGTATAATTCTTATGTGAGAGTGCCCTTCTGAAAGGTGTGATCAAACCTCTAATGAACCATTGAGCATGCTGACTCGGGTGAATGTCATAAGATAAATTTTATAACGAGTTTTTGAATTGTGCATCATACTCCCTAACACTCTCAACCATGCCATGCTTGATGTCCTTCAACACGTTGATGCTCTTCTACTCAAACTTAGGTATATGAAACTCTGCTAAGAAAGCATCACACAACACCATATAATCCACACAAGTCTAGTTTGCATCATATTTCATGTCCTAAATATGCATGTTCCTTGTAAAGTAGTTATAAACTAATGTTCCTTACACTGGAGTTATAATCCCCTTAGCGCGCCATAGTATCTCACACATATGCACATGCTCAAGTGCATCTTCAATTCCTCTATATTCGAGAGATGAAGAGAAATCTCTAAATAAACTTGTTGGGGTTGGTGTGGACCATGCCCATCAAATCCAGAACCTCTATTACCTCTTGTGTTTCCTCCACCTCCAAAACCACCAAATCCACCGATCCCAACAACCCGATCCCCTCCCGTAGTAGGTAAATGCACTAGAGGATGTACTACCTTGTGTTCTAAAATTTTTACTAAACTAAACTCTCACGGTCTACGAAGTTTTACTACTTCTAGACATTATACCAATGTTCTACATGCCCACATTTTTTGATGATGACATGCCAAAAATATGTTGCCACGAAACCTCCAAATAACACAGATGACAATTGCACTACCATAGATGAATGGGATACTTGACAAACTCTTAAACTTACTGGAAAATGAAATCTACCTATTGCTACCGAAAGCACCTCCACTTTTTGAACTCTCAATAACTGTCTCAGGAACTGGAACACCAAACACAAGGGCTAGATCACTAGGTAGGATCAGATGTGTGCCCGTAGTTCTTAGTCTTTCCTTAGACATGGTCTCATCTAAAACCAAAGAGGGTTATTTTCCATGATTTCCTAAATGGGGGAGTTCTAGATGCTTTAGCTCCACGTCTTTCATATGAGCTCCAAATCCTTCACAAGCCGTCTCTCTCAACAAAACCATTCATTCTCGCAATCTCACGCTACTTTTCCAAGTCCATCTCATTCATTTTATTAAACTTAATCTACCTTTCTTCTCTTTACCTTTCTGCCACCAGTCCACCATCTTTCACCACACCTACTCCTCGCCCCACACATGGTGGAATTTTGCTAGCCATAGGACGCCACTCAAAATCCGTGGTCACGATTAAGATCTTAATCGCTAAAGGGATAACACACAAATAAGATCTTGTGTATTCATGCAAGAACTAAAACTTAGCAACCTTTTGACAGAATAAGTATAAATTGTGTACTCTAGAATATAAATGTTCAATACACCACTCCAACAAAGTGATCTACAACACATGTCCAAGTCAGATCAGCATCATGCAAATTTTGTAACTATTCATGTATCCAAACAAGTGCTCTATAATTCCAATTTCTCTTCGATGTGTATTCTACTAGCCACTCATACAACTCTATAGGAAAATAAGAAAAGAATGTCTCATAGAGCTCATGATATATATTTTGTTCAACCCACACATGTGCATCAAATTCAGGTCTTGTGTTAAATCTGTGAGCATACTCTTCCTCTAAATTCTCTAACCAATCCTCAATATTGGCCAAAGTCAACCGATATGTCTTCATCATGCAACATCCTGTAAAACAACTAGAAAAGAGATCCCAGCAACGGAACCAAAATGTAGTCTTTTTATTTTACCAAACATCCTAAGGCGCGCTAACACAAATGTAATCGAGCACTCACTCAAAGTGTGCAAGGGTACCAGGTCCTCTTTTATGGAAGCTTTGTCAAAGAGTTAACATGATGAGCACAAACATAGATATATTCCAGATCCATAACTAGTAATCAAGCATAGTGCATAACATAAACTAGATCTAGATCATAACCATGTGCAAGATTAGCTTATACAAGAATCAAGATTAAGTTCACCATGCAAGAATCAAGAATGAGATATATCAATAACCAATATCCAGTCACAAAGATCCATTATATTAAGTACTGTAAAACACAAAAGCTGCATACATACATAGTAGTGTCATCATAAGTCATGTGCACTCATAAACCAACAACATAACTCTATTACGGAACTGACTCCCTAAATCACGCAAATCAATACATATTTATAGGTAGTGGGGACTTGCCCTTCACTACTCATGCATTCTCCAAAAATAGCCCACATGCTAGAAATATCCATGTGTGCATTACAAGTCATCTATAAGAGCATGTAAGCTCACTAATAATAGATTATCTTCTAGTATAAACTATAGATCTAATCCTATTAATAGCAAAAACTCGCATGTTGTCTTAATTCACTTTGCATGAGATCTGTCTCAAAATAGACTTTACTTGAATTGTCAGTCTTCATGTTCTATTCTTATCTCCAAAACATTTCTTGGCCTCTACTCCAACCATTCATCTTCCAGTTCTACAAAAATTTGGCTAAGTTTTGAATATATAAAACCCAAGTGCGAGCCCTCGTGCATGGTCTATTTTAATTTTGCGTTTTCCTTTGCACCTAACTCCCGCACATCAAAATCTTCATGTCGCCTATGCTCGATATATTTTAGGGGTCCAAAAACCTTACCGTCCTCATTGGGAGCTTCCCAAGTTTACCAAGTTCAACAGCAAGGAAGATCCCCAATAGCATCTCCGTGCATTTAAACATGCATGTTACCTTATCACACATGATCAGGAACTTATGCTTCACACCTTCCCTATATCTTTGGTCAGTCTAACATTGGATTGGTACAACAAGATTCCTCAACATTCCTTATTCTCCTTTACCCAGCTCACGTAATTGTTCCTAGAGAATTTTTCAATTAATATTGCACGCAAAATCACTATCAATGACTTATATGCCATTAAATAGTTTGATGACGATTCTATCATAGATTTTGTCACTCGATGGCATGACACTATAAGTTAACTATCATTTATTCTTCCACAAGCTGAAGTCATCAAAATCTTCTCACATTCTTATGCAAAGCATATTTCTTCTACATTGCAAATCCAATCTTTCCAAACATTCAAAGAAGCCTTCACCATGGCTCACAAAATTGAAACTTATGCCCTTGAGCAAGGCCAACTCAAACTTAAATCAAACAAGCCCAAGACTGAGTTCATCAAACCCACTATACATAGTGACAATTCTAAAACTACCGCCAATACCATCACAGTTCGATCCCCATTCACATATCCCTTTCACATGGAGTCTTCGCAATGAACTTTCAGACCATCCCCTAACTATACCCCCTTGGGAATCCTAAATATCAGTATTTGACAAGTTAATGACAATACACTCCATCCAACTTCCTCCCATACAACCCGTGGATGACTCATGACCCAAGCCCACTTGGTATCACAAAGCCCACTATTTTAAATATCATCAAGTCAAAGGTCACGACATTGAGAAGTTTTGTTCCTTCAAAGATCACATCCAACAACTTATAAATCAAGGGGATATCCAAATAGACAGCTCCACCACTTCACCTAGCCAACCCCTCGACAAAATTAAACAACCTTTTCCTAATCAACCACCAACAAATCAAGCCACCCCTTCTACATCTCAACTACCAAATGCTCACACCATTAACACCATTAATCAAGATCTCATCTCATCAATGACTTTACATGCTCCTACCTTAGACATTATTCCCACCCCTTATTCATAACATATTGTATCCACAACTATCACACCTATATCAAATTTTACTACTTGTCCTATACCTATACCTACTCTTACCCTTACCACATCCACATCAACTTTGACTATACCCCTACTTCATCCACTTCGATCATATCTATTACATCATATTCATCTTTAACACCTATTTCAGTCCCAATGATATCCACACCTATTCCTACACCTCTAACATATATTCCTTCACCCACATCTACATCAAACAAACTTACTACTACATCCATAACACCTATGTCTACAACCATCTCAACTATACCTACTATCACTACATCCCAATCTCTCACGTCTAGTCCTTCATCAAACACACCTATTACATCTACATCACTTTCCTCTACATCAATCTAGCTACACCGATTTCTACCACATATACTTCTACAACCTCACTTACAACTATCCCAACACCTATCTTGACGCATGTACCTACATCTTTACATATGACTACATCATCCATTCCATCCCAATATTTTACACCCACTCCTCCAACATCCATTCCTATATCTACATCTATATCCGCTACCACACCAATCACATCCTCTCGATTTGCAAATATATCAATGATACCCCTTACAAAATTTATGAAGAAAGAACCTCCACCTAAGACAAACACAAGGGGGATTCATTCTCCCTCTTCAAAATCGATTGTTTCTACATCAATCACCTAAAACTTACACCACAATCTTAAGGTCCACCGATTGAAATCATAGTCATCCCTACCAAGGGTAAACCTTCTTGATCAAAATCTAAGACTCTTGGTAAACATCCCCAAAATTATCCCATGCACCCTTATAAGAAATTAGACCTTACCTATCCTTAACAATCCAATATTACAAAATCCATCCCAGACACACCCTCATCTATTTTAGGGCCAGCCCCTTCATCTAAGACATCTCGTAATAATAAATCCCAATCTAAACAATCTAACTCTCCTTCCAAATTTGATTCGTCTTTCAAGACGCCTAATTCACCCATCAAATCTACATCTACACCTAAGCCCAAACATCCTATCAAGCCTCACAAGAGTAATCTTCCCTACACCACCTCTATTGGATCTTACATAGAGATCCTTAGACATTTAATCCAAATATTTGTAATCACACTTCCTCCCATCAAATCCTTTAATCCACATTATAAGAATCCATCATGGTTGGATCACAATTCCATATGTGCTTATCATCGTACCCTGGGTCATGACATTGAGCATTGTAAGGTTTTTAAAACTATCATTAATGATCTTATTGATAAATATGACTTCCTCATTCGGAGGAAAATCCTTCTCCATCCATCGCAACCAATCCAACTCCTATTCCTATATCCCCATCCATAAAAATTATTAAGCATCCTCCTTCATCCACCCCTTCACACATCATTCCCCCTACAAAAGGTCCTCCCTTCTTCATCGATACTATTTTTCTTTTTGATTTTTCTTTCCGATCACCCCTATGATCCCCAACCATATATCCAATCCAAATCCAAGATGATCCCATCTAAACTCCTTCGCATTCACTATCTCATCTACATCTAAGTTGCCCAATGTTGGGGGAGCATCCTCCCTTTATTTTTGATCTCCTTCCATCTTCCTCAACCATACATGCTTTGGGGGAATTCATTCTAAGATCGGTCCACTTACTGGATTAAATCCTTTCCATCCTTGCATCGCTTTGAGCCCACTTTGGTGCCCATTGCTTCAAATGCATATTTTTGATCCCTTACCACCGAGAAGTTGCACATATTTTACAATCTTCATCCAACTCATTCAATTTAAATCAAATCCTCTTATCACCTCATCCTTCCCTTGGGGGATCACATCTTCAAAATCCATTGTTGTGATCATATTTTTCCTTCCTTTGGGGGACCATTTACTCGTCTCGTTAGGGATACATATTTTCACTTCCTTAAGGGTAGCACATAATTTTTCATCTTCGCTCATCTATCTCATCGTATCCCATCCTTTGTAAGCTATCATCCTATTCTCGGTGGTGGCTCTAATTAGAACATTACAAGGAACTTTTCCCTTCCTCGATGGTAAACCAAGTGGAACCTCTTAACACTTTTCACTTGCAACCATTATATTGTTAGCACACTATGAGTGAGCTCTTAGTTATGTCCTTAGATCATTCCTCCTTCATTAGCCTCTTCCATCTTCCATTATAATTATTTGGATTTATGTGGTCTCACCGTCACTTCCTATATGTGACCTTAAATATGAGCACCACAACTCTGTGTGTACCATATTCCTTATGGATAAGTTCTCCCTTCTTGGTGAGAACACCATGATCATTACATCATTCACCCTCTCTCATTCACCTATTGAACTATGCAAAGGGTCCAGGGGTGTTTCTTGTAAATTCATTATCCCCTTCTAAGTGGTATACCTAACTATTCCCAACTCTTCCCCATGTAAAATAAAAATTTATGGATGTTCTTTTCAAAATCAATTTTTTTATAAATATATTGTTCCCTCAAAGGATAGTTGTTCATGCAAAAAGAAAAAGAGAAGCATGCAAATCAAAGTCAAAAGAAACTAAAAATAAATAGTCTAATCCCTCAAAGGACAGCTATCATATATCTTTCTTGCCATCTATATTATCTATAAAGTAGACCATACCCTCAAAGGATGGCTACTCCTCATGGCATTTGAAGGCTTCATGCATTGATCAGCCTTCCGTTTTATTATTATCATAATAAAGCTTCCCACATTAATGATATTTCTTCTAGCAAACTTCCCACATTGATCAGTTTTATCTTTCCCTTTCCCAAAGTTGGGCATATATTTAGGGAACACCACTAAGGGAGAATCCTCTTCCCATGTAAAAGTTACATCTCAAACCCCTTTGTCATGTTGACATTAGGTTTATGAGTTCATTTCATCCATGTTTCTTTATGATCTTGGTATGACTAACTATTGTTGGTTATATGCTAACATCTATTTTGTTTGCATATGCTTTGTGTCATTTGGGTCCCCTTCTTATTTACCTCCAATGTGATTAGAGACATCCTTTCCTCACACATTCCTTGATATGATGTAGTGTCATTCATACCTATAGGTCTTTATCGTTAAGTTGCATCTTATCCTACACCTCATCTGATCTTATCCAATCTCTCTCATATTAAGTCCACCTTTGTGGCCACCTATATTCTCCCTTTAGGGCATTTTGTTTCCATATTTCACATCCTCCATGTATCATCTCAAATTCCACATTTGTGGCCATATTTGTTTTCCCTCCAGAATTTTAATCCAACATTCAAACTATCCCTTTATACTCTCTAAGTCCACCTTTGTGGCCATTTTACTCCTCCTTCAGAATTTTATTTCACAATCCTATCCGCTTTAATCTCTAAGTCCACTCTTGTGGCCATATTTGTGCCCTTCTTCGGGGCACCATTTTCTCATTCAAAGTCCACCTTGTGGCCATACTTTTCCCCTCTTGGGGCATATTTTTTCCTTTTTTCCTTGCGACCATACTTACTTCCCCCTTGAGGCATATTATTTCACCACCCATCTTCCAATCCGCCCTTTGGCCATTTTTTGTTTCCTATGTTGAGGCACCATAATTTTCATCCTCATTTCTTGCGGATGCATACCTTTTTCTCAATTCCTCGTGTACGAAGGATTTTGCATACTTTTTGCATATAATTGTGCATACTTTGATGTTTTCCTATCACCCATTGGTCATCGTGACTTACATCCATACTACAGTGATCTTCACCCACTCACTGGCCCATAGAACATTGTAGCCTATCTCCATTGAGACCACAATTGTCATCTATCAATGTAATATTGGATTCACCACCATAGTTTTCATTGTTATTGTGATTCCTTTTTTCTTGGGGCATCTTTCCTTGGTAATCATTTTACCCATTTTTTCTCACCCACCCACCCTTTATCATATACCTTTTTCAAACATGTCAATGATTCCCCTTAGCGTCATCGATCCCCCAGTTTGAGGGGGAGCTCATCATCTACCTTTTGTAAATCCTCATCATACCTCATTATTTTGGTCTCATGGCTTGCTAACACAAATAACTCAACAAAAATCATCAAAATATAGACACCTAAATTTGGTATTTATACCTCATCTACCCATGTGCACGAATTTTACTTTGGTATTTTCCTGTGCTCCCTTAATTTAATTCATCCCCTTTATTTAGTTAAATTCCCACTTAATTATCATATCACCTTTAATGCCCATCCAATTCCTATTTATTAATTAATTAATGTTCATTGATATCTTACATTCCCTAAAAAACCTTCTATTTTGGACGTTTTTATCCTAACCTACATCCCCTTGCTTTTCTAAGCTTTTGTCCTGCTGACACTAAAATTTTTGCCATGATTTCTATTTCCTTAATGTATATATTAGGAATAGGATGTTGTTAAATATAATTATTAGTAGCGTCTGATAGAAGATAACGATGTTGCCAATACGATGTCGCCAATAATGTACAATACGGTAACAATTAAAGTACAATAGGAATGTTGTGGTAAAAAGTAAATATTTATCGCAAGTGGTCCAAGTAATGTTAAAAGGGTCAAAAGTTAATAGGGTCTACATGATTAGGAATTAGAAATATTATATTTGTAATAATGACAAGGAGTGATGTCATAAATATTTTGTGTATATTATTTGTAAAAATTCTAAAAAGGTGGAACCCATGTGAAATGATAAGGTTTATCTTATCTTAAAAGATAATCCTACATGTAAAGATAAGAGTTAAGGTATGTAATATGATTGGCCAGAAGGGATTCCCTATCCTATCTTAGAGATAGGGTGGATAAGCCCAAATGTTCTATAAATAGAGAGGCTACCCCTCTCATTTAACATAGAAGGAAGTAGTGAGAAATAGTGTATGAGAAAGTGTGTTAAGGAAGCTATCATTTAGAAGGTGTGTTAAAGAAACCATTAAGAGGTGTAATTGTGAAGTTTTTGTCATAGTTATTGTTGGAAGGAAATTGGAGTTGGTAACACTTGTAGTACTTCATGGGTGATATTGTAACAATTTTATGTTGATAATATAATTTACACTTGTATTTCATATTTTTCATCATTCATTTATATCATAGTCTATGGTATTATTGTGTTATGTCTGTTATTGTGTTTCTAAATTACTACCACCAAACTAAAAGTTGTGCATTAGTAAATAATCATAGCATGAGGAGTTCCCGGTGGAGAATTATCATAGTGCCAAATTGGTGATGACATTTTGGTTTCGTTTTTGGGACCATTCCTCATTGGTGGATTATTCTGGAGAGATATTCCCACTTAGTCAAAAATCATTTGGAGGGTAGCCTTGTTTTTACCATGTATAGTGTTTACCATAGTAAAGTCACTTTTTACCATGTATAGTGTTTACCATAGTAAAGTCACTTTTTACCGTGCATAGTGTTTACCACAGTAAATTCACTTTTTACCATGTATAGTGTTTACCATAGTAAATTCACTTTTTACCATGAATAGTATTTACCCTAGTAAAGTCACTTTTTACTGTGAATAGTATTTACCGTAGTAAGTCAAGTTTTACCATAGTAAATGTAAGTTTACCATGGTCATTCCTATTTTGTTGTAGAAAGGTGTAAAGTCACTTTCTATTACGGTGATTCCAATTATTTTTGCACATAAGTCTTGTTGATTGTACTTGTGGGTTGGTATTTCACTGTGGTTACTTTTGAAAATGGGAAAGATTCCTATTTTTTCAGCCCAATCTAATGAAGATTTTCCCTCTTTTATTCAATAATTTAAACAATCTTGCATTTTTAATGGCCTCATAAGAAGGGAACAATGGACTGAATTATTTACTACATTTTTAGATGGTTCAACCCTTAGTTGGTTTGAAACACTAGGTGATAATGTTAAAAACTCATGGGATTTATTAACTAAAAGTTTTCTTGAAGAATTTAGTGAACAATAGAGGTATGCAGATCTCATGACTGAGATCAAAAAGCTATCCCAAGGAAAGAAGGAGAAGATCAGAGATTACCATGCTCGTGTTATGGAGTTAAGGAGAAATATCGATGCCCAAATCTGGAAGGAAATATTATCGAATGGGTTTATAAATGGCATGGATAATATCCTCTATAAGCACTTCATTCTTGGGATGAAGCGAGAGATCATACAATGAGTGAAGTATGACCACCTAGAAACACTCGAACAAGAAAAGGAGATTGTTAGAAGGCAAGAAGAAAGCATGGAAGAGGATCCCAAAGAAGTTGTTATTAAGGTCGGAGCCTACACCAACACCTTTGGTCCAGACACCACAACCACTTTTGGTGAGAAAAAATCTTCCCTCTAGTACCTCCATTGAGTATGAAGATCTCCTTAGGAAGATGGGCCAGTTAACTATTAATCTTCTTCAAGGAAAGGAATTTAGTTCCCAAAATTCCCAAGGAGATAGGGGTCCAAAAAGAAATATATCTGAAGTTGTATGTTATGGTTGTCATAAGAAGGGTCATTATAAGTATAATTATCCTGATAGAGCTTCCACGTCTAGTACAAGAGATAATGATAAAGGAAAATCACCTGTGAATTCTTTTGATGTAGTAGATAGGAGTATAAATAATGAAGTAGATGTTCTTGTGACAAAAAGAAAGAAAGAAAAAGATAACCAAGATGGAAATGATCCTAAGAAGATGAAAGGAGAAACTAGTAAGAAACATAGGCAAAGAAAGTTGGGTGTGTAGGATTTTTTGATTTCACAGGGGTAAGGACCATACTCCATCTTAGAATATTTTTCCAAAAGGCCTACAAATATTACATATGGAAAACTTCTTATTATGTCTTTTGAGAAGAGGCGGGAGTTGTGAAATGGACTCGACGTTTAACAAAGGAAGGAGGTTGAGGTCCCTGTTTTGGAAACAGAAGCGAATCCCTATGCTCCACAGTTGAGGTAATATGTAATGGTATTTCAATTCATGATATCTTAGTAGATGGATGTATTGTAGTTAATGTAATGATTGAGTGTAATGAATATTTTGGGTTTAAAAATTGATCGCCCTCGACACTTATGTTAAAGTCATTAAAGAAGGGAAAAACTAAACCGAGAAGGTGTTGTTTCGAAGTGGCAATATCTATCATGGGTGGTGTATGTGTGGTATACTTTCGGGTGATGAAGAATGGTATTGTTTTATACCCAATGTTGTTGGGAAGGCCATGGCTAAGGAGAGTTCATGAAAGAAACTACTGGAATGAAGACTTTATGACACTTAGATGTGGTGAGAGAGGGTGAAGATAAACATGATCCCTCCACATCATAAGAAAGAACTTGTGGATTCAAGTGATGAAATTGATGATTGGATGTCCTCTCGATTACTCTAGTACTAGTGAAGTGGACACAAAAGATGAAAAAAGTGATGTTGATGTGTCGGTCATGGATATCCTTCCAGTCTCACTCGACTCATGAACCCTCATCTCTAGGAGATAAAGATTGGTGATGTTGTGATGGAGAGTGAGAAGGAATCCTACCTCTCGGCTCTTTCAAAGGTACATGCATTTATTCACTTTTGATTACAAGGAACTCCATCAAGTAAATTTGGTATAACATTCTATTGAGCTAGTAGATGGTGCTAAGCCCATAAAGCAAATGTCATATAGAATCAATCCTACTCTTTCCAAGGTAAAAAGAAGAAATAGATAAGTTGCTCGATGCAGGATTCATATTTGTTGTAAATAATTTGGAATGGATTTCTCTCATTGTGATCTTAATAAAAAGAATGGGAAGCTACGCATAGTGTTGATTACATAGAAAGCTCAACAAGGTAGCAAAAGAAAGATCATTACTGTTTCCATTCTCGATCGGATATTAGATGAAGTAGTTGGCAGAGTGTTATAGTTTTGCAGATTGCTATAGTAGATACAACCAATTACGTATAGCATAGAAAGATTATCTGAATACTACGCTCACCAATCCTTGGGAATGTTTACTTATAGATTTATGATATTTGGGTTGAGTAATGCTCCAACAACATTCCAAGATTACTTGATGAATAGGGTGTTTGAACCCTACATTGGAAACTTTGTCGAGTATTCTGGATGATTTTTACATCTATAGGAGAAAAATGGACCACTTACACTAGATGGATACTGAATTTCAAAGGTTAGATGAAGCACATGCCTCACTAAACCCTACAATATGTGTCTTTGGATGTTCTAAAGGCATCTTGTTAGGGCATGTTGTATCCAGAGATGGTATTGGTACCGATCCCGATAAAGTTTTAAAAATCAAAGAGTTACCATTTCCTATAAATAGAAGTAATTTGACATCATTTTTAAGCCATGTGGGTTAGTATAGAAGGTTCATCAATAATTTCTCAAAGATTGCACAACTACTAACCCGCTTCTTGAAGAAGGATATTACTTATGAACCAGAAACAAGGCGCGTGAAGCTTGTGAACAACTAAAGGAAGCTTTGGTGTCTTTGCCTATTTTAAAGAATCCAAATTTGAGCAAGACATTCATTTTATATATTGATGCTTGGATGCAGCACTAGGGAGTACTGAGCTAAAAGGATGAAAATGGGAATGATCATCTAGTTTACTTTGGGAGCAGATAAATGAGTAGTGCTTTGAGGTAAATTATATTATATTGAATCGATAAAGAGGTCAGTAGCTATCATTTTTGTTGTAAAGAAGTTTAAAAATTACAATGGTACATGTGGAGGACACTTCTCTGGGAAACTTACAACAAGAAGGATCTTGGATGCGAGTTATCACCGCCCACTCTTTTTAGAGATTGTTATAATTATTGTAAGACATGTGATATTTGTCAAACACATGGGAACCATAAGACTTCATCAACTCCATTATGCCCTATTATTCCACTTGGTCCCTTTGAAAAGTGGGGAATAGATATTTTAGGTCCACTTCCAACTACCCACACCAAAATAAGTATATTGTAGTTGCCACATATTATTTAACCAAGTGGGTTGAAGCTAGGCCCTTGAAAACAACTTCCATGGATGAAGTGACAAGGTTCATGTATAAACGCATTGTCACCAGATTTGGTTGTCCATTAGAAATTGTAATAGATCAAGGAAGCCACTTCATTAATGAGGTGGTAGAAGCCCTGGTAAACAAGTTTTCTATTAAGCACAAGAAGGAAACAACTTATAAGCCAAGCACAAATGGACATGTGGAGTAAAAAAATTATGTATTGTGTCAAATCCTAGCAAAAGATGCAGCTTTGTAGGTACATAAGTGGGATAAAAGGATTCATGTAGCATTGTGGGCATATAGGGCAACATCAAAGTCAGCAACAAGATACTCCCCATTTCAGTTGGCTTATGGCATTGATCCATTTCTTCCTATTGAGTTTAATATTCCTAGTGTGAGAGTTATGAAAAATAAAAGGATGGATGAAAGTGATTCGGTAAAGGAAAGGTTGGTACATCTTCATTTGCTAGAGGAAATGAGGGAAATAGCAAAGGATACAAGCTATAAGAAGAAAATGAAGCAGAAGGAGTACTTTGATCAAAATATCCTCTGGTCTCCATTTCAAGTGAATGACTTGGTTCTAGTATATGATTCTCGATACAAAAAGAGAAGGCATAGAAAAATTCTTCCAAAATGGATGGGACCTTACAGAATAGTAGTTGTGCATGAGAATGGTACATATCGACTGGAGGAATTGGATGGTACTCCCATTATGAAATGGGTCAACCACAACAAGCTTAAGATTTTCCAAGCAATGGCTTTAGATTATCCACACTAGTCTACTCTGAGAATGGAGTAGAAGCTAGGGAGGGGGAATATGTCGACACTAAAATTTTCCTCCATGATTTCTATTTCCTTAATGTATATATTAGGAATAGGGTGTTGTTAAGTATAATTAGTAGTAGCGTCTAATAGAATATAACGATGTTGCCAATACAGCACCACCAATAATGTATAGTATGGTAACAGTCAAAGTACAATAGGAATGTTGTCGTAAAAAGTAAATATTTGTCGTAAGTGGTCCGAGTAATGTTAAAAGGGTCAAAATTCAATAGGTTCTACATGATTAAGAATCAGAAATATTATATTTGTAATAATGGCAAGGTGTGATGTCATAAATATTTTGTGTATTTTATTTGTAAAAATTCTAAAAAGGTGGAACCCATGTGAAATGATAAGGTTTATCTTATCTTAAAAGATAATCCTACATGTAAAGATAAGAGTTAAGGTATGGAATATGATTGGCCAGAAGGGATTCCCTATCCTATCTTAGAGAGTGTGGATAAGCCCAAATGTTCTATAAATAGAGAAGCCACCCCTTTCATTTAGCATAGAAGGAAGTAGTGAGAAATATTGTATGAGAAAGTTTTTTTAGGAAGCCATCATTTAGGTGGTGTGTTAAAGAAGTCATTAAGAGTTTTATTTGTGAATTTTCTCCCATAGTTGTTGTTGGAAGGAAAGTGGAGTTGGTAACACTTGGAGTATTTCACGGGTGAGATTAAAACAATTTCATGTTGATAATATAATTTACACTTGTATTTCAGATTTTTCATCATTCCTTTATATAATAGTCTATGATATTCTTGTGTTGTGTCTCATTATTGTGTTTCTATATTACTACCACCAAACTAAAAGTTGTGCATTAGTAAATAATCATAAGACGAGGAGTTCCTAATGGAGAATTATCATAGTACCATATTGGTGATGACATACCTACCTATTCTTACCCTCTAACTACCCATGACACATCCTCTTCCCACATATATGCTTTAAAGCACCCTTCCAACTCTTAAATTCCCAAAAGCCTGACCCAAATTACAAAAGTAGTTCATTTGGGGGAAACATTCCACGTAATCGTAGCAAATTTCACCTAGTCACTATCGACCCTATAAGACTACCTCAATCCTTGCCAAAAATAAGACACAACACGACATAAAACACACATACATGACAAAACTTGTTTTTCCCACACTCTATGAACCCACCTTGGAACTAGAGCATATCAAAGCAACCTTGTTGGATCCCTTGGGCATTTTTTTATTACTCTCACTACATCGAGACCTTATATTTATTTTTGGTGCCATCTTCTATCATTTCTACTATTATCTTGTTAAGGCTAACATGTTGCAGGTTTTGTAGCCGTCGTCACTCCTTTATCAATTTATTCTTCCAATATTTCTATTTGCAAGCCATTCTTCAAGCTCATTTCTCCTTGGCCTTGCCTCACTCTCTTACAATAGTCATCACCCAACTCAGTCATCGTTGACTTGGCCTTCCGCCATTGTGTTTTCTATCTCCAAAGCCCTCATCATCCTCTACCTATGTTATTTCTCTTCTTCATCTTATCAAATCCATCGAGAGCTTCTTTGTTGTATCCAAACTAGCCTACCTACCAGACACAAATATTACACATTAGACAATATTTAGCTCAATCTTATACTACTATTTAGAAGGTTCAGTTATCCATATTTTTCCCCCCAGGAAAAGTATTGGATCAGCCATGACCCTACAAAGGAAGAACCATAGAAAACACGGTTAAATCTTACAAACAGGTCGCAGAAGGACTCAACAATGGAGTGGCAGGGCCTGCGAAAGACTAAATGACCCTATGTAAGAAGAAAGAGAAGAAATGACTATGTCGAGCGAATCCATGTCTTAAATCTATTTAATAGGTTACATGTGGGCTCGAAATAGAATAGCATGGTCAGAGAAGAGGAGCAATGTCACAGAGAAGCCAAGAGCAAGAAAAAGAAGAAACGGTGAAGATCCGAAGTCTTTAGGCTCAAAACAGTTCAAAACGAGTCCAAAATTGACTAAGTATGGAGGAGGCAGTGGAGAGAGCCACGTGTTGGCATGGTGCTTCTCCAAAGTTGAATCCAAAAGGGAATATCAAACTTGCGCTAGTTCGCCACGTAGACCAAGGTCTGAAAAGGTAAGAGGGGTCGTTTAAAAGTCTAAGAGCCCGCGAAGGTTTCCAAGTGTCAACCCAACACTCCAAAAGTAAATCTTGATCGAGCTTTTAAGCAAGCATGGAGCCTCCACGCGTCCAGTCTCAAAAGGGGGACAGAGTCGGGTTGAATAGTCAATTCATGGTGGTATGCTGGTGGAGAGTGTCAAGTGCCCAAACGGCGATAACTCAAGGGTTAAATGAAGAGAAGGTTTCCAGATGAGCGCTAGACTACTGCGTGTCCGCAATCAAGAAATATGACCCTGCCGAGTAAAGGACTTAGCCAAAAACATAGAAATTAAGCATTCGGTGGAGGAAGCCACGTGTCAGCCCCATGCCATTCCAAGAGCAAAATACAGAGGCCACCATTGAACAAGCACCATCCCTCCACATGTCCCATATAGAAAAGGAGGCCCTTTTTCAAACCGGTTTTCCCCCTTTTGTATGGATCCCATACAAACTTCGAAGGGGCATATCTTTCAACTCAGGGCTCGAAATATTGCAAATTTGACACCGTTGGAAAGATCTCGGCCTCATCTACACCATGGATATTTGAGACTTTAAGTTTAAGGGGGTTAGGTGGGATAAAATGGAGAAATGTCTTCAGGGCCATTAATGCAAGATCTATTTTTGCCCTAACTACCAGATCATATTTCGATTTGATCTCGCTATTTCGTCCTTCTTCGAGGTGCCGAATAAGATATTGATATAGTCAAGACATATTTGGGAGCATATTTTATGGGAGGCATTAATAGCGGTGGTTGAGCTTCGACTATTTTTTCCTACTTCTCTCTCTTTCTCCCCTCTATGTTGAATCTATAAAAGCGGGTCAAGACTCATTGTAAAGGGTTGGACATTATTTTATTTTTACAGGCTCCCTTTTCCTTCTGACAAAGGAATTCATGGAGTTCAGACCTTCCATTTAAATTGCAATACGTTTCCTACCTTCTGGCCATTTGTAATGCATTGTGTCAATTTATAGAGCAATAAAACATGTTTGTGATCAATTTTAGATCCTTTCTTGTCTCTTTGCTCTCATCTGGTCTTTCATTATAAATTTGGTTATCTATGCTTGGTTATTGTATGTATTTTGTTGGTTTATGTATATTAGAAAAACTAATGTTCATCATGATTTCTTATATTCCTTTTATCCATGTCTCCTTGGTAAAACTTAGATTAGGTTTAGGAATAGATCCTCTACAAGTTTTCACATATGCACCTAAACAGAGGAATAGGAACCATCCTTTAATATGGAGAGTTTTCCCATTCGCAAAGTCCCACGCTTGGGGAAAACTCAATGTTATGCGAATCATACCAAATGAATCTACCTTAGAAAAGTAGATCTGATGACTCATTTGGGGGTGCTTTGTGATTTTGCACTAACAGTTTTGGCATGCCTAGTGGGACAAAGAAGTCTCCATATTCATTACAGTAAGATCGATGTGCACTTGCTATGATTCTAGCTTTTAAGAAGCTTTTAAGAACTACACATCTGGTGACTCCAAAAGGGACAGAATCCACTTGGTTTCGTTAGTCCAAGTTCCCGAGTTCATGAGAAGGATACAAACAAGGTCAAGAATAAGAGAAGGATAGTTTGTACACCTACACTTGTCTCCAGACAGAAGGAGAAGAGGAAGAAGAGCCCATAGGTCTCTATCTCCGCCAAACAGAGCCTTATCAATACCTCCTCCTATTAGGGTCATTCTTTCAATCAAGAAGGGTGCTCAAAGCCGATAAGGATGGCACGGCCAAAATCCTTATGTCAATTTCATTGCGAGCCCACTCGCTCCGAATGCATAAAATCCAATCCCGGTGGCAAGGCATTAAAGAACATCCCATATTTCACCTGGGAAACCCAAACCTCTCTTGGTGACCACGTTCAAGACATTGCAAATGTCTATACAATCCATGAGATCACTAAGATGGACATTGCAGGCAAGTTGCTAGCTTCTTCACTCAAAGGTAAAGCTTCAAAATGGTTCAGGAGCCTAGCAGTAGGCTCTATTCAAACTTGGGACCATCTGTGCACAACTCTTCACGACCAGTTTGGAGAAAAAGGAGATAACTTATCCTTATTGGAGTAACTAACAACAATCAAGAGAGATCTGAATGAGTAGTTGATGGATTTCAACCTCATATTTCAATGGACATGGGACAGGATTCCAACAGCAGTAAAGCCCACTAATGAAGGTGCCTTCTTATACTTTCTTAGAGCTTTAAATTCTGATATCGCTTTAATGATTCAATCATTGGGGGGCATAACCTTACCTACACCTATATAGCCTTTCCATAGGAGCTGAAAATCATTTGATTCATGCTAGAAAACTTTCTCCTAGGCCATCCATGCCTCTATACCTCGAATTAGGAAACCCAAGTACCAGCCAAACACCCACATTAGCTCCTATACCCACTCCCAGGAGTCAAAGTTCAGCTAAAGCCTCCACTTCATCATCTAACACCTCAAAGGAGCTTCAAGAAGTTATGAAACAACTTTAAAACCTAGGGAATGAGCTAGTAACCATCAAAAGACATCATGCTCGAGTTCCAGGACATATCACCTCAAGCTCAAGTGTCGCTAGACCCCTATATCAGTAAAATAGACCACCAACCCAGTCAGAAATCGAGTCAACACCAAGGAAAACCTCAAACTGCTAGACCTTTTAGGCCATATGATCCAAACATAGCTTCAACATCAAGGGCATTGGTTCCAAAGATAGAATAACATGGCACAAGAATATGATTAGTGTTTCCCATGCAATCAGCCACATAATCAATTGATGTGCTTTAATGGTGCACTAAATCAAGCTTTGATGGTGCAAACCGTTGGTGTGTCATAAGAACTTGGCCAAGAAGAAAATCAGCAGCAAGGAGCTCAGCAAGAGGGACCTCCAAGTGAAACTATGCTTGTCAATTAGCAAGCTGAAGAATTCTGTGGAATGAATCAGGCTCCTTCTCAAAGTATAGCTGTCAATACATGGTCCAAGAAGAGAAATATTGGAGAAGGACATTCACCAAACTCAGGTGACCCTCAATCCTCCATTGCTCCACAAGGTATTGGCATTCAAAATACAACCCCAGTATGCAGAGCCAATCCAAGCCACCTTCCAAATCTACTCAGGCATCGGTTATAACAGCCCATGTGCAAGAGAAAAATGTGCCAAGGAAGGGGCAGCAGAAGGATAGCTCATTTAATATCATTGAAAAAAAAAAAGAGGACAAGTGTGAACATTTCACTATAGGAGTCACTTTGGCCATTCTAGGGCGGAGAGATCTATTGCAGATCGCCATGCAAAATTTTTCAAGATCAAGTCAACCCCTAACCAACAAGAGAAAGTGCTGACCAATATAGCTCAACCTGGGGGGAACCATCGAGAGCAACAAGGTAAGAACCTGAGACCTCCTCCATTCTATGTTTCATTAATCATTGGGGATAAATTGGTGCATAATTGCATGATTGATTCTGGGGCAAGTAGTTCTGTAATGCCCAAACAAATAGTTGATCAATTGGGTCTCCAGTATGAAGTCATCTCTAGAGGGGTAGTACAATTGGATGGGACAGTAGTGACAACTGTTGGAATCATCAAGGATCTGAGCCTCACTCTGCATGCCTACCCTAATGTGACTGTATTACAAAATGTATCAGTCATAGACTTGCCACCACATTTTGCATTGTGTTTGTCCAGGACTTCACTGCCAAAATTGGAGGCTATTTGTCTACTGACTGGTCACATATGCTCTTTAGAACAAGGTATGGGGTGAAGGCCACAATCAGATTTGATCCCATAGTGGATTATCACATTGAGTCTTATGTGCCTAGCCCAATCAATGCAAATTGTTTAGCTTTTGATCAAGAAGACCTCCTAAACACTTCTAAAGCGTATACCAAGGTGGGTTTATCCTGACACTCGACACTCGATGAATGGGTGGTCAAAAGACATGCTTTTGATCCCTATAAGTAGATGGAAGAATATGAACTAGGAGTCTACTACTTGCATGAAGAGAATCATCCTCTTCCTGACATCATTAAGCCATAATATAAAGATGAAAATGAAGTATGGAAATTGTTCTTTGATGGCTCGAGGAGTAGGCAAGGAGCCATGAGGTGGAGCTATGATTGTGTCACCTCAAGGTATGAAATATTACTCGCTTTCCGTTCCCATTTTGCCTCTTTAAATAACACTACTGAAATATGAGGCTTTGGTTCATGGATTGCATTGGGCTAGAAGATGAGGAATCAAGAACCTGCAAGTGTTTGGTGACAGTGAACTAGTTTCCAATCAAGTCAAAGGACAAAATTTTGTCAAGAATGACCTACTCAAAAGCTACAAGAATAGGGTATGGGATCTCATTGAGGATTTCAAAGCCTTCAACATTGTGTTTATACCTGGAAGGAGAATGAAGCTTCGATATGCTTGCAGCATTGGAGCAACATTTGATGTGGTTGACAACATCAAGAGGGACAAAGGACGGCCACATATCCATGTTATTGTGAGGCCAAAGTAGTTCTAGATAACATTACATGCTAGCAGTGTTTGAGAATTATCAACGATAATCAATTTTTTGCAGAAGAGGAAGCTGAGTTCTCACTAGGAATCAAAACAATTAGAGTATCAATATGGAGATCAAGCAGCGGTTGCATACAAACAAGCTTCCTAAAGGCTTGGGGACATTGGAGTCTATCTTCAATCCTAATGATCAATTTCAAAAAGAGAAGGCTAATATACAAATCAATTCTAGTTGGAGAAGGAAAAACACTTCAAATTGGCAAAGTACCCACCGAGAAAGAAATGTATGAATTCATACAACTTTGCCAAGAGTTTCCAGATGTATTTTCTTGGAGCTATACGACCTAAGAGGGTTCAATCTGAAGCTAGCACAACACACAATTAAACTAGATCCAGCTTGTTAAGCCCATCAGGCAAAAGTAGAGACCAATTAATCCACACATTGAACCTCTAATGAAGAAAGAGCTAAACAAGTTGATAGAGGCAAGTATCATATTTCCAATCAAACACTCAAGTTGGGTTGTAAATTTGGTCCCAATCAGGAAGAATAATGGAGAGATTAGGTTGTGTGTAGACTTTTGAGACTTGAACAGAGCTTCCCTCAAATATCACTACCCACTCCCCTCAATGGAGTAGATCTTGCAAGTGGTGTCTGGATCAGAGAGATTCTCTCTCCTAGATGGCTACTCAGTGTACGACCAAAAATGGTGAAGAAAGATGATCGGTTCAAAATGATTTCACCACCAAATGGGGCACCTATGCCTATAGAAAAATGTCATTTGGATCTCTAGTGTCCTGAGCCACTTTCCAAAGAAAAATGGATATGGAATTCAAAGGGCTGATCAAAAAAATAGTACTAATCTATCTAGATGACATTACTATGTTCTCCAAAAATGTAACAGACCCCCTTTTTCACCTAAGGTAGGTGTTTCAAAGGTGTAGGAGATTTGGGGTATCATTGAACCCTAAAAAATACATATTCTTGGCCCATGAGGGCAGGCTTTTGGGCCATATTGTGTCAAAGGAAGGTTTGGCAATTGACCCAGAGAGAGTTGAAGCAATAAGAGCCTTGTCATTGCCAAGCCATAAGAAAGCTCTTCAAAGCTTCTTAGGAAAAATATTTTTTCCACAGGTTTATACTAAACTTTGCTACCCTTGTCAAACCAATAATGTTGATGTTGAAGAAGAGCTTGGCATTTAGGTGGACAGCTGAAGGAAGAGAAAATGTTGAGGCCATTAAAGAAGCTATATCACAAGCCCCAACTCTCGTGAATCTGGATTTTCTAAGGACTTCATACTATATGCCTTTTGTGGTAGTGACATAATTTCTAAAATCCTAAGTACAATAGTTATAACAAAGAAGATACAGAGAATACAATAGCCTTCTTCACTAGGGTCCGGAAGATTATGAAGTGAGCTACAATTTCATCGAAAAGAAAGTCCTGGAAGTGATCGAGAGGTTAAAGAAGTTTAAGCATTTGGTTTCAAACAATAAAATTCAGTTGTTAGTCTCTCATACAGAAGTTAAAGACTTCCTTCTAAACAAGGATATTAGGGTGGAGCACTCGTGTCATGGAGTATGACATTGAGATCAAGGTCACTAAGCTGGTCTATGGGAAGGGATTGTGTGAACAACTAGCCTCAAGTCAACAAGATGAGGCAAACAGTGAAAAGGAAGCTGTTTTTGTTCTGCAAAATAGTCAAGAGGAAGAAAATGATGATGTACCCACTCCTTGTTGGACTCAAAGCATGATGCACTTCCTTCAAATAGGCATGTGTCCTCCAAAAATGAGAAAAACAAAAAGGAGACATTTCAGACTATAGGCCATCCCATATGTGCTTATTGATGGTGTCTTGTTCAAGAGGGACATCAATGGCATTCTATTAAGATGCATTGGGACATATCAGATTGGGAGAGTGTTACAAGAGTTCCATGATGAGGCAGTTGGAGGCCATTTTGCTCCATGGGTGACAACACTCAAGATCATGAAGGTAGGTTATTATTGGCCCAGGGTGTTTAGTGACTATTATGCATGGATCAAAAAGTGCAAAAATTGTGCATTCTTCAAAGGCAAAGAAAGGCTAGCAGCACTTCCATTGCACCCAGTTTCAGTTGACCAACCATTCATGCAATGGGGATTGGATTTCATCGGGTCATCAATCCAAATTCAAGCCAAGGCCACAAATGGATTCTGATGGCAACAAACTATTTCACCAAGTGGACCAAGGCAGTGGCACTCAAAGAAGCTAATGAGTCTAGCATACTAGATTTCTATGAAGGGATAGTGACCAGATTTGGAGTGCCAACCACCATTATATCAGACAATGCATTGGCATTCATAGGTTCCAAAATCATAGGATGGGCCGTTAGGAATGGGATTTACTTGAGAACTTCATCAAATTATTACCCTCAGGGTAATGGCCAAGTAGAGTCCACAAACAAGAACCTACTAAAGATTGTCAGAAGAACTCTGGATGAAAATCAGATAACTTGGCACACGAAACTCAAATCAGCCTTATGGGCTGATAGGACAGCACCCAAAAGGTCTATAGGCATATATCCATTCAAACTTGTCTATGGGAAAGAGGTAGTGTTGCCTATATCACTTGAGTTGTCGGCATTGGAACTCATGAAGCAGTTAGAGATGTCTGAGTTTGAACCAATGGAGGCCAGGTATGCAGAGTTGATGGAGTTGGAAGAAACCAGAGAACATGCACTTCAAACAATGGAGAAGGATCAGGTCTCAATCAAGAGATGCTTTGACAAGAAGGCAAGAACAAGGGCCTTCCAGGAAGGAGACCTAGTTTTGAAATGGGATGCAGATTGGGCAAAACTAGGAAGGCATTCCAAGTTTGATGCCATTTGGAGTGGCCCTTACATGGTCACAAAATGTAAAAGTAGCAATGCTTTCCAATTGTCTACATTGGATGGTGAAGAGTTACATATTCCAGTGAATGGAATCTATCTTAAACACTACTACTAGAAGGAAAGTTCCCACCTTGTACATATTAGTTTAGTTTCTCATTCCTCTAAGTGCTTGTGCACATTGTCTTGTTGTAGTTTAGGTTGCTTTTCTCCTAAGTGCTTTGCACGCTCTGCATGTTCTACTTAGAGCATGTATGATTTCAAATTTTGTATATAGTTGTGGTGTTGTTTTGTTGCTCTTGCATAACCCATTCAGAAACAGATGAAGCCCTGAGTCAAAACAATTTTCTACTCTCATAAACCATCGTTTTGAGATTTCTTATGAAAATTGAGAGTGCAAATAGTTAGGCTCATGAATCAGAGGTAGGATCAATATCAAATTGTCATTCTCGACTCCATGCCCAATGGATATGACAAGGCAATTGGTCTTTTCATCTAACATGTAGATACCCCTGTGAGTCGCCAAATTGTTATCCATATTTCGCCCCCTGGAAAAGTATTGGATCAGCCACAACCCGCAGAGGAAGAACCATAGAAAACATGGTTAAATCTTACAAACAGGTCACAGAAGGACTCAACAATGGAGTGGCGGGGCTTGCGAAAATAAAAATGACCATGTGAAATAAGAAAGAGAAGAAACAGCTCTATCAAGCAAATATGTGTCTTAAATCTATTTAACAAGTTACATGTGGGCTCGGAAATAGAATAGTAGGGTCAAAGAAAGAGGAGCAGTGTCACAGAGAATCCAGGAGCAAGAAAAAGAAGAAATGGTGAAGATCCGAAGTCTTTGGGCTCAAAATGGTTCAGAACAAGTCCAAAAATCGGCTAAGTATGGAGGAGGCAGCAGAGAGAGCCACGTGTCGACACGGTGCTTCTCCAAAGTTGAATCTTAAAAGGGAAGCTCAAACTTGTGCCAAGCTTTTCCATGTAGCCCAGGGTCTGAAAAGGTAAGAGGGGCCATTGAAAATTCTAAGAGCCCGTGGAGGTTTCCAAGTGTCAATCCGACGCTCCTTCAAAAGAAAATCTTGATCGGGCATTTAAGCAAGCGCACACCCTCCACGCGTCTAGTCTCAAAATAAATAGTTAATGCATGGTGGCAAGCCGACAGAGAGTGCCAAGTGCCCAAACGGAACTAACTCAAGGGTCAAATAAAGAGAAGGTTTCCAGATGACCACCAGACCACCGCATGTCCTCGGTCAAGAAATATGACCCCGCCGAGCAAAGGACTTACCCAAAAACATAGAAATTAAGCAGGTCGGTGGAGGAAGCCACATGTTAGCCCCATGCCATTCCAAGAGCAAAATATAGAGGCCACCCTCGAATAAGTGCCAACCCTCCATGTGTCCCATATAGAAAAGGGGGCCCTTTTTCAAACCGGTTCCCCCTTTGTATGGATCCAATACAAACTTCAAAGGGGCATATCTTTCAACTCAAGGCTCGAAATATTACAAATCTAACACCGTTGGAAAGATCTTGGCCTCATCTACACCATGGAGATCTGAGACTTTAAGTTTGGGGAGGTTAGGTGGGAGAAAAATGGAGAAACATCTTCAGGGCCATCAATGCAGGATCTATTTTTGCCCCAACAACCAGATCGATTTCGATCTGATCCACCATTTCCTCCTTCTTCAAGGCACCAAATAAGAAATTGATATAGTCAAGATAGATTTGGGAGTAGATTTTATGGGAGGCATTAATAGCGGTGGTTGAGATTCGACTATTTTTCCCGCTTCTCTCTCTTTCTCCCCTCTATGTTGAATCTATAAAAGTAGGGTCGAGACTCTTTATAAAGGGTTGGACATTCTTTTGTTTTTGAGGCTCCCTTTTCCTTCTAGCAAAGGAATTTTTGGAATTCAGACCTTCCATTTAAATTGCAATACGTTTCTCACCTTCTGGCCATTTTTAATGCATTGTATCAATTTACAGAGTAATAAAATATGTTTGTGATCGATTTTAGATCATTTCTTGTCTCCTTTGCTCTCATCTGGTCTTTCATTATAAATATGGTTATTTATGCTTGATTATTGTATGTATTTTGTTGGTTTGTGTCTATCAGAAAAACTAATGTTCATCATTCCTTCGGTGCATCACCTTGTAGCTTAGTTTTGATTTCTTGTATTCCTTTTATCCTTGTCTCCTTGGTAAAACTTAGATTAGGTTTAGGAATAGATCCTCTGCAAGTTTCCACGTATGCACCTAAACAAAGGAATAGGAACTAGCCTTTAATCTGAGATTTTTCTCATTTTCAAAGTCCCACACTTTGGGGAAAACTCAATGTTATGTGAATCACACCAAATGAATATTCCGTAGGAAAACAGATCTGATGACTCATTTGGGGGTGCTGTGATTTTGCACTAACAGTTCTCAAGTGTACAAAGTACTAATTAATCCCATAGTTTGGCCACCTTTTTCTTATCTTTTATTTCATCTTTCCCGCATTTTCCCTATACCTATCAACCCATATCATGACTCCTCATACATTCTAGCTTTGAAATAAGGGCACCCTAGCTTTATCTTGGGGTGCCCCGAGGTGCCCTGGTCCCATTCCAGGCGCCCGGTCTATGCACAACCTCTTTTGCTTCTTTTTGGGTCACTTATAGTTGTTAGTCATCCTTATCTTCTTCTCAGCCAGCCTTGTTGGGATTAATTACAAAATTAAGCTTGAGATCCCTATAAATATAAAGTTTTAAGACCATAATGAGGGTCCTAGGTCATTGCATCTTATCACTCCATCTAGGGCCGCATCCATTGCATCACTTGTATACACATAGTGTCATGCATTCAAGCTAGGAAATTTTCATCACACACACTTCATAGAGGGGGATTTAATTCTATTCCATACAAACATGTTATTTACATTTCTATAGATATTATTGCTCGCTACTTCACAAAGTGCGATTAGCAAGACGAGAGCACTAGGCACAACACGCAAACACACACTAGAACTACATCAGGGTCCGTAATGTAGTGGAGTGCTTAGTGATAAGTCCACTAGCTTTGAGGCTGAGGTTAGTCGACCCATTAATATGCATCTTTCATTTTTATAGGGTTTAATACTTCTCTTTACATAACGAGTCACTCTCTAATTCATCTAATGAATCCATCGTGATAGATGGGAAGTACTCAAAGGCATTCAACGACCATACCAGATTGAGGTTCTGAGCATTTACATTTTTCTCGAGCACCTAAATTGTAAACCAAGGTGCCCTAGTACACTCCCAGGAATTTGTGTCATCTCGGACACTCTATATCTTCACTTCGTAAGGTCCTGAGGGTTCGTTTGCACTTCCAGATTCTATTTCCATCTTTGTGATACTGTACGATAGTCTCATGTTATCAGCTGGGTCTTTTCCTCACTCTTCTCTTACACATTAGGGTTTCATTTCATCTAGAATAATTTATTTACATTTATTTCATATTGCTTTAGTTCATTTACATCATTTTAGTCCTCTTAACTAGATTAACATTAATACCCTATATATCCCCTTAGGCCATCTAGTCATCTTTATTTTTGTTAATCATTTTGGTGAACCCGACCTCTCTTCTTTTCCCTTTTAGGATTTCAAATCCACATTTTCCACCATGGGTAAGCGTCATAGAAATTCCTCTTCTTCTAAGTCTTCAATTACTTTATGCAATTTGATAGTCGTGGCCACGCTTTCACCAATACCCCACTACTTCTTCTGGTTATAACCCTTTTCCTTCATTTATTGAACTTCCATCTTCTGGGATGGATCCTCGGGCTATTGCGGATGTTGTTACCTCTTACTTATGCACTATTAATCATGCTACCTTAGCCCAACTCGTTGCCAAATTCCAAGCTCTTCCTCCTGATCCTATCGTTCTCTCTCCCACCTTGGGCATAAATGACTCTAACCCTACACCTCCTTCTTCTCTCGCCCATGATTGAGTCTCCACCTTCACCAACTCCACCTACCTTAGTCCATGTTGTTTGCATGGTCGATCTAGTCCCTTCCACTTCTATTATTACTTTGACACCATCCACTAAACCCACCCCACACTACTCAATTGTTTTTCCTATTCCTCCCCTATCTCCTTTTCTATATGACATGTCATTCACAACAACTCTTTGCATGCTTAGTACTTATTTCTTCCCCACCACCTATCACTACTACTATTATTGTGCCATACCGAGATTTCTCACCACCTCTCGATATCATCCCATTCTCACCACCATCCCCCACCTCCTTAGTATGCCCATCATTCACTTGCACTCTCTTCATCAACAATTCCTATTGGGAGCACATACCACTCGACACCTCATGTCCTACCACCGTTTGTTCATATGACGGTCTTCGTCGACTAGGGTTCCACCTTGATGACCTTCATACTCCTTTGAGCAATCCACATTTGTATCATGGTTATGTTATTCTCACTGTTGCTTATGGTTTGCGTGTTTTTCACCTTGTGGTTCATCTCGCATGCCGATCCACAGTGTGTTGTGTCATCTCGAAATTCCAGATCTACCCTTCACGGGGTCCCCGAGGGTTTGTCTGCACTTCCAAATTCTATTTCAAGCTTCGTGACACCGTATATCTCCTCCATTATCATTTGAGTCTTTTCCTCACTCTTCTCTTGTACATTAGGGTTTCATTTCATCTATAATATTTTATTTACATTTATTCCATAATTTTTAGTTCATTTACAAATGTTTTAGTCCTCCTAACTAGATTAACATTAATACCCTAGATATCCCCTTATGCCATCTAGCCATCTTTATTTTTTTAATCATATGTATCCATGCGTCATCGACTGGGGTCTTGTTTATGTCCATTAATCCATCCTCATATTTGTTTCTAACCATTTTTTGGTTTCCTTAACCTTAAATTTCCTTCTACAAGTTATTTCCGATCCATAGACTTCGATTCTTTTGGTTGGCATCCAATCTTGTAAGGTTTTCATACTTAATTTTTGATTAGATCCACTCTCCTAGGTCACCGTCAACTCCGCCTCTGTGTAGTCCGGATCACTTTCGACCTAATCGGATAACATTTTATTTGTATTTTATTCATTTAGAATAGATTTTAAATCATTTTTATTATTATTTCTCGATTCGAGTAATATGTTGTTTCATCATGTACTTCACTTTCTTCTATCAAACGAAGGTTGACATCCACTAAGGAAGTTAACGCTTCGGATCGGCTTTGTCGAAAAACCCCCATATCTGTATAATCCATTTTTGTGTTAGTCTTATCTTATCTGCAGGTTCATCACTACATGTGATGATCCATTATCTACTTTGTGCCCGCATCCATTACATCGCATTTGAGGTACCTTAAACTCTCTATGTTTTGAGTCATTTAGTTTTATTTATTACTAGATCATTTAATTGATAAAGAACAAAAATTAGATAAACAGAGATATTGTCACGAGCATCCAGACCTCCTCAACACCCCTATCAAGCCATCAGATGCTCAATAATCTCTCGTAAGCATTTGTAGCTTTGTCCCATACATTTTCACGTCAAAAGGTAATCAAGTTCTCATCTTTGTTTGTCTTCACTTTATTATCATATCATATATAATCCAAATCAATCATCTTAAGTATTTGTTTCTATCAAAATCTCATTTTATCAATATATCAACTTTACACATCGATTGCCAACGATTCATAGAATCATCTCATGCGGTTTTGTCGATCACTCAGGGATCCTGTGGATTGCCAATGATCTCTTTCAATCTAGTCATTTTATCAGCTATCATACATTTGTCCTATTTTTCTCAATCTATTTTTGCCTAATTTTTTCCCCTGTAATATGTGTTTTTGTAGATGACAGCCCCACATGCATCACACCCTATCATTAGTATCTACGACCTCCCGATCATGCAACAGTCCTTTGTGTGGGAGTAGTTTGATATCACACATGAACTTAGCTTGTGCACTATTGCATTCACACCAGAAATGAAAGACATAGAATACCAACTTGAAATCATACAAGAAGAACGTGACACTACGAAACAGGTTTTGGTGCGACGACTTCCAAGACTTTGTGCTTATTGTGGCCCTTTCCGGGTCACTTATCACGTAGAATAGGATCTCTCCATCCCTATTGAATTCTAATCACATTATCATTATATTATTTCATATCACGTCACTTAATTTTAAACATGATTTAACATACCTCGAGGAATCCCATTGGTTCTTGGGATCATCATTTGCCAGAAACTCATTTAATTGTTATCTAATGTGTGCCTTGTTTAGTTGTCATTATATATAAGTTCTCTCACTCTATGAGAAGAGGAGTCTTCCACATTATTCGTGTATCCCCTCACTTTGATATTGCATTTTTCAGCACAAGTATTGTTAAACCGTACCACTTTTAGGTTTTTTTATTTTTCAAGTATAACATTATGTAACTGAAATTTACCTCAAACATCCTGACATGTCTGATGGGACCCTTAGTCCCTTTCTCTTTATTTAGATTTTATATCTTTTTATTTTCTTTCTTGTCGAATTATCTAACTTTTCATTATGGAGTACTTTTGTTTTTGTTTCTTCAAAATGTGTCAAATCAAAAATTAAAATAAAAATTCCCTTCATTTTCCTTTCAAAGATCACATTTTTTTGGCTTGTCTTCATCGAAATGAATTGTTCTTTTGGGTCTTAAAACTAACATTCATCCTACTTACTCACATAGCTTGATTAGGGGTTAATGAATTGCATTCACAAAATTCCCCTTACACACAACCTAACAATATAAATCAAACTTGCATTTAAAAATCCCATCCAAGGACCTACTTGTATTTCATCACCAAGGAGAAAAGGTGACTCAATTTTACGGTTGAGTATAAATAATTGGTGGGAAATATAGTGGCTAAGAACCCGACACCCTTATCACTACGGAATTGTGAAGTGAGGGGGTAGGCCCCAATACCATGCCTCGTATCGACACCAACACAAAATTTTACCTCACATACCTTTGAGTATATTAAGGACTTTGACCTTAAATCGCTTTGAAACTAACCTTATATAACCTCTTCTCTAGTTCCTTTTAAGCCATTTTTCATTTTAAACTTTCTTAAAATAATCGTATAATCTAAAAACATGTTTATGATTATATGGTCTTGTTTTCCTTTATTTATTGTCTTTATTTTTTTGTCTTTATTGCTTTTTTATTTAGTTCATGGTTCTGACTAGACTACATTCTCGCCTTCAAACATCGTAAGTATTACAGATTCACTTCAATCCCATATCCAAAACATCCCAAGCACATCAAATCCCTTACAAATACTCTTAGAAACAAACTAAGAACCTTCGCATTCTCCAAGTACTTAATGTGTGACATCGAAAGCCCTTTGTCTTGACCCTCGATAGTTCTTCCAGCAATGAACCCATATTTGTAGATATCTTGGACTCCAACATGATTTCCCTTTGTATTTACCTTGCTTCCAAGGGTACTCATCTCATCTATCCTTTTAATCGAAACCTTATTCATCTTTTTCCATCGACACTTATGACTATTCCAAGCTTTACAAACTTGATTATCAACTAGTCATAGAGCATATTGCTCTTTATCCTACCACAAGTGATTCGGAAACATTTTTGTCACTTCATATTCTCCCATCACTAGTTTCAAACTTAACACCATATCATCACGAACATAATTAACCAACAACCACCTACGTCATCGGTTTCTAATCTATCCGCAGTTACACAAAATCCTATTACTACTACTCCACACTCATCCAATCACATGGCTTCTTCTCGGTCCTCCTCCTCTTTCTAGCTTGGTGGGTGTCCCTTTCCCCTCAAATAATTTAGTCGTGTATCAGGTCTATCCTGTACAAAAGCCTACATCTTCAATTCAAAATCTATTATTATCCATCATTGCTTCTATCCCACCTATCAACATGGGTGTCATTAAGCTAGTACTTTTCCTTCTCGCAACAAGCATCCACAAGACATGTCTCACAATATAGTTATATATTTTATTAGAATATTCCACAACCATCAAAACCCTTTTCAACACCTTTATTCCTTTTCCATATCAATAAATCCAATATTCATAACCATTGGTCTCTTAATATACTCATCATACCCCAACAACTAGCCCCCTTCTCTACATATTCCATTACCATATCACATGTATCTACATAAAACTCTCACACTCATCATCAAGCCAATCCTTCTTCTTCTAACCCACAACCATCTTATAATGATCCCATGTTAGCCTTATTAAACATAATATCTAGCCCTGGAAGCTACCATAATGGGACCTAAGAACAACCTTTCATTCGAACAAATCTATAATGAACCAATCCACCCATTAGAACCTTTTAATTCATATTCCCCACATTGGGAACTCTTAAAATTCATTAAATTATATAGTAAGGAGGACCCACAGTAGTATCTTAGGGCCTTTCATCATGCATGTTATCTCATCGCCCATGATCAGGATCTCATGTTGAGCACATTTCTCATGTCCATAAAGAGGCTCCACCCTTGACTAGTATAACATCATACTGTAACATTCCCTCTTCTCTTTTTCACAACTCACGTAGTTTTTCTTAGAGAATTTATCCATCAACATTACCCATAATATCTCCATCACTGATCTCTACACTATTAAAATATTTGAAGACGAGTTTGTTATAGATTTCTTCACCAGATGGTGGGGGATTATCAATCAATTATCATTCTCTCTTCCACAAACTAAGTTGATCAAGTTATTTTCTCAATCCTATGCCAAACACATATCATCAACCCTCCAGATCTAATCCTTTCATACATTCGATGAAGCCTTTACCATGGCCCGAAAACTAGAGCTTTGTGCCCTTGAAGATGGTAAGGTTAAACTTAGGTCTAAGAAACCCAAACCCGAGTCTTCATTTAAAACTTCTTCTAGCAATGATAAATCTAAAGGCTCGAGATAATGTAGTCATGGTGAAATCCAGATCTAAGAACCAATCAAACTCCGAATGAACTTGACCTCAACGTAACCACACACCTATAGGAAGTCTTATAGCATTGTCTTTGACAAGCTTTTATTTGTTTGTATGATTGAACTCCCTCCCATCCACCATGTTGACATATCCACATTTAAACCCTCATGGTATAAAGATAACGATTATTGTAAGTATCACCAAGTCCAATTCCATGATATTGAGAGGTTTTGTTCAATCAAAAACATCATTCGAATCTCATTGACTGAGGTGACTTTTAACTTCACAATATAAATGTGTCTCCAAATAAAAACTTGGATGTGTTTAAATATCCTTTCCCTTCATCCCTCGTCTAGCATTCAACCCCAATATAATTCCATAAAATCTTATTCTACTATCAATCTTGTCAAAAATATACCACTTACATAATCAAAACCCGGTGTTTCTATGACCGAGACACCAAATGAATCATCTAACTCTTCTAGTCTTGTCATTGTTAAGACCACAAGTCCACCGACATCACAACACATAGAATCTATCACGTCCTCTTTAATCTCATCCATCGTTCCTCCAAGAGCTCCGGAAAATAAACTTTTCATAGAAATATTAAAGATCTCTTTCAAATACCACGTCACCCAACACCACATCAAGAATATTAATAATCCCACTAAACCATCCTAAAAAATAAAAATTGTACCACAAGATCCTTAGACAACCTTATAATGAAATACACATCCCTTTCTTTTCATCTTAGGGCATCATCCTTCATATAAGGTCATAGTCACCATTACAAAATCTAGGGTTGTTCCTCACTAGCATCTAAACGTGCCACGTGAAAACAACCCCGCTAACTCAAACCTCTAAATCATCAAACAATATATAGATACCTTCACCCTCATCGTCATTTTAGATAACTATGATATGATATTATACTAGAATCCTAAAAATATTATCAAATCATCTCTAATAACATTACCCCCTATTGATTCATCTAAATCTCGAGGGTGGAAGCTCTCTTGGTACAATTATGAAGCATTTTTCACATACCACCGGATACCAGGACACTCCATTGAGTATTGTAAAGTCCACCATGCTATGATTTGAAGCCTTCCTAAGAAAGGACTTCTTCTCGATATTCTTAAATCTGCTACTTCCAAACCATCACCCAACACCACTTCCAAATCTAACAAGAGTGAGGCTTCCTCCAACAAGACCCCACTTCATCAAATAGATGTCATTCGTATAACCACAAGAGCACATGCACAAGACTCAAAGGCCCCAAATCAAAATGGGCCCAAAGTCTCTATCTCCCTTACTCCCCCTGAGTCACCTAACCCATCATCTTCCAAGGCCAAGGTGTCTATCCTTGCCTCCCCACACACCCAATCTACCACATCCATATAAAACATTGTCATCAAACAACTACACCAAGCTCCTATTAAGATGTCTCTCTATGAGCTTGTTCAAAGTTCTCCACAACACCAACAAGCAATAATTGAGGTTCTTCAATCCATCTTTGTACCATCACATTACCCACAACCATTCACTAACCTTGTCGGCACTCTCAAAATTTTTGTTACTATTGGCTTTGAGGAATCTGAAACTTCATCCTTACATCTTAAATACCATGATATTCCCCTCTTTGTTACCTATCAAATCGATGATACTCTTGTCAAGAGAGTTATGATCAATAACAACGCTGGTATCAACATCATATCATTGCATGCCTTCAAATAGATTCAATTACTCGACACCGTATCATTGCGCAGTCACCCACCATGTTATGCACCTTTAACAACACCATCACCCCTACATTAGGTATGGTTATTTTACCCATCAAAATAGGTATTAAGAGTCTCCATGATCTCTTTTATCTCATAGAGGGAGAGTTATAATGTAACATGTTGTTAGGACATCCTTGGATACGCACTATGCATTGTATCCCATCAACACTACATCGATGTCTAAAGTATGAACATGAAGGTAAAACCTTTACTGTTCTTGCATATCCAAATCCTTTCAAGGCCTATCACATGACTTACAGGCCCAATGATGTGTTTCTTCCACTATAAAATTCTATGTCCTCAGACCAAGCTTAAATGAGCTCTTCCATTCCTACATCTAAGCTACCGGATGATAACTCCTTCAAAGATATTATGTAATGACTCTCGTTGGGGAGTACCACCTTCTAGCCCTCAACTTTCTCCCTATGTCTAAAACGTATGGGAGACCTGATAAATAGCCACTCAATGAGCCTAATGTTGGGAATATCATTCCCTTTGGTCCCCATTCTTAACAACATCATTATTATATGATAGCATCAATCATCCTTCATCCCATCTTGATACTTAAACACATGTTAATCCCTTCTCTTCAGACTTCTCATTCCTAGACAAGCCTTGGTTTGCACAAAATTACCTTTAGCATTGCACCTAGAAAGGATTTGGATTTGGTTGTTATGAACAAGGTCCGCATGACCTCCCCTTCAAAATAATGATAAAAACTCACGATAAATTTGGCATAGTTTTTATGCTCCCTTCTTCAAAGCCATCATCATCATCCACAACATAACCATTGACACCCTCATCATCATTGTGAGATCAACTCTCTAACAATGGCATCACCAAATCCATTCCCATTAAAAAAATTAATCAATATTATCTCACTTGGATCACTAACTTATCAATCCCATGAAAAAATTGAAATTATTCCTCTTTCGTTACCGGACATGATAGAGGAGGAATCCCCTATTATCAATGTTCTATATTGTCACTATGATGACATTATCCTAACTTATATGGGGGTTGATGATCACCACCTTCAAAAATACCTACCCCCTAACACATCCACACTCCTTAATGAATCAACCACCGATGTTAATATCGACACACCTCAAGAACCACACATTGTTAAGATTGGCCAAGCCTTAGACCCACGTGAACTCTAAGAATTCACCACCTTTCTATCCAAACACATTCAATCCTTCGCATGGTCCTGTAGTTACATGCCAAGCATTCACCCTTAACATCCACAACATTGTTACAATCCTAGGTGCTAAACCTATGAAATAAAAACTTTGTAAAATATATCATCACATTAAGTTGTTAGTCAAAGAATAACTCCAATGTCTTCACTCAGCCAATTTCATCTTACCTATTGATTATCCACAATGGATTTATAAAATTGTACCCATCACCAAAACCACTAGAAAATTATGCATTTTCGCAAACTTTCGGTACCTTAACCTCACTTTCCCTAAAGATGATGTTATCCTTTATGGATGGTTTTTCTAGTTACAATCAAATCCTTATCACACCATAAGATCAACACAAGACCTCTTTCATCACCCCATGGGGAACCTTCTGCTATAGAGTAATGCCTTTTGGCCTAAAAAATGCAGGAGCCACATATCAATGCACCATGACCTACATCTTCCATGATCTTATCCATAAAACCATGAGGACTATGTCAATGATCTCTTAGGTAAATATAAACACTGAAGAGACAACATCGTAGTCTTGGATGTCATCTTTGCACATATATTATAATTATTTCTTCAACTTAATCCAACAAAGTGTGTATTTGGAGTTCTCATAGGAAAACTCCTTGGATTTATCATATCTATCAGGGGTATTGAAGTTGATCCTGCCAAAGTCAAAGCTATCATTGAAATTCCCCCGCCATCTAATCTTAAGAAACTTTGTAGTCTTCAAAGGAAGATCCAATCCATTTGTCGGTTCATTTCTCAATTATTAGACTATTGTCAATCCTTCCATCATCTTCTTAGAAAGGACACCCAATTTAAGTTGGATGATAATTGTCAATAGGCCTTTAATTCTCTCAAAAAATACATCATATCATCATTCATGTTGACACCTCCATATAATAGGGACCCATTCTATCTTTACATATTTACGATAGACCATGCCTTGGGAGCCATGTTTGCACATTGAGATGAACAAGGTAAATAATATGTTGTCTATTACATTAGTTTCACACTCTATGAGTATGGAACTCATTATTCTAAAGCTGAAAAGTTGTGTTACGTCCTATTCTTCACAACTTCCAAGCTTCGTCACTATCTCCTCAATCACAAAACTTACATCATCACAAACTTCAGTCCACTCAAAACCATGTATTCTAAACCATATCATAATGATCGCATTACTAGATGGCTCACACTTATGACTAAATTCAACCTCAAATTCATCCCTCATAAATCAATTAAGGGGCAATTCATTGTTGACTATCTTGTTGAAGTTCCCCTTCCTACCAATCAACTACCTTGCGAGCCCTTCTGAATGAGTCAATTAACACCCTCGATCAAGATAATACCCTCTTAAAATTGCCTTGCTCTTTGATAGTTCCATATGTAGACAAGGGGAGACACTGGGATAGTCATAATTCCCCCTTGGGACACTCCTATACCATTATATTTCAAATGTACTAACAATATGGAAGAATACAAAGCTCTTATCATGGGACTTTATAGTGTTACCTTCCTAGGTGTGTAAATTCTTGACATCTATGGTGATTCACAACTTGTCATTAATCAAATCAAAGGAATCTATTAGTGTAAAAATGATATCCTTCATAAATATAAAACCATCGTTAAATACTTTCTACGCTTCTTTAACCATTAACGAAATTCAAACCACCCCTCGATCATTTAACAAATTTGTAGACACAATGGATTCTCTTTCTTCTCTCATCCCTCTATCACCTGATGATTCCAAATTATTCATCATTATACACAAACTTGATCAACCATCTTACACCAATACTTATATTCCTACCATTAATCACATAGAAATTGATTCATTTGACATATGGTACACACAAACGCATTTGTAGTACCTATCAATAGAAAAATACCACCTGATCTTTCTAGAAATAGAAAATGATCCTTTCAACAACACTCATTTCATTACATCATCTTAGGAGGTATCCTTTATAAAAGAGGATTTGTGACCTTGCCCTCTCTTGTTTCAAAACTTTGAAGGCTTTCCTAGTTATCCAAGAAGTCCATGAAGGCATATGTGGTGGACACTTCAATGGTTTAGTTGTTGCTAAACACATCCTACACATGGGATACTACTGGCCTACACTTAATTAATATTTTTGTGACTACGTCAAAAAGTGTGTTAAATGTCAACAACATTCCAACCTTATGCATGTTTCTAGCCATGCTCTCTAACCAACACAAGACCTATGTCCTTTCTCACTCGCGAGGGTTAGACCTTATTGGCCTTATAAACCCTCGTTCATCATAGCAACACAATTTCATCATCACAATAACCAAATACTTTACAAAATGGGTGGAAGTTATTCCCCCATTTCCACTAAAGTAGATAAAATTGTTGACTTCATACATCATTGCATTATCTCGTCATTTTAGCATTCCCCACAAAATCATCATAGAAAAGGTAAATCGTTTGAAAATATTAAAGTTCAAAAACTTTGTGACACTTATAACATAAAACTTGGATTTTCATATCCTTATTATCCACAAGCAAATGGTCAAGTAGAATCCTCTAATAAAACACTCAACAAAGTCCTCATGAAAACAATCGATCAAACCGTAAAGTATTGGCATCTCCAAATTCCCTTTGCCTTGTGGGCTTATTGAACCAACTTTCAAACTCCTACAAGCATTACACCCTTCTCCTTAGTCTATAGCACTGAAGTTGTTCTCCCTTTTAAATTCCAAATCCCATCACTATGTGTTTCCCTCGAAATTTCATCTCTGATGAGTATTATTTTCAAGAGCATTTATCAAAGCTAAAATTGTTAGATGAACATCATCTAACTACACTTGAACATATCAATGTCTATCAAGAACGCATCAAACATGCCTATAACAAACACCTTAAACAACATGACTTCAATGTTGGCGATCTTGTTCTAAAAGAAAACCAACATGTCACTAACATGGAAAATATAAAACGTGGAAAATTTTCTCCAAAATGGCTTGGATCATACATTATCACTCATAAATATGGATCTGGGGATTTTTGTTTAGCCTCCTTGATGGTAAACTTGAAAAGGAACCTCTCAATGCACTACACTTGTAGGTCATTCTACTTTGTTAACTTATCAACTTATGAGACCTTAGTCAGACTATGATCTCCCCTTATTAGCTCACACACCCTATCACTCTCGTAATGATATGGAATCATGTGGTCTTCCATCAGCATACCTATCAAAACCTTAAATATGGGCACCACAACTCTACTCATAGCATATTCCTCATGGAAAAGTTCCTTGTTCATGGCTAGGGAACCCCACTATCATCACTCCACCATCCCCATATCTCATCTCGAATGACATG
The DNA here is from genome assembly GCA_018340775.1 of Taxus wallichiana var. yunnanensis. Taxonomy (NCBI): domain Eukaryota; kingdom Viridiplantae; phylum Streptophyta; class Pinopsida; order Cupressales; family Taxaceae; genus Taxus; species Taxus wallichiana. The sequence continues at coordinate 762,386,313 of CM031234.1, forward strand.
AAAAATATATATGTGTAGCTTTCATGCTTATCTTATCCCCTTCTAATGGTTACCAAGGATACCCTCAGCTCAAAATTTGCAAATATCTATCAAATGCATTTAATCAAAATATAGATTGATCCCTCGAAGGATGACGATTCAAAATTAAATCATATCAAATAAAGTTATGGAGCACTCCCTCGAAGGATAAATTCTATCAAAAGAAATTCAATAAAAATCGTAGACCACGCCCTTGAAGGATGGCTACCCAATCAAAATATCTAGAAAAGGAATTCCCACGTATCTATCAGTCCCTTGTCAAAATAGGGCTTCCCACATTGATCAACCCTCATGTAAAAATCAAAGAAAAATAACACCATCCCAAGAAATCTCCCCACATCAATCAACTTGTTCAAATACAAAGAGCTAGGGAAAATCCTAGGAAATATCATGAAGAACCCATTTTCTTGTGCTTGCTACATACACACTTTGTCTATGTAAAAAAAGGATGCATAAGATCATCCCATCTTTATCAATGATCGTAGTATGAACAACCATTGTAATTCATACGTTAACATCCAGGATAGGGACATATGTGCAATATCATACGTTTTGAAATCAGTTTACCATCACACAATATGTATATCCAAGACAATAAAAATGTAAACATTTCACGTTTTGCTTTTACCCATACACAAAGTGAGTGAATCATACAACAAATCACCACGACAATATAGACATATGTATTTACAATCTAAATCATACATTCTAAATATTTCCATAACACATCATATCTTAACAAAATCACTAGTCAAATCATCATCAAATGCATCTATATGCATCACATTACACAAAACTCACAAAATATATAAAAAATGACAAAATCTTAAGTACATCACCTACCTCAAAACATTTGAGCAAACATTGCCTCTGTCCACCTCCAACTACCTCCATCACAATCAAATACGGTAAAAATAAGGGCTCTTTAGATGTCTTAATCTCAAAGTAATAATGATATCAAATGATCTATTTAAATCACTTTATATAGCCTTTGTTTTTTCGTGCACCCAATCGTCAAATCGACAATCCACACAATCACCAACGATCCTGTCTAAATCTCCAATGATTTTATCACCTTACCTTCAACATCAAATTTTGGTCCATTGACCTCATCAAATCATCATTCTAATCATCCCTTTCCAAAATAGCACATTTTTTTAGTATGTGCTTCCTTTTTAGGGACCCAAGACCCTTTGAAAATAAAAGACAATCAATCGATTGATATGCCTTTGTCAAATCCATTTATGATTTCGTAGCAATTAGGAAAAAAATTCCTAATCACTATCAACTCATATTTCTATATGACACATAACCATTGGTTGCCATATCACTTGAATTCTTGGCCGTGTAATCCCACCTTTGTGGAAATATCATTTATCAAAGTTTGTGTTTCTCGATACACCATGGATAACATACCCAATTAGGATCATTTCTACATTGGCTAGATTTTCTCAGCATAAGCACAAAACCTAGGTAGTCATGAGATAAATCTCCCTCATTTACCGGTGACGTTCCCATGTCGATTTGTGAATTAAAGTATGCTAATATCTAAATGGGGTTTTACTTTAACTACTCAGTTCATGAACCATAACTGAACAGTTCTGCAGCAAGTAAGCAGTTGTTTAAGAAAGGAAATATTTATAGAAGAAGGAAGTTATGTAATCACAGAGAAGAAATGGGGAAGATGTGCATCTCAATCAATAGATAGCATAGTTGATTACATGCACATAGAAGAAACCAATAGATATAAACACAAAATTCTAAGCAAAGGTAGCTCTAGATCTAGATCTGAAATAACACAAAGTCTATTAAAAGATCTAAGATAAAAAGCAAGAAACACAATACACCGTGACACAAAGTTCTCCGGAAATCTGCTCTTGTATATTCCTTTGCTTCAAGTGGCTCTCAAGGGTTTCAACACAAAGTCTGGAACACAAGGTTGTTGCTTACAAATTCTCGATGATTAACCCGAAGGTTCTTCCTCTACTTATAGAATGTAGAGGGGCAATTACAAGTTGGAAGCTTTAGTTGAACTGGCACATGTGGAAGTCGGAGGAAAGAAACAATTGGTAATCTCCATCCTGGAATTCCTCTTTGCATGACATGTATGATTTGCAACTAAAAATAGAACCTTCTATTTTACACGTTTGCCACCTATCTCCAAGTAGTTGACTTCTTCAAGTAATGGCTTTTAAGCCAATCACTTAAGTTTTATAATTTAATTGATCACTCAATTACTTTGTCGGAGGAAAGAAGAAGGAAGAGGAAAGTTGTAGTCTTGTCCTTTTTCATGTCTGCATGTAGTTGATTCTTTTGCCTTTGATTCTCACCAAACTAGATCTGGGAGCAGCTAGATCTGGAAGCAAGCTGGAATTGGAAACGGCTGGAATTGGAAATGACTGGATCTGGAAAGAGCTAGATCTGGAAACAACAAGATGGATCTGGAAACAAGTGAGCGGATCTTGGATTTTGCCTTCGCCTTGTCTTCTCTTTTATCCTTGAAGATTTTGCAGTTCTTCTCCAGTACATGCATCAATGCAATGTTTATCATAGATAACTCATCATCCTTATTTTTAATTGCATATGAGTAATTAAAAATTCTGGAAAGCACTCTGGATGAATGAAAATTCAATGAAGGCTTCAACTGGAAGATGGGAGCATTTGCACAAGATCTTGGAAGGAATTTTCCATGCACTGACTTCTTCACGGGCTACATTCGAAACAAGAGGATGAAGCCTTTGTGCTAGAAGCTTTTGCAACTATGAGATCTGGATCTGGATCTGGATCTGCATATGGATTTGCATCTGCATCTACATTTGGATATGGATCTACACCTACATAACAAACTCTGGCAAATCGGGTTGTGGATGGAAAAGTTGCAGCTCAAATAATTCCACTGCTTTTAATCTGCACACATGAGTGAAGTTTTTCCTCGCACGCATGAGTGAAGTCTTTCCCGCTGGATCTGTCTATCAATTTAGCAAGAGGTTTCAAGCCTAGATCTATGTCTCCAATATCTGTAAATTTAGAAGTGATGCATGACTCCGTTGTGCTTTCTTTTTCATCTTTCTTCGCCATAGCTTTGTCTATATTTGTCTGAACAATTATTTTTCTTCTTATTTGATTGGAATTCATCAAAATCAAAAGTGCAATCTGGATAATCCTTCAAATTCGAAGGAAATATTTAATGTATTGGACATTGATATAAGTTCCTTTTCTTTATAAAACCACCTATAGCTAACTCCTGCAATTAATTCAGACAAAGATGGCAACCGAGAGCATGCACAGTGAATTTTAATCACAAAAATCTGCATAATTCAAGCCTGCTGCCCCAAAATTTGACGTTTTATTTGCATGTAAAGCAAACATGAATTTTACCAACATCACCTGAGCACCTGTATCACCTATGCAAACAATTATGCAAACACAAATCAACCTCCTTCAATGTATGTGCCAAAATTGGAAGCTTTTAGCCTTGATTTGATCTTCTTTTAAGCAAAATCCTCTTCAATATGGGGCACACTTTTCCTCTGGGCTGCACTTCTTCACCTGTGAATTAATTAATTCACCCTTATGGCAGCCCATGCTTATATAACCCTCATAATTCTATAATTAATAATTGCCCTTCCTATTCTACAATTAATTAATTAAAAATCATGCTTTTCTCTTTAACTAATGTGCTAAAATTGCATGATTAAGGACAGCCATCCATTAAATTAAATTTAATCAATTTAATCATCCACTCTTCACTTCACTTAAGCTTCACAGTGTGCTTTGACCATAGCCACTGAAAATAGAATTTAATTTAATCAATTAATACTTTAAAAAGTATTATTTCCTTCTCAAAAGGGGCTGCATTAAATAAATTAAATTTATTTAATTTTGGAATTCTATTTTTAAATTTCTTTTGTCCACTTCCCTTTGTTGACTTTTCCACAAGCCTGGGTGCCAAAATTGGGTGAATAAATATTAACAAATATTTATTTAATGCATTATTATTCACCCAAGGTGGGTCGCACTTTTAGCATAATAGAATTCTATTTTTAAAAACACATGGCAATGGGAATTTTTACCCTGCAAGGCAGCCCCGAAAATCCCATGATCCACTTAAGTGATTTGACTTTGATAATGGGATTATTTACCCTACATGGCAGGCAATAAAATCTCATGATTTCACTTAAGTCACTTTTCTTTTATTTCACCATGGGAATTTTTACCCTATAAGGCAGGCAATAAATTCTCGCTTGCCTGCTGCCTCTAATTTTCCACTTTGCAGCCTTAAGTGAATTTTCTATCATGGAAAAAGTACCTGCTAGCAGATAAAAATTTTCACTTGCCCGCTTTGCTTCTATTTTTCCCACTGTAGCTTAAATCCTTTGTTTTCCAAAAATGCGCCCAACCCCACAGGGGCTTTTTAGTGCACGACTTCGCTTTTTCCCAGTGAACCAGACCTCCGATGGTGACTTCCTCCGGCATAACATGCGTATATATGTTCTCCAACTGCTCCAGGCCAAGAATCGAGCTAACCCGACAAAGGAATTGATCTAGAGAAATTTCACAGAAAATGAAACAGGAAAACACAAAAACACGAAAAATTGCCAAAAGTCACAAATAAAACCCAAAACTTATTCCTTGTTAAAATCCTTCTGGTACAAGGGAATAATGATATGTTCGATCATAACAGAGTTAAAACAGAGCACAAATAGCCTCATACGGGGCTCAAAATAATTAAATACAAATTTTCCGTAGACAAATCCCGACGATAGAATATAACAATTTTGGGCATCTAGGTATTTGGTGAAAAAGGCTAATATGGCTCTTTGGGAATATCCTGACACAATAAAAGAACTTTCAGGCAATAAAAACACAAAATGACCCATTATTTTAAAAGTACGAAATTTTTTTGAATAGGGTAGTCACAGATTTCAGGATGAAATCTGGGTACACCAGTTGGCTCCGTCTGTGGACATCTTTTTCTCTGTCAGAATGACAAGGGAAAAGATGAGATCCCAGCATCTCTGGTTTCGTATCTTGTCCTTTGGGCACGGGGTCAGGCAAACAAACACAACACAAAAAAAAAAACAAAACAAGGAAAAACAAACAAAGTTTTATTTATGTACATACAGGTTTTAACCTACTTTTTTCAGTTCCTGAACAGCTTCAGATGTTGCCCGTTGAAAGGCAATGGTAACTCAATTCCATCCCGGTAGGCAAGGAAGAAAGTATCCATTCCTGCAGCTCTTTTGATCACGAAGGGCCCTTTCCAGAGTGGATCAAATTTGTCGTGTATGCCCTTCGGTTCATATCTCTTGTCCCACCAGAGTACCCAATCTCCGATCTTGAACTTCCTTTCTTTGGCCTTCTTGTCAAATACTCTAGGCAAGTCCTTATCAACTTCATCTGGTGGTGGTGCATCCTTTCTTCTCTCCGTGACAGGTAAGTCTGCATCAACTTGCTCCGTTCCCAGATTTATTTGTTGCATTTCTGAGGAAGAACTATCACCATATTCTTTGTTCTTCTTCAGATATTGATCATGCTTGTTGAAAGTCTCCACTAAGGAAACTAAATCCTTGGGGATTTTGTTACCTTTTGGTTGGACTATTCCACTATTGTCATCATAACCTGGATCAACTTTTTCTATGACTGTTTGTCGTGGTGGTGATTTACTCCCTTCAACATGCAAATATGTAAATGTTTGTTCAAGGACTCTAGGGTAGTATACCATCTCCCTTTATAGATTCCTTGTCTGAATATGGATGGTGGTCTATCCGGATTCAATAGTGCAGCTATGACTGCCAAATAATCTGCCTTGGAGTTTTGATTGGTTGGAATAAAGTCGATAGAGAAGGCTGCAAAATCTAGTGTGGCAAAAAGCACTTTATCTCTGTAATGCTCTAGCTTATCTCTTTTGACTTGACTTTTCCCTCGAACCTGCTTTACTAGAAGTTCAGCATCTCCTTGGGCTTTGAGGATTTTTACTCCTTTCTTTTTAGCTTGCTCCATTCCTAGCAACAAGGCTTCATACTCCGCCATATGATTGGTGTTCTCGAACATCAGCTTGTGGGAGTATGGAAATATCTCATGATCTAGAGATATTAGTAGAATGCCGGCTCCTGATCCAAAAGAACAACATGTGCCTTTAAACTCCAGAGTCCAAACTTTTTCTTCTTCTTTTGCTAGCTCTGGCTCTGGTCAAAGTTCTGGCTCTGGAATGTCTTTATCCGTTTCCAAGAAATAGACCCCACGGTCAGATTCCTGAAAAATAATTTGAGATCTAGGATCCTCATATTTTGTAACCGTGTACTGGACTTCTTTTCCGGCTCCAACTTATGGTTAAGCCCTTTGATAGGAATATGCGCACAGGACCAATCCATCTTTACTTCTCCTCCCAACTCTTTGCAGAAGTTTCTGCTCAGCAACATCCCATAGGAGACAGGAATATCTGCAACTAGAATTGTCATCTTTAATCTTTTGTCAGGAAAAGTTGCCAGAATAGCTTGTGCATCTTTGATTTGTCCGATTAAAGGGACTTGTCTCTCCATGGAATAACACATTTTTATGGTCTTTGTCAAGGTAAGCCCAAGAGCATCTGCAACTTTAGTTGGCATGACATTGTCAGAAGCACCCGAATCTAGAATGCAATTGCTTAACTTGAAACCATTAAGCAATAAGGAGACATAGAAAGGTTCCACCCTGTCAGAAGATGGTGAGGGTTTAACAACTACAAGTGTTATTTTGTGGAGGAGTATCTTTGGGCTTAGGCAAAAGGCCTTTTGATGTATTGGATTGTCCTAGTGATTGTACATATTTGACTAGCCTATTTAACTACTCAGAAAGGCTCTCAAGTATTCGGCTTCTGACATTTGAACTTTAGTTTTCTTGGCATGATCAACAATGTCGAAGGAAGATATAGATTCAGATACCTAAGCTAATTTATGTGGTTGAGATGAAGAACTCACATTCTTATCTATGGGAGCTAAAGAATAAGGTAAAGGGCTGCCCCTTCTTTGTTCATCAAAGCAAATGCTTCACTTGGTGAGTTTGTGATCTTGTAAGTACTGCATATGCATTACCATGATCGTCTTCAAGAAGCTCCTCATACTCTTGTTCATATTTGTAGTTTAGGTAATTAATATTGGAGTCACCAGTAGGTCCTATAAAATCATCATCCTCGAGCTTATCAGCGTCAGCTTCCTGGTCTTCTTCATTCATCTCCACGTTGTTTCTGGGAGCAACTTCAATTGCTAATCTTTGGGAACCAACAATGCGGTTCCGGTTGTTGTTGTTGTTGAAATTCCGAGCAGGGGCAGTATTGTTGCCTTGAGCCATTTGAGCCATTTGTTTCTTCATCTGCATCATCTCATTTGCTAACTTTTGCAAGTAGTGAATCGGAAGTAGTAGCAGAGGATGAACTTTCAGCTCTAGAAGTGTTGCTTTTTATCTTTCCAGCCATGATGAGGTCATCTTCAATTTCAACCGCCATGTTTTGAGCTGCTAAAAATCAGCAGGACGTGCTCTTCGCAGTTGATAGCTTACTTTAGGAAGCAAAGCATTGATGAAGAATACTTTTTGATTCTCATCATTCAGAGAAGCAGAAGCCAAAATTTTGTACAGTAATCTTTGAAATTTTGCAATAAAATCCCGCATGTGCTCATGTGGCTCCTTCTTCAACTGAGTGAGTTGAGTAATCAATGTACTGGAATCTTCGGCTACCTTGAATCTTTTCAGGAACACATCCCGCATAGTAGCCCAATTGGTTATGGTGCCAGAGCTAGCCAATAGAACCATTCTCCAGCCAAGTCATGTAGAGTCTCTATGAAGAGTCTGACTGAGACATCTTCATGCTCTACTAGCAAGCACACCACAAGATATAAAGAAGGCCGCCAAATGATCATCCAGGTTTTGCTTTCCATCTCCAAAGAATTTTGAAAATTCTTTTTGGATCCTTTTGGCAGATCGTGCATAGGTGGAGTCAAGTTCAGTGGTCCAAAAGCTGCTCCCCATGGGACGAGTACTAACTGATTATGCATGTTGACTGGGGCACATCTTCTCCTTGTGTAGACTTGATGAATAATTCCAGCCGTGGATTATGTTGAAGATGATCCGGATCTAGATGAGTGTGCACTCTCCTTCCTGGTAAAAGATTGGATCTGCGGCTTCTAACTTGAGGAGAATGATTGAAATTGAATTGCTTCTGCAATCGGTAGAAATGATCCGTCCTTCCTTGCACCTTCACGGATCGGGTGAATGGACATTCAGCCAGGTTGAGATTTGTATGGAAAACACTCCGATCTTCAATAGATAAGCTTTGATCTGCAAAGATAGTTGTTCCCCAGCAGAGTCGCCAAAAACTATTGGCTAGATTTTCTGCATAGCACAAAACCTAGGCAGTCATGAGATAAATCTCCCTCATTTACCGGTGAGGCTCCCGTGTCAAATTTGTCAATTAAAGTATGCTAATATCTAAATGGGGTTTTACTTTAACTACTCAGTTCATGAACCATAACTGAACAATTCTGCAACAAGTAAGCAATTGTTTAAGAAAGGAAATATTTATAGAAGAAGGAAGTTATGTAATCACAGAGAAGAAATGGGGAAGATGTGCATCCCAATCAATAGATAGCAGAGTTGATTGCATGCACATAGAAGAAACCAATAGATATAAACACATAATTCTAAGCAAAGGTAGCTCTAGATCTAGATCTGAAATAACACAAAGTTTATTAAAAGATCTAAGATAAAAAATAAGAAACACAATACACCGTGACACAAAGTTCTCCGGAAATATGCTCCTGTATATTCCTTTGCTTCAAGTGGCTCTCAAGGGTTTCAACACAAAGTCTGGAACACAAGGTTGCTACTTACAAATTCTGATGATTAACCCAAAGGTTCTTCCTCTACTTATAGAATGTAGAGGGGCAATTACAAGTTGGAAGCTTTAGTTGAACTGGCACATGTGGAAGTCGGAGGAAAGAAACAACTGGCAATCTCCATCCTGGAATTCCTCTTTGCATGACATGTATGATTTGCAACTGAAAATAGAACCTTCTATTTTGCATGTCCGCCACCTATCTCCAAGTAGTTGACTTCTTCAAGTAATGGCTTTTAAGCCAATCACTTAAGTTTTATAATTTAATTGATCGCTCAATTACTTTGTTGGAGGAAAGAAGAAGGAAGAGGAAAGTTGTAGTCTTGTCCTTTTTCATGTCTACATGCAGCTGATTCTTTTGCCTTTGATTCTCACCAAACTAGATCTGGAAGCAAGCTGGAATTGGAAACGGCTGGAATTGGAAATGACTGGATCTGGAAAGAGCTGGATCTGGAAACAACAAGTTGGATCTAGAAACAACAAGTTGGATCTAGAAACAACAAGTTGGATCTAGAAACAATTGGATTTTGCCTTCGCCTTGTCTTCTCTTTTATCCTTGAAGATTTTGCAGTTCTTCTCCAGTACATGCATCAATGCAATGTTTTTCGTAGATAACTCATCATCCTTATTTTTAATTGCATATGAGCAATTAAAATTCTAGAAAGCACTTCAGATGAATGAAAATTCAATGAAGGCTTCAACTGGAAGATGGAGCATTTGCACAAGATCTTGGAAGGAATTTTCCATGCGCTGACTTCTTCACGGGCTGCATTCGAAACAAAAGGATGAAGCCTTTATGCTTAAGCTTTTGCAACTATGAGATCTAGATCTGGATCTCGCATATGGATTTGCATCTGCATCTCGCATTTGGATCTCATCTGCATCTGGATATGGATCTGCACCTACATAACAAACTCTGGCAACTGGGCTATGGATGGAAAAGTTACAGCTCGAATAATGCCACTGCTTTTAATCTGCACACATGAGTGAAGTTTTTCTTGCACGCATGAGTGAAGTCTTTCCTGCTCTCTGAGATATGTCTATCAATTCAGCAAGAGGTTCCGAGCCTATATCCGTGTCTCCAATATCTAGCATTTAGAAATGATGCATGACTCCGTTGTGCTTTCTTTTTCATCTTTCTTCGCCATAGCTTTGTCTATCTTTGTCTGAACAATTCTTTTTCTTCTTATTTGACTGGAATTCTTCAAAATTGGTGCAGATCTGGATAATCCTTTAGATTCGGAGGAAATATTCAATGTATTGGACATTGATATAAGTTCCTTTTCTTTATAAAAACACCTATATCTAACTCCTTTAATTAATACAGACAAAGATGGCAACCGGAGTATGCACAGTGAATTTTAATCACAAAAATCTTCATAATTCAAGTCTGCTGCCCCAAAATTTGACATTTTATTTGCATGCAAAGCAAGTATGAATTTTACCAACATCACCTGAGCACCTGTATCACCTATGCAAACAATTATGCAAACACAAATCAACCTCCTTCAATGTATGCGCCAAAATTGGAAGCTTTTAGCCTTGATTTGATCTTCTTTTAAGCAAAATCCTCTTCAATATGGGGCGCACTTTTCCTCTGGGCTGCACTTCTTCACCTGTGAATTAATTAATTCACCCTTATGGCAGCCCATGCTTATATAACCCTCATAATTCTATAATTAATAATTGCCCTTCCTATTCCTGGCAATTAATTAATTAAAAATCATGATTTTCTCTTTAACGATGTGTTAAAATTACATGATTAAGGACAACCATCCATTAAATTTAATTTAATCAATTTAATCATCCACTCTTCACTTCACTTAAGCTTCACAAAGGTGCTTTGACCATAGCAATTGAAAATAGAATTTAATTTAATCATATAATACTTTAAAAGTATTATTTCCTTCTCAAAAGGGGTTGCATTAAATAAATTAAATTTATTTAATTTTGGAATTCTATTTTTAAATTTCTTTTGTCCACTTCCCTTTGTTGACTTTTCCACAAGCTTGGGTGCCAAAATTGGGTGAATAAATATTTACAAATATTTATTTAATGCATTATTATTCACCCAAGGTGGGTCCCACTTTTAGCATAATAGAATTCTATTTTTAAAAACACATGGCAATGGGATTTTTACCTGCAAGGCAGCCCTAAATCCCATGATCCACTTAAGTGATTTGACTTTGATAATGGGATTATTTACCTGCATGACAGTGCAATAAAATCTCATGATTTCATTTAAGTCACTTTTCTTTTATTTCACCATGGGAATTTTTACCCTGCAAGGCAAGCAATAAATTCCCACCTGCTACCTCTAATTTTCCCACTCACCGCACTTAAATGAATTTTCTATCATGGGAAAAGTACCTGCTAGCGGGTAAAAAAATTTGTCTCGCATGTTGCTTCTATTTTTCCCACTGCAACTTAAATCCTTTGTTTTGCAAAAATACGCCCAACCCCGCAGGGGCTTTTTAGTGCACAACTTCACTTTTTCCCAGTGAACTAGACCTCCGATGGTGACTTCCTCCGGGCATAACGTGCGTATATGTTCTCCAGCTGCTCCAGGCCAAGAATCGAGCTAACCCGACAAAGGAATTGATCTAGAGAAATTTCACAGAAAACGAAACGAGAAAACACAAAAACACGAAAAATTGCCAAAAGTCACAAATAAAGCCCAGAACTTATTCCTTGTTAAAATCCTTTTGGTACAAGGGAATAATAATATGTTCAATCATAACAAAGTTAAAACAGAGCGCAAATAGCCTCATACGGGGCTCAAAATAATTAAATACAAATTTCCCGGAGACAAATCCCGACAACAGAATATAACAATTTTGGGCATCCGGGTATTTGGCAAAAAAGGCTAATATGGCTCTTTGGCAATATCCTGACACAATACAAGATCTTTCAGGCAATAAAAACACAAAACGACCCATTATTTTAAAAGTACGAATTTTTTTCGAATAGGGTAGTCACATATTTTAGGATGAAATCTGGGTACACCAATTTCCCACAACTACTTCCTATGAGTCATACATCTATAGGTTGTAAACCACTTCCTTCCCCTCTCATTTGATTCTATGGTTGCACAAGTCCACCTTTGTGGCAAAAATTTTCATGCACAATCTTGGGGCATCTTAAATAAAACCACATTATCATAAAAATCCATCTCATCAAACAACAACCTTTTTAAACTAGTGATTATTACACTTTGTCGCAAAACCCCTAGTTTGAAGGGGTACCACCTATCTAAACACATTAGATCATCGACTCATTTTTGTCCAAAGAATTTGTCCATCACAAAACACTAGAAAAATGGGAAAATGTAAATACGGGTGTTTAGCACCCTAGGTGTCCTATCCACACCCCGCACACACACATCAAATTATTAAAATCTATCATATAATCATAACCTAAGTCACTACCCTCACCTTCCTAAAATCATGTTTCTACCCCCATAAATATTACTTACCTACCTTAACCTCCCTAAAACCTCCTTAACCACCCCTAACCCATATAAACCCATTTTCCCCATTACCCAACCTCTTAACATCCCAACCACATTACCTCGCATCCCCACCCAAGAAATCCCAACTTGGAATTGGTTATCACCATTTCTAAGTTACTTTCCCCCACATTTTATGGAATGTCAATGATCCTAACCAATCGCTAACAATTATAAATAGGACCTCAAAGATCTTGTTTCAAGGATCTACAATCGTCATAAATAAGCTCTATCACATTAAAGAACCAAACAAAATTTTCACAAGTATCCAGGACATCCTCAACACCACTTTGTCAAGCCATCATACACTCAACAATATCTTGTAAGCATTTGCAGCTCTATCCTGTCCATTTTTATGTCAAAAGGTAATCAAATCCTCATCTTTGTCTATCTTCACTTTATTAGCATATCATATATTATCCAAATCAATCATCTTAAGTTTGTGTTTCGTTTAAATATCATTTTATCAATATATTAACTTTACACGATTGGTAGTGATTCATGAATCACCTACGATTATGTCAATCACCCACAATCCTTGTGGATCCCTAGCGATATCTATCAATCCAATCATTTACCATTTATCATACATTTGTCCCATTTTTATCCATTTTTTGGCCTAATCTATTTTCTTGGAATATGTGCTCTCTATAGATGACATTTCTAGGTGCATCACACCTTATCACCGGTATCTACGACCTCCCGATTGTGCAACAACCCTTTGTGTGGGATTTTTTTGACATCACACACAAACTTAGCTTGTGTGTCATTGTTGTCACACCAAAATTGTAGAAAAAGAAGACCAACTTGAAATCATACAAGAATAACGTGACACCTCAATATAGTTCTCGGTTCATTTACTTCCGTGACTTTGAGATTTTTCGCCCTTTCTCGACTACTTATCATGCAGAACATGATCTCTCCATCCCTCTTGAATTCTAATCATATTTTCATTATCTTATTTCATATCATATCACTTAATTGTAAACACGAGTTGACATCCTCGAGGAATCCCATTGGTTCCTAAGATCACTATTCGCCGAAAACTCATTTAATCGTTATCTAATATTTTCCTTTTAGTTGTCATTACATACAAATTCTCTCACTTGGTGGGAATTGAGTCTTCCTCATTGTTTCTCGTATTAATTCACCTCAACATTGCATTTGTCGATGTGGGTATTGTTAAATTCTGCCACTTTTATAGTTTTTGGTATTTCAATATAACATTAACAAACCTAAATTCACCTTAAACAACATGTAAATATGTTATAGGGCCTAAAATCACTTAGAATAGAGTAATTATAACTCATGTAAGCACTTTTGATGATAATCATTATCTTTAATGATATCTTTTAAGGAAATACGTAGTGAAGGGATTTCTAATTCTAATGGTAAGCTAGCCTTAGTCCCAAAACAAAAGAGAAAGGAGTAGCATTGGTAGGTGTATAGACACTAGTGTGGTAGGCCCAAAGGGCGTAAACAATCTTATTGTTCTAGTCAATACTATATTTATCAACGGTTTTGTGTAAGATTTTAACAATGGTTTTGTTGGTAGCTTCATCTTTGCCATTGCCTTATGGACAATAATGTGCGGAAAAAGTGTTTTTGATGTGAAATTTGGTACAAAATTTCTTGATAGTATGATTCTTAACATATGATCCATTTTCGGTATCAATAATGAGGGAACCCTCAAATGAGTAACAATGTGTGTGAGAAAGAAATGAAAAATGTCATCACTTGTGGTAATGTCCAAAGGTATTGCTTCAACCCACTTAGTGAAATATTTTGTAGCAGTGATTATAAATTTATGTATGTGTGTGGATTCAGGGTTAACCTTTTCAATCAAATCAAAATGCCATATGGTAAAAGGCCATGGGAAAATGATGAGTTGCAATGTATGAGATGGTGCATGATTAAGTTAGTTATGTTGTTGACATTGATCACATCATTTATCGTATTCATGACAATCTTGTTCCATGTTGGCGAGTAATATCCTTATCATAATAGCTTCGGGACATGGTTTTCCCACTAAAATTATCACCACACTAACTATCATGCAAATTGTGATAAGGCCATTTCTGTGTCATCAAATCCTCAACAATGTAACAGACGGCCATCAAATGCACATTTCAACAAATATCCTCTAATGAGAGCATAATGGAGACCTTCATGTCATAATTAGTAGTTTTCATGTGGTGGGGCATTTTCAAGTAATTATTTATGGTACGATAGTTGTAAATATTAGTAAACCACTCAAGGTTGTCAAGACTTCATGTAGTAGCTAGAATGTGAAGAGCATTAGTAATATTAGTACCAATAGATGCCTTATGTAATTACTAAATGGTGAAAGTGGCACATTCATTAGTGATATCTAAGGGTATTAATAAGGTATCATTAACCATCGCATCAACGTGTGGATTAGCTTTACATGGAATGTTAGTGAGGGAGTAGGTAGTGAATGTATATCAGATTCATTTAACCAAAGTATTGTATGGGATTAAGCATTATTCTTTGGTGGTGTAAATGTCTTGGACTTGGTGAATGATGAGTTCGATTCGCCAAAAAATTGGATGTGTTGAATTTTTAATGTGTGTGATGTATAAATTCCTAAAATTAATGCCTCATATTTGGTGATGTTATTCATGTATGAGAATAATAACCTGGTAAGCAAAGGGCATAGTTTATCCTTGGGGTGTGTTGTCACCTATCCAAAATTATGGATTTTTTTTTTTTTTTTTGAATTTTTTGGCTAAGTGACCATTTACCTTGATGTATCTACCTCTCTGTGGAGTTTAATGAGTGAAAAAAATTCACGAGTTAGTCGATTTTGGGTCATTTTTGGGCTATTGCGGAATTTGGTGGAATAGGAGGAACAATTTCTCCATTCCTCATATTCCCCACATCCCCGATTTACCTTAAATGTGACCCTCATCAATGTTGATTGGTCTTTTCTTATCCCAAAGAAGAACTAGTTCTATCGGGCCCTTTGTTCCTGCACTTTAAGTTTCCCACAAATCATTCAATTTCTTTGTAACGCGAACAATGTGGCACTTAGTGGAACCAATGGAACATGTTCTTTTAGGAATTTTATTCCCCGATTTTCTGACTTACCCACAATACTCTCGCTGGAAGTGTGTTGTGCGGCTTTCATGATTCCCCATGGAAATAGTTTCTACCGAGCTTTGGTTCCCCGCGAGCTCGGTTCCCCGAAGTCCTATGTTCCCCGCACTTACTTCTTATCCGCATTGAATGAGTTCTTTGATTTCTTCTAATACCAGTCATATCTACATAACACAGGCCTTAATTAAATGGTTCCCATGACCTTGTCTATATCCTCATAGCAAAGGAATGAGTAAAGTAGTTTCCATGAGCTCTCTCACGCCCGCATTTCATTATTTTTTCACGTATTTCCCATTTCTCAACCTCCTCCTATTTCACCAGCTTTACAACACCAATGGATGTGCATCTCCTTCAACATTGATGCCTTTAGAATGTGCTCGTGATAGAGGGATCACAACATTTGGTAAATTAGTTCCTAGGAAAATTGGTCGGGTTAGAGATGGTTCAGGGACCAAAGGCCAATGGTCAAAACATCAAGAAGGGAATGTTTTGTGGTGACAATAGTATGCATTTTATCCTAGCACTTGTTCTTGATGAACTCTGCAAGGAACTCTCTCAAAATCATGGAGCCATTTTGTCCTGATGTTGTCTTATCCTCCCAACATATTACAATGTTATGGATTCGGCAACCAACATAAATGGTTAAAGTGGAGAAAGTATTTAGAAAGATTAAATTTGAATGGTATGGAAAGGAAATTTTTACATGTATTCAACAATATATGTCTTAGAATCCTGGGAGTACATCAAAACAATGGATTTCACCAAATGAAAACAAAAGGTGTCACGTGATAAAATTTGTAATAAAACTATAGAGAGGAAAAAAATGAAATCAAGGAAAACTCTTATATATCTAGCAGTGATGATGAGTGTCGGAAGGCCATAAGTGTAATTAATTAATTCAATTTTGAATTAATTAAATGTCAAGCTTGTGTAAGCTATAATGTAAAATGTATTTAATTAATTTTCCCATCAAATTAATTAAATACCATAATTGTAATGTAATGTAAAACCCAAGTTGAGTCAACTTGAGGTTTGGGGTAGATTAGAATTGGGTTAGTTTAGAAGGTAGTTTTATAACTACTTTTGGGAACATAATGCCTATAAAAGGTTCAATCATAATTATAAAAGGGGTTGTTGGTTCTTCTTCTTCTCATTCAAACACCAATATTCCTGGGAACTATTTTATTTGTATATTATGTTGTTGTAACTTTGTGTACACAAATTTTCCCTTATGAATACAATGCTTTTTCAATTGTTGTGTTAATGATTCTCAATTACAAAATTTACTATTCTGTTTATGGTTGAGTTGTTAATGTTTCTCTTTATTCATAGTGTGATTGATGCTCAAGTGATCAAACTTTGTGTTGGATATCAAGGTATGTGGACTTTGTGTCATATCATCATATTCTGAAGGAGATGAAGACTTTGTGCTTCCCAGATTTCACACTCATTGTATTCCTTTCCACTAGATAGAGAAGTTATCCTTTGTGCAGTTCTTTGCTTGTAATCTGCACTTCCATTTTTCTCATCCATCAAACCTTGTAGGGCAATCTTGGATAACCAAGAAGGATATGTGTGTCCTTGATAGATAGATTTGTTGAAACTTTACGTCCTAAGTTTATCCATCTTACCAAACACTTACAAGGTTGTATTCTTTCCCTTCTCATTCCTCCTTCCTCTCTGTATTTTTCCTTTCCCAATTTCTCTACCCTTTTGTGCTTTCCGGTTAAAAGCACTAAAAATATAAAAATCACATCATACAAGGGAACCCCTCTCACAAAGTAGAGGAAACTTCACCTGTCAAAAGGTGAATTTCCCTAACTGTTGTTGGTTTTATGCACTTCCATTGGGCATATTCAAGATAAAAAATCCCCGATTCCCAAATTACCCACAATACTCTATCTTTGGCCGGTGTGTTGTGGCTTTCATGATTCCTGTGGAACTAGTTCCCCGTCAGGGCCTTGGTTTACCACGAGCTCATTTCCCAAAGTCTCGTGTTCCCCACACTTGCTTTCCCCGTCTCGCATTAAATGATTTATTTGAGTTCTCCCAATACCTGTCATATTTGCATAACACGGGACTTAATTAAATAGTTTACATGACCTTTTCTATCTCATTATAACAAAATAATGAGTAAAGTGGTTTTCCCGTGAGCTCACACACCCACATTTCATTCTTTTTTCACACATTTCTCATTTCTCATCCTACCTCTTGTTCCACCAGTATACAACTACCAATGGATGTGCATCTCCTTTAACATTGATTCCTTCATAATGTGCCCGTGACAGAAGGATCACAAAACTTGGTGAATTAGTTCCTAGGAAAAGTGGTCGAGTTAGAGAAGGTTTAGGGACTAAAGGAGAATGATAAAAACATCAAGAAGGGAATGTTTCTTGGTAACAAGAGTATGTGTTCGACTAGCACATGTTTCTTGATGAACTCTGCAAGGATCTCTCTCATAAGCATGAAGGCATTTTTTTCTTGATGTTGTCTTATCCTCACAATATATTACAATGTTATGGAGTCGACAACCAACCTCAATGTATTAAGTGGAGAAGGTATTTAGAAAGATTAAAGCTAAACGGTATGGAAAGGAAACTCTTGCATATATTCAGCAATATATGTCTCTAATCCTAGGACTACATCGAACAATGGATTTCACTAAATGAAAACAAAAGGTGTCACATGATAAAAGTTGTAATAAAATTGTAGAGAGGAAAATATTGAAATCAAGGAAAACTTTTATATGTGTATCTAGCAGTGATGATGAGTGTCGAAGGCCATAAGTGTAATTAATTGATTCAATTACAAATTAATTAAATGTCAAGCTTGTGTAAGCTATAATTTAAAATGTATTTTATTAATTTACCCATAAAATTAATTAAATATCATAATTGTAATGTAATGTAAAACCCACTTGTTGAGTCGACTTGAAGTTTGGGGTCGATTAAAACTAGGTTAGTTTAGAAGGTATTTGTATAACTACTTTTGGGAAAACAATGCCTATAAAAGGCTCAATTGTAACTATAAAAGGGGTTGTTAGTTCTTCTTCTTCTCATTTTAAAGACCAATATATTCATGGGGAACTATTTTATCTATATATTATGTTAATGTAACTTTGTGTACATGATTTTTTTCCTTCCTGATACAATGCATTTTCAATTGTTGTGTTAATGATTCTCAATTACGAACTCAAGGTCTTGGGATACTAGTGAGTTACAAGTAGTTTGTAATCATCAACCCAAGTTCCATTCCCATTGAGTTCATTGGATGCTTTCAATAAGTGGCCATGAGGACACCTTGAGGTCGGGTCAAACTTCTCCATATAGACCAAGTGAAACATAGCGGGCGATCTGAATGCGGATCACTCAAAGATACATTAAGGACGCAAGCCCACCCCCATGTCCCACTTAGAGAAAGTGCTCCTCCACCACTCCATTTCATAGCTCTGTATAATAAAAGTGTTTACCATCCAAAGTTTTACCGATGGGGTCTGGGTGGAGTGGTTAAGACGGATGGTTGTATCTAGCTCCACCCAGGTTCAAATCATAATTAAGGCACGATCCCCGTTCAGAGTGGTAATGTCTGAGGTGGAGCGGCTGGCTGGCAGCTTTAACAAAGGTGGATTTTGGTTTGAAAGTTCTTGCGCTAGAAGTGTGTTTAAGTGTGGTGGTTCTAGTTCGCTAATTGTTGATCTTAAATTTTATATCTTGGCTGAATGTACTTTGGTTCATAACTCTAATCAAAAGTGTTTATCTATCTTTAAAATGATTCTCAATTACAAAAAAATTATTTTGTTTATGTTTGAGTTGTAAATGTTTCTCATTCTTCGTAGTGTGATTTATGCTTAGGTGATCAAACTTTGTGTTGGATATCGTGGTACATGCAATTTTTTACCATATCATCATATTTTGAAGGAGAAGAAGAATTTATGCTTCACAAATTTCACACATTCCTTTATGCCAAATAGAGAAGTTTTCCTTTGTGCAATTCTTTACTTTTAATTTGCACTTCCCTTTTTTCATCCATCAAACCTTATAGGGCAATCGTAGATAACTAAGAAGGATAGGTGTGTCCTTGATACATAGATTTTCCAAACTTTGTGTCTCAAGTTTATCCATCTTGTCAAACACTTACAAGGTTGTATTATTTCCCTTCTCATTCCTCCTTCCTCTCTATATTTTTCCTTTCCCAATTTCACCTCCCTTTTTGCTTTTCAGCTTAAAAGCACCAAAATATAAAAATCACCTCATACGAGGGAACTATCACTCTACAAAGTAGAGGAAACTTCACCCTATCAAAAGGTGAATTTCCCTAACTTTTGTTTTTATGCACTTCCATTGGGCATATTCAATGACAAAAAAATCCAACCAATGGGGTGTTATAAGAACAATTTCATCCCTTTCTCCTATGACATATTGGGATTTGTTAAAGTACACGGTCCATACTTCTGAGTCAATATTATAGGTAGTAAATTCATCTTGAAAATCAGTACTAACTGGAGAGGGATCAAATAATGGTGCTTAAGTAAGTTGATCTATTATGAATTTTCCTTTGATTGATTTTGTGATACAAAGTTGAGATTTAATTGAACTAATAACATGACCCATTGAGTGATATGACCGAGAGATGTGTATGAGATAAAAGGTAACACAGACGATCTACCTTGGTAATGACATGTATCTCATTGTTTAAAATGTAATGTTGTAATTTATCAAATAATTTGAAAGGTGGGGCACAAGATAAATCCATTAGTGTGATTAATAATAAAATAATTAAAACTAGAGGGAAAATGGTGATAATAAATAGAAATTTGAACCCTAAAGCACCTAGGGTTTGAAACATGATGTCCAATTCAAAGGTCGTTCACCAAATGTTTTCACCCTTTTTGGAGTTTGATTAGGGTTTTTACACTATAATCAAATAAGGAATGAAATAAATGTTACAGGGGGTTATTTTGACTAATTAACTTCCAACATTAACCATTCAATATCATATTAACACATTAATACTTACAAAAATGTACACAATGCAATATAAACTCATAAAAACATGGGATTGAGTGCACTTAGCTAATTACAGGTAATTCTAGGTTGATCCGGGTGATCTAGATACTAGAGCAAGGGTTTTGGACCTAACGGTGCTTTGAAAATGAAATTGTGAGCTAAAAATATCCTAGGGTAGTCTTTATCAACAAAGGAATAGAACATCCTTACTGTCTCAACCTCTTTGTATACTTTTGCACCTAGTCGAATTGTGGTCTATGGATTTCGGGTTTATCACTTATCTTATTCACTTTTTCGATGTATGTAAATCATTTTCAATCACAATGCATGGGTCTTTGACTACTCTGCTCAATCCTTCAAAACATTAACCATGGATGAAGTCCTACAACACAAACATTAGTTGGGTTGTGGTTACCCTTATCTGCACTACCCAATATTGGCATTACTCCAAAAGGCATCAAACCACATGTCGTTCTCCACCTATCATGTGATATCTAATTGTAGTGTGAGAAAATTTGACATAATTTCTTAGACAATGCTTGACTTGAGTTTCTCTCTTGTGCAATCTACTTAATTGGGTGACTTTGAGTGCTTGCAAATATGAGAATTAGTTCCCTAGACCTGGTGGGAATATTCATACATATAGATGGTTCTTCCCTAATTAATGTGTGGAGGAAGTTTTCGAGTTTAGGGAACTTTGGGTTCCTTTTGTGCTAGCTTTTGCAATAGGATTCCATAAGAGTGCTTGAGAGTGTTAGGTACTAAATGAGGTGAGTTTCACTTATTTATATATACTTCCAAAGGTGATTTAAGTTGGAAAGTCCAACTGAGAGGAAATAAGTGACCCAAGAATAATTCATAATGGGAAGTTAGGACAAAAGTGAACTAGGTCAAGACCATACATTATAGTCAAGACAGTCATGACATTCCTATCCCCACCGTATGTTTTTGACCTAAGAGTGATAACCCGTGAATGTGAAGTTTGGAAGATGAAAAGTGGTGTGAGACACCTGAATTTTGTTTTTGTAATCTTATTGCCAAACGCACACAAATCACTCTCATTCTTGACAATTCAGTTATAATTAGTTATTTTTGCTCATTAACTAATATTTCTTACCACTTTGGCCAATTACCAATGCTTTATTGATTTCATAACCCCTTTCGCATTTAGGATGCCACTTTATGGTGAATTGTAAGTCAAAATCCTCTTCAAAATGGACAATTAGCACTTATAAGCTAATTAAGCCTATTTTTCCCTTGATTTGGTCAATATGCCCTAGTATTGACTCAAACCTCTCTTCCAACCACTCAAAATCACCCCATTCACCTCCACAATGTCTTAAAGAAGCTTTAGAATCTTATCCTCGGCGGTTGGGTTGACCCTAAGTGGTTAACTAAGGCTCCCACATCTTAATCACTTACTAATTCACTAATTATGATTAGCAAAGCTTAATCATGATTAGTAATTCTAATCTAATTTGGGGCTTTTAGTCCCACATGCACTAAAATATTAGTTTTCCTCAAAGTGAAAACTATAAAAACAACTCACCTCATTCCTTTATACTTTACACCATGCTTTGATTTGCATCTCATATAATACATATGATTTACAGCCAAGTTCAATCCTTGCCTAAAGCCTTCAACAAGGTTAGTAGATGAATATCTAAAGTGACTTAACAAGTCATTTGTAAAGGTCATTTCACCATTGTTTGGAGTAGCAACCATAACCATTTGATTGCCCTCTTATGTCTATTTAGGCCCATGTTAGGTAATTAAAGCATATTAGTAGGCATGTTTAGTTAGATTTTGCATTGTTTTCATACTAGTTAAGCATTCATTTTAGCTTCTATCTTAATGTTACATTCCTAGACTTAGAATCCTTAGCTATTAGGTGGAAATGGTGTTAGCCTTCCTTGATTAGCTTTGTTATTTTCTTTGTAAAAGTTTGGGGTGCTTTCTTTTGGCACGCCCAGTGGGAGCATACCCCATTGCATTCAATTTTTAAGCTTTTTAACTTAGTTTCAAAGTTTTCCATTTCAAGTTTTTAGATTAGTTTCAAGTTTCCTAGATTAGTTTCAAGTTTTCTAGTTTAATTTCAAGAGTAATTTCAAGCTTTCTAGATTAGTTTCTCAAGCTTTTTAGATTAATTTCAAATTTTTAGAGTAATTTTCAAAGTTTTGTAGATCAATTTTTTAAGCTAGGTAGTTGTTTCAACTAGATTAGTGGTAGAAGTTGTGTTTTGATGTTCTTTACAGGATATAAGGAGGCGAAGCCCTGTCAAAATTGACCCAAAATCCCAAAGATTGGACCTTTTTCAAGAAATCTGCTCAAAAACCCGGATTTTTGACCACCTACAGGAAAAAGGTTCATGTGCATTACTGTGAGCGCATGTATATCCAAAGGGGTGCATGTGCATCCAAAGGAGTGCATGTGCATGACTACAGGTGCTTGTGCCTCACTGGAAGTTCCCATGCATCATTGATTGTGCAAAAGTGACAGAAGAGCGTATGTGCATCACTGTGAGCACTTGTGCATCTAGAGGGACACCCATGCATCAAGGTAAAATTTTCACAAATTTTAAATTTTCATTTTCAGTGTTTTTAGGATTGTGGTCATTTCTTAAGGGTTTTTAGTTGTTTTTTTATCAATTTATTGATTTTAGAGCAATATTCCTAACAAAATTGGCTTAGGGTTTGATAGATGATATGTTTTCATACTTTGTTTTGAGTTTGGAATAGGGTTGTGTATGCTCTTCTCTTGCACCTAGTGTGATCTTGAGAATCAAAAACACCCCTAAACCACTTTTTGCTTCTTGGGAGTAAGTAGGAACAATCATCCTTCATTTTTTTCTTAAGGGAAAAACTTGCATGTTTTGACATATGCTTGATCTTTTAGTTTAAAGAGCTTTTTCACTTTTTCATTTGATAAAGAACCAAAGCTACAATTTTTGTATGCTCTTCCCTTGCACCTAGTGTGATCTTGAGAATCAAAAGCAATTTTAGTCTTTCATTAAGAAGCACTTGGATTAATTGGGAATAAACCTTGTTTTTGCAAAATTTGATAGTAGTTAGTTGATTTGCAAGCATTTTTCATTGTTATATTTCTATGATATTGTGAATCTTTTTGAACTATTAACCATTTGTGTGAAGGACCAAAATGATTGTCAAAGAAAGAAGGGATCTCTTCAAATAAAAATTCTAACATTCATGTGTGTTGTAGGTTTCCATTGGTGGTCTAAACCAAATTACTTAATCCAAAAGATAAAAAATACACCAACACACCATTCAAAACATTGTATTGTAGGTTTTGGTTAAGAGCTACGGCTCATCCGCTTAACTAGGACATAACCCCTTTGGCATAAGCCTTAAGCTACAACAATGGGGGTGGTCCTAGGAACCCTAAAGTAGTTCACATAAGAGGGAACCTTGTGAATGAAATAGGAAAGTTCTCCACAATACCAACTTGATTAGTACACCTTGGTGAGATTAGAGTCAAAGATATCCGTATTATGACCCCAGTGAAAGTATAATTGAATGTACTTCGGTGCTCATTATACTTGAAGGGGGTAAAGTAAAGCCGAGATACTCCCAAATTAGTCAGTGCAACTTTTTGGGTAAATCGAGCTCGCCATAGATATCTTGTGACACCTAGAGAGAGAACCACCTAGGAAGCTTGTCATCTTGGAGCCATTATTTTTGTCTTAGTTGTTATACTTGAGAGCTCTCACAAAGTGACAACTTTGTTAGATTCAAACTCTTGTTTTTTCAAACAAGGGAAATAATCTCTTAAAGTTGAAACCACGTGACATTTCATCACGAAATCTACTTAGTGTCATTTTGTCCTAGTTTTTCACTTGTCCTAAGACAAGGCAAAACTCTACCAAAATAACACCAAGTTTATTTCAACACCATTTTGTCTACACCTTTGTTTGCTTGTTGCCCATTTTTGGACAAAAGGAAACAAAATATACCAAATATCGCTAGATATCACATTTCCACCACTTTTGTATTCTACTTGCGCGACTAGGTTGTAATACCGGAGTGCAAGTGTTGAAAGTGTGCATGGTACGTACTCATGATCTAGTAGGCCCCCTTGTCTCAAAGACCCATATTTGAGACTTATTATCATCATAGTTAGGTGATTTCATCCTTTTCTTCTTTTGAGTTGTTATGCTACCCACATTATAGCCATACAATTGAGATATTTACGTCTTGTTTCCATTGTGAAATTAGGCCTAAATCTCTATATTGTAGAGTTATGTTGTTCGCACGCATAACAATTTATTGTTATACTTAGACGTAGTTTTTACATCCTAACTTTGTCTTGAGTTTTGTGAGTGTTGAGGATACATTGCTAGCATCACGATAACATCATTTTGACACTAAAAATATTGCTTTCCTAAAATCTTGGTTCATGTGTCCAAATAGTGTTGTTACATTGCTCACATTGTTATCATCCATTTTACAAGACTTAGACTTTGTTAGTGTTTAGAAATTGGTTTTTAGTATACCTTGTTAGAAGATCGCGTCAACATTTCCTTATCATTTAGGCCTTGTTTGTTGCAAACTTGACCTAACTTGGTGATATTGTGTTGTCACTATTTGGTTGCAAACCTATCTAGATAAATCTTAGGGAGTAAACTATTTGGTGTGACTAAATTTTGAGCATTATACATCATTGTATTATTCAAGATAAGCTTGTGTCGTATATTACCTTACTAGGTTGAATTATTGTTTATTATTTGGTTTTAGGTCACATTGACCTAGTGGGTTTGTGGCTATTCTATAGTCACCATTCTTTGAGACAACATTAGCATCATTATGCTGTCAAAATTTGACTAAGGTCCTTTTTAGTAAACCTTAGTGGAATTCATTCATGTTATACCTCCTACCTCAAGTATTCCTACTACGAGAATGGGATCCTGAAGATTAGGAGCTGATATATTTGGAGGTGACAACCCTCTTTTAGAGGATAATCTCATGGTTGACCATAGTGGTGGAGAGGAAGATTCTCCTTGTATGGATATAGAGTGTCCTCCCGCCAATTTTGATGATTACATTTTCCAAAACAAACATGAAGTCCTCATGCATGTTATGGAATTAGGAGCTAAGTTACCTTCCACATTGGACCCTTCTCTCATTGCCGTAATGGTTTGAGGAGAAGAAGAAGTAGACCAACCTCATCATACTTTTAATGAAATATTAAACCTAGGTCACACCTCTACTTCAAGGTGACCAAATAATGAGGAATTACCTTTCCAAAACGACAGAGACTATCATTTACCTCCTCTTAAAATTCATTACGAAGACCATGAAGTACATGCTCACCACAAGCAACCTCCTCATGATGAAAATTGTAAAGAAATACCAACCCAAGAGGTAACCTTAGAGGAACAAGTTCAAGCTCACTCGCCAATTGGCAAGTTTGGCTTCGCATATACAAAAGGAACAACCAAAAGTTTTGAAACAAGCCATACCAAAGGCAAAACCTAAGGCTTCGTTTCATGAGTTCCCAATAAACACTCCTCGATGGGAGGCACAAAGAGATCCTTATGAAGAGATTCTCATAGAAAATAGGGGTGGGAATATACTTAGATTTAATCATATGTATAGACCTATACCACCCACACAAGACCAACTCTTCCATCAAGAATGGTCTACTATGAAGAATGCCCTTCAAGCATTACAAGAGGGCCAAACCAGTAATAATAACAAGAAGTACCGGTTCGATGAGTTATGTCCCTACCCATTTGAAAAAGCCATGCTACAGGTACCTTTCCCAAGACACTTTGATTTTCCAAAATTTGACAAGTATAAGGGAAAAGGTGACCCTCGTGACCATATTAAATATTTTTATATGGCATGTCAAAAGGTGACATTCAACGAAAATTATCTTATGTGCATCTTTCAACAAAGTTTCGGAGCAACGACGCTAGAATGGTTTGTACACATCCTTAAGGGATCCATATCAACATGGCTAGAACTAGCAAAAAGTTTCGTATGAAACTTCTCTTTTAATATAGAAAATGATGTCACCATGTTGGATCTCTGCAATGTGAAACAACAAAATAACAAAAATTAATTGAGTTTTTACAATGATGGAGAGGATTAGCTAGTTGCTTCCCTTGCTCCATACCCAAAAATAGTTAATAGGCATTTTTTCCCAACCTCCATCTAGACATTACATTCCACTTACAAATGCATTGTGGCAACACATTCGAAGAGGTAATCAAAAAGGGAGTCAAATTGAAAAAGCATTGTTAGCTAGGGGACTCTAAAACCTTTCTTCTGCAATCAAAACAATTCCAAATCTAACGAAAAACCAAATTTTGTTCATAATAAGAACAAAAATGCCATTAGTGATGAGATAGTAGACTCTAAGCAAGTACAAGTCATTCAAAACCACTCACCCTTAGAACTGCAAAGGGAAATCCACCTACTAAGTATAAATGATGCACTTTTACCCCTCTATCTGAATCCATATCGTCCATACTAAAGTAGTTAGAGGCCATAAACATGGTAAAGTACCCTAAAACACAACCCTATAGAGATGATGCACCTAAACCATCATGGTTTAGAGAGAATGAATTATGTGGGTTTCACCATGTAAAGGGTCATAAAAATGACAAGTGTTTAAGATTAAAACACTATATTCAAGACCTAGTCGATAGTGGTGACATTGAAGTAGACTCTGCTGCCACTATGCAAAATCTCCAAATGAAAACTTAGGGATCTTCAAAGAGCCTTTTCCCAATCATGAAGAAAAGAAAATCCAGATCGGGACACAATTGTCTCAGAATAAGAATGTTAATTATGTGTCAAACAAAGACCATTTTGATGCCTTGATAGGTTGTGTTGACCCACTCATTGAGAAAATCAATACAATTAGAATTAAAACAAGAGAATGTGTTGTGGCAACATGATGAGATCATCTTGTTATAAATTCCAAACCTACTCCCCCTCCTCCTCAAGAGAGTCATTATGATGTGTTAGATCAACTAGAGAAGACTACAACTAAGATTTCAATCTTAGACCTTCTAAAGATTTCTAACATCCATAAAGACATACTTTACAAAACCCTACAGGGATCAGGAGTATCTATTGATGTTGACCCTATGCATTTACAAGCCATGGTAGCACAAATCACTCCCATAAGACACATAACCTTTAGTCCGACAGAAGCCTTAATTGAAAATCCCTCCCATAACCTACCCTTACATATTGAGGTAATAATCAAGCATAAGAAGGTAAAGAGAGTGCTTGTGGACGGCGTATCGGGTCTTAACATTTATACTCTTAAACTAATCCATCAACTAGTCTACACAAAAGCTGATTTGGAAACAAAGGTCATCACCATAAAGGCATATGATAATGAAGAATGACAAGCATATGGAATGATCACTTTCTCATTAGAAGTGGGTCCCATAACCCATGATACAAAGTTCCATGTCTTGGACCTAGAGCTCCCTTACAACATCTTTCTTGCTCGCCCATGGATTCATGTCATGCAAGTTGTGTCATCTACGTATCATCAGTGTTTAAAGTTGCAGTATGAAGGACAAACACTTACTATACAAGGGGATCCCCAACCATTTTCTCATTGCAGAGCATTTTCGGTTACTTTCCCACTATCTATGAGTGTCCATCTACGGAAATTATTGTCCCTATTCATCGAGAGGCCCTCACTTCATGAGTGGATCCAAACACCCTGAATCCCAGTGATAATGGTATGGCTACATTGGAATCTCCTTTTGCTACATGGGAGATGAAGGTCATAAACAATAGTTGTGGAGAGTATAATATTTAGCAAGCCCTTATGATTCAAAACATTCCTCTATCAGCCCAAGCACATGGTAGACCATGCTACAAATTCCAAAGATCAAGGAGAATTGCCCTTTTGACAATTTCACTTCCGGTGGCTTCTAGAAGATGAAATAATCCTCAACGATATTATATTTCATCCTCAAGATGATGAAATGGATTTGTGTTATAAGTCGTCTAGATATGTTATTCCTAACAAAATCATGCTTACTATGAGATATCAAGGACATGGTTGCATTGCTTACAAGTAAGGACCATTAGAATCTCTTTCAATACCTCATCATATACTGGGTAAATCAAGTATTGGTGTCCATTTGTATGAGTCTCACCCTTTAGATAATGAGTATGTTTCTTCTGAGAGTGAGGATAGTTTGTCCAAAATGAAAGCAAAATAGATTCCTGATGTAGTCTTTACGAACCTTGCCTCTATGAACCTATTCTCTAACATGGATATCCTTACCATAACCCCTATAAATCAGATGTTAACTCTCATATGCCCATCACTTTGGTGAATTGGGATCAACAACAACACATACCTATTGGTGTGTTTTAGAATGATGAGGCTATTGGCAAGTTCTTGGGTATCAAAGATAGCATTCCAAGAAATTATCACAAGAAGGGGTTCTTTATTCATCTTAATGCGTGTGTGTACTTTGGAGAGGAAGTAGAGTTGTGTGGACACTTAAGTAAAAAAGTGAGCAAGGACAAGAGTTCTAAAGAAAAGCCTTGCAGAAATAAAAGGGGAAGTCCTATAGTGAAAACCTCTTTGAGGCGCTTGTGGAAAAACAAGTAGAACAACCTATGGAAAAGATAGTGTACTGTATAAAGATGAAGATATCCCTAAACCACCTTTGGTAGAGGAGGATCTCAATCTCCCTCCTGATCCTATACACATAAGGATGATTCAAAGCTACTAGTGGAAGATACAATAGATGTTAACATCGGCATGGAGAAGGCTGTCGCGATAGTTAAATTGGGAGCTTCACTCTTAGCCAAAGAATAGAAAACATTCATAGGACTCTTGAGAGAGTATGCAAACATCTTCACTTGGTCTTATGCTGACATGCCAGGACTTGATCCTACATTAGTGGTACATAATCTTGTTGTGCACTCAGACGTCAAGTCCATCAAACAAAAGCTCTGGAAGATGCATCCTCACATCGCCTTGTTGGTAAAGGCAGAGCTAGAAAGGTTATTAGAAGTAGGCTTCATTAGACCTATCAACTACTCATAGTGGATTTCAAATGTTGTACCAGTTCAAAAAAATCCAATCGTTATCAGAGTGTGTACCGATTTCATAGATATAGACAAATTTTTTCCTAAAGATGACTTTCATTTTCCTAATATTGATTCTACAAAATGGTTATGAGATGTTGTTGTTGCTCATGGATGGTTTCTCAAGTTATAATCAGATAAAAATTGTGGAAGAAGATCAACACAAGATAACTTTCACAACCCCATGGGGACGTTCTATTACCAAGTCATGCCCTTCGGCCTTAAAAATGTAGGTGCTACATATCAAAGGGTGATGATTGTAATCTTCCATGATATGATAAGTGACATTATGGAAGATTGTGTAGTTGATATACTAGCTAAATATAGAACTCACGAGGAGCATCCAAGTTTTGTGACGTATCTTTTAGTGCTTATGAGACTACAAAATCCGCCTTAACCCGAAGAAATGTGTCTTCGCAATGTTATCTAGGAAATTGTTAGGATTCATCGTGTCAAGGAGAGGAATAGAATTGGACCCTACAAAGGTCACAACTATCACAAAAATGCCTCCTCCTAAGAATATCAGACAATTACAGAGCTTATAAGGGAAAATTCAAGCCATCAAAAGGTTTATTTCACAGCTAGCAGACAAGTGTCATACGTTCACACATCTTCTTAAGAAGGATGTTAATTTCACTGAGGGCAAAACAACAACAAACATTTGCTTTACTAAAATAATACTTGGCTAAACCCCCTATTCTCATGCCGCCCATGACAAGAGAACCCTTGTTGCTTTATATCTCTACTATGCATTTTGCAAGTGGAGCATTGTTGGCCTAGTATGATATAGAGTAGAGAGAAAAAGTTGAATACTATTAGAGCAGGACATTGATAGCATATGAGCTCAATTATCCACAAATTGAGAAATCTTTTCTATATGTGATTTTTGCTTTCCAAAATCTATGCCACTATATGTTTAACAATAAAATCAAGCTTATTTCAAAGGTTGACCCTATAAAGTACTTATTGTCCAAACCAGCACTAACTGGAAACATGGCCAACTAGATCATCTTATTAAGTGAGTTTGACATTGAGTATGTTCATCAAAAATCAGTAAAGGGACAAGTGTTAGCATATCAATCGTGCGAAGCTTCACTACAGTGCACTCAACCCTTGAGTCTGAAACTACCAAATGTATCCATCATGTACCTTGAAGAATCTATAGTTTGGAAGTTATAATTTGATGACTCCTTTACCTTTCATGGTTCAGGTGTCAGAGTTGTGCTAATCACTCCCACAAGAGACTTGATTCCATAGGCATTTACACTTGGGTTCCCTTGTACCAATAATATAGTGGAGTATGAAGCTCTCATCACAGGGATGAAGCTAGCTATCAAATGGGATATCAAATGAGTTAATTGTATTGGTGATTCAATGTTTATTATCAAACAGCTCACAAATAAATCTAAATTGAGGGATGAAAAGTTACTTCCATATAAAAGAATGGTCGATTCCTTGAAAGAATTTTTTAATCGAATAACATTTGAGTAGATACCAAGAGCCTAGAATAGAGTAGCAGATGTCATGACTATGGTAGGATCTATGTTGAACATTCTGCCAGGGAACAATGATATGTCATTTTTTTAAATCAAATAACAACAACATATGAAATACCAGACTCTTGTTTAGTGTGCGAGGTTGTTGGTCCCTTTTCACCATGGTACGTTGAGATTTTTAACTATCTCCATGATGGAACCTTCCCTACTAAAATTTCCCATGTTGAAAAGTACAACCTCATCCAGTGTATAGCCTATTATACCCTACTTAGGGGCACCCTCTTCCGTTGAGGCTACGACAATAATCTATTGCGTTGTTCAAATTCTCGATGAATCTATCCAAGAAATACACAAAGGCACCTATGGAGCTCATACTAATGGGATTGTCCTTGCAAATAAAATACTCATAGTAGGCTACTATTGGCCTACCATGGAGCATATTTTTTTCAACATGTGAAGAAGTGCGTGGATTTTCAAAAATACAACTTGATACATGCCTTTGGTGTAATCCTTACAACCAATCATGACACCCTAGTCATTCTCAAAGTGGGGTCTTGATCTAATAGGGAAACTTAATCCTATCTCCTCGGATGGCCATAAGTTCATTATAACTACCACAAAGTACTTTACAAAATGGGTAGAGGTTGTTCCTCTTACCTATCTGAAGGTCCCCAAATTTCTAAGTTTATAATGAATCATATCATCTGTCGATATGGTATCCCTTCTTCTATTATCACTGATAATGGTAAGTCGTTCAAGAATAAAAATGTGAAAGCACTCTGCAAACACTTTCAAATCTCCCATTTCGACCCCTTATTACCCTCAAGGTAATGGGTAGGCCAAAGCTTCCAACAAAACCTTAATTCACATTATGGAGAAGATGGTGAATACCACATGCCATAACCGGAGTCTATAAATTCATCATGCCCTCTCGGGAATTCGTAACATCTATCCACACCCCTACAGGTGTAACTCCATATTCTTTAGTATTCGGTTCAGAAGTTGTCTTACCTTTAGA
This sequence comes from Taxus wallichiana var. yunnanensis, assembly GCA_018340775.1. Lineage (NCBI taxonomy): Eukaryota > Viridiplantae > Streptophyta > Pinopsida > Cupressales > Taxaceae > Taxus > Taxus wallichiana. Next base: position 762,418,464 of record CM031234.1, read on the forward strand.
GATCGAGATCCCTTCTTTGTGTATCAAGCTAAGGGATTACCTAAATGAAGAGGAGGACTATAGAGTAGCTTTGATTTGGACGAGGTATGAAGAGGAGGACTATCGAGTGCGGTGAAGCTACAACAAAAGGGTCATACCTCGTCAATTTGAGGTAGGAGACATGGTGTTGAAAGAGAATCGAAGAACACCAATAAGGATTGAGAAAAGAAAGGTAAATTTGAGCCCAATTGGCTAGGACCATATATTGTGGTTGCCAAGTTTGGTTCAGTGCCTATAAGCTTGCCTATTCAGATGGCCAAGATCTTCGAGAACCCATGAATGCAATGCATCTTAAGCACTTTTATGCTTAAGTATGGGGTCTCTAAAATATCAAGATAAGCAAAAATTATAAAAATAGAAAAAGATAAAGATAAATAAACAAGTGCATCCAATAGCGAAAGCCACGCAATGGTGGCACTTTAGACAAGTCCTTTAGTGAAAACTGGTTTCCGGCACCAAGGGAGGGTCTGTTGTTCACAAGCATTTCAAGTTTAGGAGTATGACAATTTTGTCCTAAGTTGGTCTTTACCTTTGTCTGAGTCCCTTGTGAGCCTATCCCTCTTGGCCCCGATCCAACTAATCCAATTTTTTTGAGTGTGGAGAATTTAACATTGAATGAACCCATCTAACACTAGGGGAAACTTTGCAGCTGTCACTTCTGACATATACCATGTGGCATTCTACCCTTGTACATCCCATCTAATGCTTAGGGGCATCCACATTTCTTCATTTCCTTGCACGTTTGATTTGGAAAATTGTTGAGAAAACATCAAAAGCATTCAGAATCGTTTCATAGAAAACCCCAAAACAATAGAAAATTGTCTTAGAGATAAAACCAAAAATAACGAAAAAGTGTCCTAAAATTGTCCCACAAAAACAAAGTAATAATTTGCTTACTTTTAGTTGTTGGTTTGTATGGTTTTTAGTTGCATTAATTTTTCGTATTGTGTGCTTTAGATTAAATTCACTTGCTTACTTAGATTGAATGTTACTTTCATATGTAGTTCATGGCATTGAATTTACTTTATATAGCATACTTGTAAATAAATGTGTTGCTTTGATTAGATGTGTCAACTTGTGCTTGTTAATTTTTGCTTGTACATTATGTTATCACTTCATCATCATATCACATATAACCATCACATCTATACATCATATATCAATAAATGCTAATTCTACATCACACATGTATATTGAAGCTAATCATCAAATATTGTATCACCAATGGGGCAAGAGGGGTTGTGCATGATCACAAATCTATCCCCCACACCAATATCAAAAATAAAAACATGTTGCTCAAAGTATCTCATCAAACATACAAGTATGATATCAACTAAGGCTATCTCATAATCTAACATGTGATACAAACATAATGCAATAAGTTCAACATGATATCTCATAAACAAACATATATCCATCTATCATCATACATCATCGAAATATAAATGTCCATATACATCTGATATAACAAGTCATCATGGAAATCTATACAAAAAGTGCCTTCATCACGAGGCATGATCAAAAAACAATACATATACATCCGTATAAAAGTATGCCTTCATCACGAGGTGGTACACCAAAAATAAAGTAGTACATCTGGTACGTCAATAAGAGAGTCAACCACGAATCTCACCCACGTCGGGACTTCCTATTCGAATATGTCATTGGGGGGGGCGAGGTGTTGAACATGTAGAAGGTGTTGCGTCATGTTGACCTAACCCGTCTTTGAAATTCATTAAGCCGAGATAACCTATGTTGAATTGACACATTTTGTTCGAAATCGGTTGTCTGAAGGACCCTCTACAGATCACACTAATCATGATGGTCTATGAGATCTAGATCGTGATCTGCTAACTACTATCTCGACCATACTCGGAACTCTCCGCTCGACCGGAATGGCTGCATAATACTGCATCCTGTAATAGGTGGCCTCACTGCGGTGCGAGTACTATGCCCAATCATCAACTTGCACTCCTAAAGATGTGTCTTCTGTTGCAGTATATCATTCTTTTGCCCTTGTCTTTAGATAGCTCTATCCATAGCCGTGAGATTGATCTATTATAGCTTTGATCCCACTGTCTATTTTTATGACCGACCTATTATAGCTTGATCTCATTCTATTTGTAGTAGTAATTGATCTCTATACTCTACATCTTGTTGGAAGCTATCTGTTATCACCCGATCTCACTCTGTCGGGCTGTAATCTCTCTATCTGGACTAATCTCACTCTATCATAAGTTGATCCCCATCTATGAGGGCTTGATCTCTCTCTGTGATGGCCTGATCTCTATCTGCGAGGGCCTGATCTCTCTCTGTGGTGGCATGATCTCTCTCTATAACGGTCGATCCTCTCATTTGTCATCATCGGAGATGTAAGGATGTCACCTATTGTAACTATTGTTGCAAGGCAGCCACCTGGTCCACTAGCTTTGTATATTTGGTACATAGTATATCTTGCATACCATGCATGTCATGTACATCTAGAAAATCCTCCTCCATATCCTCATCATCCCAGCCATCTCCTCCACCTCCTGGTGGACTATGTCGTGGACTCACGTGAAGGGGTGATGAAGGTTCCTACACTAGCATTTGTGGTGCTAACACATGTGGCTGCACCACTACCCACTATTATACTAAGATATGTTGTTGTACTAGCACTTGTTGTATTGGTACCCCCATGTATGGTCATGTTTGTTCCTATTCATGTACATGTGGATCTGGAACCTACTCCTCCTACGTTGTTGCATCCAATATCTCCTGGGAATAGTCAATCTACATGGCAACACTAGTGCATACCACACTTTGCATAGTCTAGTGTAGTCCTTGATCTACTATCTACGCCAGGTTGTACCTAAGGTTATGGGGCTACCTGTGAAAAGATCGTATGCGCTCGGTCCCAACCTAATCCGGGTCCCATGTCAAAAATCTATTTGTACATGTGTGTGTATCACATCTAATTACCAGGGAATCCCTAGATGAGACCAAATTGATGATGGACTTGGTCCCCCTGTACCACTCTAAGATGTGGCCCCTACTCCCAATGATAAAATGGTCCACTACACTTGTCCTCAACTCGTCTACATCATGTGGCCACTGATATAGCATATATGGTCGGCATGTGATCATATGGGGTTGTAGCTAGTCAAACGCTCATCGGTGTGTCTGTGTCCACCCTATGGCTATGAATATCATCTCCATCTGGAACCCAGCCCATGAGGGAAGGCTCTCTAATGACTCGAGCTCTCAAAGCTCCTAAGGGGTGGCCTACAACAATATGATCCCAGGCCCAGATCTGTAGTAAAGTAGCAGGACCCAATGTCCTCTGTCCGTGATAGGCTATCGGTGCAAATTAGAATATAAGTGAGCAAGTAAACATTGACCCCAACAATACACCCTGCCCTGAAGCAGGTAGTGGATCACTCTAATAAGACCCGGGAGAAATCGTGCACTAGTCTTATCGGGCAACAACATGCCACTGATAAGAGATAATAAATATATGGGAACTGTCCTAACCGTGGGTCAACCATGCATCTCCTAACCACAAATGACATGTATCTCTTGAATCGGAACTCGTTGGATCCACCAAACATCCTCCAGTGTAACACTCATTTTTCCGGTAGGGATTCAAAAAGTTTGGCTCTCGCTCCGCCATCTCTCAACTAAGGTTGTGAGAAGACTGTGATCAAAAGTAATATGTGGCATACAAGCTATATATGATAAACCTGTCACCTCCAGGGTGATCTCTAAGAAAATCCGGTCTTGGCGTCTAAAGGTGGCCTCGTAGGTCCAGAAGCCGCACATGCTACTCCTACATCCCTAGCGTGTCTAGGTACCTCTTCCAAACTAGTCGAGTCAATTATTATAATATGTCTTTTATTCTACCATGTAATTTCTTCTAATATGTTAATTATTATAATATGTCTTTTATTCTACCATGTAATTTCTTCTATTCCATCATTAAATTTTTCTATAATTCACCTATTTCTTCTATGTAGGGTTTGTTAAAACCTAGGTTTTTGCCTAAAAACAATTTTAAATTGTCTTTTATGCATGGGCGCCCCCTACGTACACTAGCACTATTTTCTCAGCATAGACACTTGAGCACTCACACGCGAGGAAAAATTAAAAATAATAATAAAAAGGTCAAAATTGCATTATGCATAAGTTCCCAGCACCCTTGCATATTGCGCATGAGCTCTCTTCCCAGGCATGAGCTCTCTTCCCCAGGCATAAGCACCTAGGTGCCCTTAGATGGCCTTTCAAATGTACAAAATCACAATTTCTCCCTGCATAGGCGCCCAAATGCCCCGCTTATAATCAAAAATTCAAAAAATAAGAGAAAAATGCATGCCAACATAGGCACCCATGCTACAAAACAAAATCAAAAATGCAAAAATGCTACCAACATAGGCACCCAAGCGCCCATGTTGTAAACAAAATTAAAAAATACAAAAATTTTTGCCAACATAGACGCCTGACACTCATGCTACAAAAAAATTTAAAAATGCTAAAATGTGTGAATGCATAGGTGCCCATGTTGCACTCACATAGGCGGCACCCCCAGTTTTTCCCTAATTTAGCCTAAAATACATATTTTTAGCTAAAAATTCAAAAAAATGAATTACTAGGGTAAAAGAGTAGTTGTGTACCTGTGGTCCATCCGTTGGAAGCCTCAGGTAGTCCCTCACATGGTCTCGCATGGTGCCTCGATTCACTATCCTCGCCATTTCCTCTCGTAGGTTAGAGCTCAAATCAATAGTCAAATGGTAAGCAAATGTGGTAAATAACTTGCCACGATGGCTTATATGCTCATTTTTACCTTCCACGATGTGTTTCTCACTCCCAAAGTGCCTCGAGACCGTCGTATTTCTTCTAAAATTCCTCTAACACTTTTCGCGATGATTATTTTTAATAAATAATTATTTTTGACACGTTTTCACTACGTTGGGGCATATTTTTGCTTCCTAGGTGGTCTTTTACTCTACTCGGGAATTTTTTTAACCTTGTGGTCACTTTTAACGTTGTCTCCCAACTTTGTTATTTCCTCTATAATATTTCCTTCTATAAAAATTAAAAATTTAAAACAATAAAAAAATTTCATTAAAAATGATAAAATCATTAAAAATCCAAAAAAATGTAAATTTTTATATTTTTCAAAAATTGGTAAACAACATAAATACAGCTGAAGCCTGTATCACTTGCATCATCCTCAAACATCGAAATTGGTCCTACAAAACCATATTTATGATGTTCTTGCTTATTCTTGTCTCAAATGACATGCGGATCATTGTGATCTACCTTCATTAACAAAAGCTTGATTGCATGCTTTATGTCGGTACTCCCGTGCAATAGTGAGTTGTTAGAGACTGTGTCGTAGTGCACGAAAGTTTTTCCATGGGACTACTTGTGTCCTCCATTATTCCCATCGCATATATCCTTGCTTGGGGAACCATTTTTAACCCTTGTTGTTACAACATGAACATTTGGGAACTACAACTTGATAACAAAAACATTGGTGCAATTGTCTTAAACGTTGTTTATTTGAGTACGTGTGATTGTACTAGTTTCTCTGTTAGGTTAGTTGGTTTCATTTCTCATATTACATTGCATTTTGTATGTTTCATGAAGCTAAATATCATTTTACTTTCTCGTATTGCATTGCATAATGTATGTTACATGGAGTTATGTAGCAATGGACAAATGTTAGTAATTTAGCTTTTCATGTTATCTTACATTTTTGTTCATTTCAATAAAGGCCGATGATGTAGACCTAGGGGCAAAATGATATAAACAGGTTTCTTATGGAAAGGTTGGATGTAAAGATTAGGTTTGTCTTATATTTCTCCATTAATCATGTCTTCTCCACTATCATTTATTACCATTATTAATTTTTCTTCTAAAAATTACCCGGGGAAATAAGTAACCACGTATATCCATGTCCTTATTCCTTCTCAATACCTAAGGGTTTCACGCCCATTCTAACCTATTTTATTCTATCCATTTCAATCATATTTTCGATCGTTGATTGACTTCTTCTATCACCCCATCGACACTCGAGGGCATCCTTCATTCTACTAATTTTTCTTCAAAAATTTACCTGTTTATGTTTGTCTACTATATTTGAAGTGAAGTCACTAACTTCACCTCAAACAAGGGCAAATGTAGACACCTAAATTCCACTTTTGCAATCTTATTGCCAAATGCACACAAATCACTCTCATTCTTGCCAATTTCATTATAATTAGTGATCTTTGCTAATTAACTAACATTTCTTACTACTCTGGTTAATTAATAGTGCTTTATTGATTGCGTAACCCCTTTCACATTCAAGATGCCACTTTACGGTGAATCGTAAGTCAAAATCCTCTTTAAAATAGACAATTAGTGATTATAAGCTAATTAAGCCTATTTTTCCCTTGATTTGGTCAATGTGCCCTAGTATTGAATCAAACCCCTCTTCTAACCACTCAAAATCACCCCATTCACCTCCACTGACGTCTGAATAAGCTTCAAAAGCTTATCTTAGCTATCGTTGACCCTAAGCGGTTAACTAAGGCTCCCACATCTTAATCACTTGTTAATTCACTAATTGTGATTAACAAAGCTTAATCATGATTAGCAATTCTAATCTAATTTGGGGCTTTTAGTCCCACATGCACAAAAATCTTAGTTTTCCTCAAATTGAAACCTATAAAAACAACTCACCTCATTCCTTTATACTTTACACCATGGTGTCCCAGTTTCATCCTGAAATTTGAGACTACCCTATCCAAAAAAAATCATACTTTTAAAATAATGGGTCGTTTTGTGTCTTTATTGCGAGAAAGTTCTTATTGCGAAAAGTTCTTGTAATGTGTCGAGTCATCCCAAGGATCCATATAAGCCATTTTTGCCAAATACCCAGATGCCCAAAATTGTTATATTCTGTCATTGGGATTTGCCTACGGGAAATTTGTATTTAATTATTTTGAGCCCGTTTGAGGCAATTAGTGCTCCAGTTTAACTCTGTTGTGATCGTACACATCGTTATTCCCATATACTAGTAGGGTTTTAACCAAGAATGCATTCTAGGCTTTATTTGTAACTTCTGGCAACGTTTTGTGTTTTTTGTGTTTTCCGTTTCGTTTTCTGTGAAATTTCTCTGGATCAATTCCTTTGCCGGTTTGGCCTGATTCTTGGCCTGGAGTATCTGGAGATCACATACGCACATTGTGCCAGAAGGAATTCGCCATCGAGGTCCGGTTCTCTAGGAAAAAAAAAGTCATGCACCAAAAAGCCTCTTACGGGTGGCCGCATTTTGGAAAAAGAGGGTTTAAAGTGGATCATGGGATTTTGGAAGTAGCAGTAAATGGGAATTTTGTATCTGCTTTGCGTAGTACTTTTTCCCATGGAAGCAATGACACTTAAGTCACAATGGGAAAATTAGAGGCAACAGGCAGGCGGGAATTTCTTACCTACCTTACAAGGTAAAAATTCCCAATGTGGAATAAAAGAAAAATCACTTAAGTGAATCATGGGATTTTATTGCCTGCTTTGTAGGGTAAATAATCCCATTATAAAAGTCAAAACGACTTAAGTGAATCATGGGATTTTCGGGGCTACCTTGCAGGGTAAATAGTCCCATTGTCATGTGACTTTTAAAAATAGAAATCTCTTGTGCCAAAAAGTGCGACCCCTTTGGGGAAGAAAAGCAGCCTTAAATTAATTAATTTAATTAATTTCTCTTCCAATTTTGGCGCCCAGGCTTGTGGAAAAGTCAACAGAGATAAGTGGACAAGAGGAAGTTGGAAATAGACTGTTCTAAAATTAAATAAATAATATTTATTTAATGCATCCCCTTCATGTCAAAAAGTGCGCCCCATGTGGGAGATAAATAATACTTTTTTAAGTATTAAATGATTAAATTAATTTATGTTTTCAGTGGCTAAGGTCAAAGCACACTGTGAGACTTGAGTTAACTAGAAGCAGAAGTCTAAAATTAAATAAATTTAATTTATTTAATGGCAGCCATGAGCATGCACAAAATAGGCGCCCCATTTGAAGAGTGAAGCTTATTAATTAATTAATTAATTGCCAGTAATAGGAAAGGCATTAATTAATTATAGAATCATAAGGATTATATAAGCAGGGGCTGCCATAAGGATGAATTAATTAATTCACAGGCAGAGAAGTGCAGCCCAGAGGAAAAGTGTGCCCCATTTGAAGAGGATTTTTGCTCAAAAGAAGGTGAAATTAATGCTAAAAGCTTCCAGAATTGGCGCACAGGTTGAAGGAGATTCGTTTGTGTCTGGATAATTGTTTGCATAAGTGATATAGGTGCTCAGGTGAAGTTGGTAAAATTCATGCTTGCTTTGCATGCAAATAAAACATCAAATTTGGGGCAGCAGGCTTGAATTATGCAGATTTTTATGATTAAAATCCACTATTCATGTTCCGGTTGCCATCTTTGTCTGAATTAATTGCAGGAATTCATTACAGGTGCTTTACAAAAGAAAAGGAGCTTAAATCAATGTCCAATACATTGAATATATCCTCCGAATCTGAAGAATTATCCAGATCTGCACCAATTTTAAAGAATTTTGGCAAGATAAGGAGAAAAAGAATTGTTCAGACAAAGATAGACACAACCATGGCAAAGAGGGATGAAAAAGAAAGCACAACGGAGTCATGCATCACTTCCAAATTCACAGACATAGGAGACACAGATCTAGGTCTGGAACCTCTTTCCGAATTGATTGATAGATCCAGAGCAGGGAAGACTTCCCTCATGCGTGTAGTTAAAAGCAGTGGAATTATTCGAGCTGCAGTGTTTCCATACACAGCCCAGTTGCTAGAGTTCGTTATGGAGTGTGTTAGGTCTTACCATCCATCATCTAGATCAGTGTGAGATGCTACGGGGAAAACAATAATTTGGTTGGATGCACAGTTCATCAATTATTGTTTGAAGATTCGCACGAAAGGTGGTGACTTCTATTAGCATTCAGGATGTCGGCAGTAGGTGGGAGAAGCATAGAGTTGAGTGCGTGAACATAATGAACAAGCAGATACATGAAGAAGCCCAGATCTCCTTCCAAGTTCCCAAGAACTTTTCGCGGTCTAATCTGGTACAGGAGGTAGATGATATTGCCAAATTGTTATGCAGGATAAATGGCAAAGCGAACACTCACACTTTCCGTACATGGATGTATGCTTTCATCAGGACCATTGAAATCAACAAGGTTGATTCAATAATCAATTGGTCGAAATTATTAGCAACAACATTGGTGAGCAAATCTGAAACGTGAAGCATACTTTCAGCTTCAAAATGACTTCTTATTTGGTATACGCAATAACTTCACAAGGCATCTTCTCCAAGCTGGATAGATGTGGTGTTCTTTCCAAGGACCCCATTTTCGAGTGCTACCCATAACTTATTATACCTGCATATAGGAAAGATTTCAAAGTGGTCAATGATGGATTCTTCTACGAATTCATTTGCAGGCTAAACAGGACTTAAAGGCCAACAGGGTAAGCAAGGAAGCGTGGGAAGCTATATCCAGAATTGGTAGTCTATTCATTCAGTTTGCAGATTTCACATACCTCAGGGTTACCGGCTTTTCTGGAGAACCGGTTAAGCTGCCTAGATATCCAAATGATAGATTGATCACCATGGAGCTGAGCAGACAACTTGTGGAGATGCACGACCTTCAGTCGAAATGGCACAAGTCTATGGGCTTCTTCCCGAATCACTGTGGGTCATTATAGCTGCCAGAGCATTCATAGAGCTTGAGGATTGGAAGCGGAAATGTTATCTGAGTACAAGCAAGAGTTCTTCCCAATGACGGCTGAACTTTGATCCATTTGGAGTAGCCAGAAGATGATCTCCTAGAAGTGTGCACATGTGCCTTCATTAGAGGATTTTTGGATGAAGTGCAAAAGTGAGTATGAGGTTAGAAAGAAGGATTTCAACAGGCTATCAGCATGGCAAGTGTTCGAATTTGGACTAGCACGGATACCTACGGATCTTAAAGATGATGGGAATGTGTTACTTGAAACTTACCATCAAATTGGAGGAGACAGAGTCACTGTACTTCAGAATAATGTGAGGGGCTACCATACGATTGAGGAAAGGTCTAGCGTTGTTCTAGTGAATACTTCAAACTAGTTGTTGACGAAGGGATACTACCTTGATGAAGCATTGATGAATCAAATCACGGCAACTTCAGCACAAGAGATTCCCTTAAGAGGAAGCACGAGGAGAAAGCAACAGAAGGCCCGAGAAGATGAAAGTGCACAGAAGGTCTCAATCAAAAGAGAAGATCACTTCCATGGCTATGACATTAGTTCTAGCTTCTCCAGCATCCAATACTTCACCAACTGTTGCACATCAATAGGACACTACCATCCCTCAGTTGAATCCGACAACATTCATCTTCTCTCCTCAGCCACTCCATTCAGCACCTGTTCCAGAAGAGACGTTGAAGTTGTAGATGGCAAAGTTCGAAAGAGCTTTGTCTTTGGATGATTCAGAGGATGGCAGCCACAACACAATAGTAGTTTCTGATGGAGAGGAATCAAAGCGGGAGATAGTAGTACACTCAGCAACTTCTCATTCTCTGAGAAGTAATTTCTCAGAATGGTTGACTTGACAAACTGGTTCTGTCATCACCAATCCGACACTATGATAATTCTTCACCGGAACTCCTCGTCTTTATGATTATTTACTAATGCACACCTTTAGTTTGGTGGATGTAATCTGGAAACAAAGCAACAAACGTAACACAAGAATACCATTGACTATGATAAGACGGAATGATGACAAATCTGAAATATCAAAGTAAATTATAATATTAACATGAAATTGTTACAATCTCACCCATGAGGTACTTCAAGTGTTATTGACTTCACTTGCCTTCCACCAATACCATGGAAGAAACTTTACAATTACACCTCTTAATTGCTTCTTCAACACACCTTTAAACTGATGGCTTCCTTTACACACTTCATACAATATTTCTCACTACTTCCTTCTATGCTAAATGAGGGGGTGGCCTCTTTATTTATAGAACTTTCGAGGCTTATCCATCTTATCTCTAAGATAGGATAAGAAATCCACTCTGACAAATCATATTCCATACCTTAACTCTTATCTGTACATGTAAGCTTATCTCTTAAGATAAGATAAACCTTATCATTTCACATGGGTTCCACATTTTTAGAATTTTTACAAATAAAATACACAAAATATTTATGACCTCACTCCTTGTCCTTATTACCAATATAATATTTCTAATTCCTAATCATGTAGACCCTACTTCTCTACTTATCCCAACTTTGACATTTTAACATTACCGGACCACTTACGACAAATATTTACTTTTTACAACATTCCTATTGTACTTTGACTGTTACCGTACTCTACATTATTGGCGGCCTTTATCTTGTGGGCGCCGTTATCTTCTATCAGACGCTACTACTAATTACACTTAACAACATCCTATTCCTAATACATACATTAATGAAATAGAAATTACGGAGGAAAATTTTAGTGTCGACATCTTCCCCCTTCCTAGCTTCTACTTCGTCCTCGGAGTAGACTATTCTGGTGCTTGGAAAATATTCAACTTTGTCGTGGTTGACCCATTTCGTAATGGGAGTGCCATCCAATTCCTCCACGGTCAGTGCGTTACCATTTTCATGCACAACTACTATTTTGTAGGGCCCCATCCATTTTGGAAAAAATTTCTCTCTTCTTTTTGTATCCGGAATTATATACTAGAACCAAGTCATTCACATGAAATGGAGACCAACCGATCTTTTGATCAAAGTATTCCTTCTACTTAATTTTCTTCTTATGGCTTGTATCATTTGCTATTTCCCTCATTTCCTCTAGCAAATGAAGATGTACCATTTCTTTTATTGAATCACTTTCATCCATCCTTTCATTTTTCATAACTCTCACGGTGGGAATATCAAACTCAATAGGAAGAATCGGATCAATGCCATAGGCCAACCGAAATGGGGAGTATCCTGTTGCTAACTTTGATGTTGCCCTATATGCCCACAATGCTTTGCATGAATCCTTTTATCCCACTTATGTACTGCAAGGTTTGTATCCTTTGCTAGAATTTAACACAACACAAAATTTGTTCATTCCACTGTCCATTTGTGCTTGGCTTGCATGTTGTTGCCTTCATGTGCTTAATAGAAAATTTATTGACTAGGGCTTCTACTACCTCATTAATGAAGTGGCTTCCTTGATCTCATTACAATTTCTAATGAACAACCAAATCACGGTGACAATGCGTTCATATATGAACCTTGCCATCTCATCCATAGAAGTTGTTTTCAATGGCCTAGCTTGAACCCACTTGGTTAAATAATGCATGGCAACTACAATATACTTATTTTGGCGTTAGGTAGTTGGAAGTGGACCTCAATGTCTATTCCGCACTTTTCAAAGAGACCACGTGAAAGAATAGGAAATAATGGAGCTGATGAAGTATTACGGTCACCATGTGTTTGAAAAATATCACATGTCTTACAATAATTATAACAATCTTTAAAAAGAGTGGGCGGTGATAACTCGCATCCAAGATCCTTCTTGTTGTAAGTTGTCTAGAGAAGTGCCCTCCACATGTACCATTGTGGAATTCTTCTAGCAGCCCTTCCCTTGATCACGTCCAACCGCCCTCTTGTCGCTTCATCGTGTCCTATTCGAAATAATACTCCATGCGAGAATAGAATATGGACAATCGGCTTGAGTAATCTTTCTCTTAGTCTTTGCATTGGCACCATCAGAAACTTGAAATCATTCGGATAATTCCAAATATCTATGTATTCACTAGGGATTGTGTCAAGAGATAACAAGGCTGCATCGGGAAATCATCATCATCACAAGATGATCCTAAACCATCATAGGCTCGAGAGAGTGCATCCGCATTGACATGCTTCTTTCCCGGCCTATCTATAATATCAAATTCAAATTCTTGTAGCAAAATTATCCATCTTGCTATTCTCCCCGATGGGTTAGGCTTATTGACAATATATTTTAGAGCCTAATGATCTCACATTACTGACTATAAATTTCTGCCCTAGCAAGTAATTTCTAAACTTCTTTACAAAGAAAAATGATAGCTAGAGCCTCTTTTTCGATTCTGATATAATTTACCTCAAAGATTTGCTCATTTGTCTCGCTCCCCAAAGTAAATCAGATGATCATTCCCATTTTCATCCTTTTGGCTCAAAGTACTTCCTAGTCTTTGCATCCCGAGGCATCAGGTGTACACAATGAATGGCTGGCTCCAATCTGGATTCTTTAAAATAGGTGAAGACACCAGGGCTTCCTTTAGTTGTTCAAAAGCTTCATGTGCCTTATTTCCTGGTTCATAAGTAACATCCTTCTTCAAGAACTAGGTTAGTGGTTGTGCAATATTTGAGAAATTCTTGATGAACCTTCTATAGTAACCCACATGGCCTAAAAATGATCTCAACTTACTTCTATTCATAGGAAATGGTAACTCTTTGATTTTGAAACTTTATCGGGATCGTGCAATACCATCTTTGGATACAACATGCCCTAACAAAACACCTTTAGAACATCCAAAGACACACTTTGTAGGGTTTAGTGAGGCTTGTGCTTCATCTAACCTTTGAAATGTTGTCTCCATCTCAGTGCGGTGGTCCAACTTGCTCTATAGATCTAAAAATCATCCGAAATACTCGATGAAGGTCCCGATGTAGGGTTCGAACACCCTATTCATCAAACGCCGGAATGTTCTTTGGAGCATTACACAACCCAAAAGGCATAACTCTATAAGCAAATGTTCCCCAAGGAGTGGTGAACGTGGTCTTCAACTGATCTTTCTCTCGCTATACGGACTTGGTTGTATCCGTTATATCCATCAGCAAAACTATAACACTCTGGCCAACTACTTCGTCCAAGATCTGATCTGAGAATGGAAGAGGGTAATGATCCTTCTTTGTTGCCTTATTGAGCTTCCTATAATCAACACAAATGCGTAGCTTCCCATTCTTTTTTATTGAGATCACAATGGGAGAAACCCATTCTGAATTCTCCACAAAAAATATGAATCCTGCATCAAGCAACTTATCTATTTCTTCTTTTACAGTCTTGGAAAAATTAGGATTCATTCTATATGGCATTTGCTTTATAGGCCTAGCACCATCTACTAGCTCAATAGAATGTTCTACCCAACTTACTTGATGGAGTTCCTTGTAATCAAAAGTGAATATGTGTATGTACCTTCGAAAGAGCTGGAGGTAGGATTCCTTCTCACTCTCCATCACAACGCATCACCAATCTTTATTTGTTGGAGATGATCATCAACTTCTTCTTTAGATAATTTTATGAAGTCATGAGTCGGTGTGACTAGAAGGATATCCATGACTGAAACATCAACCTCACTTTCTTCATATTAAGTGTCCACTTCACTAGTACTAGAGTAATCAGAGGATGTCCAATCATCAATTTCATCACTTGAATCCACAGGTTCTGCCTTATGATGTCTAGGGATCACGTTTATCTTCACCCTCTCTCTACCACGTCCAAGTGTCATGAAGCCTTCATTCCAGTAGTTTCTTGCATGAACTCTCCTTAGCCATGGTCTTCCCAACAACATTGGGTACGCAATTAGCATTCCATTTTCATCACCCGAAAGTCTACCACACATACAACACCCATAATGAGATATTGCCACATTTGAAACTACACCTTCGATTAGTTTTTCCCTTATTTAATGACCTTAACATAAGTGTTGAAGGGCGATCAATTTTAAACCCAACATATTCATTACGAGACTCGGTCATTATATTAATCTGCGCACCTCCATCAACTAAGACATCATGAATTGAAATACCATTACATAATACATCAGCTTATGGAGCATGGGGATCCGCCTCTGCCTCCAAAACAGGGGACCTCAACCTCCTTCCTTCGTCGAGCATTGAGTCCACTTCGCAGCTCCCACCTCTTCTCGAAGACACCAAGAGTTGACCATATGTAATATTTGCGAGGCCTTTTGATGATCTTCCAAGATGGAGTATGGTCCTTGCCCCCGTGAAATCGAAAATCCTACACACCCAACTTTCTTCTCCTATGTTTCTTACTAGTTTCTCCTTTCATTTTCTTAGGATCATTTCCATCTTGATTATCTTTTTATTTCTTTCTTTTTGTTACAAACACATCTACTTCATTATTTCTTGCTCTTATCTACTACATCAAAAGAATTCACAGTGCTTTTCCTTTATCATTATCTCCTTTACCGGATGTAGAAGCTCTATCTGGACAATTATACTTATAATGACCCTTTTATAACAACCATAACATACAACTTCAGAAATATTTTTTTAGACCTCTATCTCCTCCCCGAGAACTAGATTCTTTTCCTTGAAGAAGATTAATAGTTATCTAACCCATCTTTTTAGCAGATTTTCATACTCGGTAGATGTACTAGGAGAAAAATTTGTGCTCACCGAGAGTGGTTGTGGATTATGGAGCAAAGGTGCTGGTGTAGGCTCTACTTTAGCAACAATTTCTTTGGGCTCCTCTTCCATGCTTTCTTCTTGCCTTCTTACAATCTCCTTTGCTTGTTCAATGGTAGCTGGGCGGTCATACTTCACTCGTTGTCTGATCTCTAGCTTCATCCCAAGAATGAAGTGCTTACATAGGAGATTATCCACGCCATTCATCAACCCATCCGCTAATCCTTCCTTCCGGATCTGGGCGTTGAGCTTCCTCCTTAGCTCTAGAACACGAGGATGATAATCCCTTACCTTCTCCTTCTCTCCTTGGGTTAGCTTTGTGATATCGATCATGAGATCTGCATATCTCTGTTGTTCACCAAATTCTTCAAGAAAACTTTCAGTTAATAAATCCCATGAGTTTTTCACATTATCACCTAGTGTTTCAAACCACCTAAGGGCTGAACCATCCAAAAAGGTAGGAAAAAATTCAGTCCATTGTTCCCTTCTTATAAGATCATTACAAATACAAGATCATTTAAACTCTTGAATGAAAGAGGAAGCATCTTCATTAGATTGGGCTGAAAAAACATGAATCTTCCCCATTTTCAAAAGTAACCACAGTGAAATACCAACCCAAAAGTACAATCAACAAGACTTATGTGCACCAATAATTAAAATCACTATAATAGAAAATAGAAATGACCACGGTAAACTATGGTAAAACTTGACTTACTGTGGTAAAAACTGACTTTCTTGTGGTAAACACTATTCACAAAAAAGTGTGTTTCTTGCGGTAAATACTATTCACGGTAAAAAGTGACTTTATTGTGGTAAATACTATTCATAACAAAAATGACTTTACCATGGTAACTACTATGCACAGTAAAAACAAGGTTACCCTCCAATTGATTTTTGACTAAGTGGGAATATCTCTCCAGATAATCCACCACGAGGAATGGTCCCGGCAACGGAACCAAAATGTCATCACCAATCCGGCACTATGATAATTCTTCACCGAACTCCCGTGCTATGATTATTTACTAATGCACAACCTTTAGTTTGGTGGATGTAATCTGAAACAAAGCAACAAACGTAACACAAGAATACCATCGACTATGATAAGACGGAATGATGACAAATCTGAAATATCAAAGTAAATTATAATATTAACATGAAATTGTTACAATCTCACCTATGAGGTACTTCAAGTGTTATTGACTTCACTTGCCTTCCACCAATACTATGGAAGAAACTTTACAATTACACCTCTTAATGGCTTCTTCAACACACCTTTAAACTGATGGCTTCCTTTACACACTTCATACAATATTTCTCATTACTTCCTTCTATGCTAAATGAGGGGGGTGGCCTCTTTATTTATAGAAATTTCAGGCTTATCCATCGTATCTCTAAGATAGGATAAGAAATCCACTCGACAAATCATATTCCATACCTTAACTCTTATCTCGTATATGTAAGCTTATCTCTTAAGATAAGATAAACCTTATCATTTCACATGGGTTCCACATTTTTACACTTTTTACAAATAAAATACACAAAATATTTATGACCTCACTCCTTGTCCTTATTACCAATATAATATTTCTAATTCCTAATCATGTAGACCCTACTTCTCTACTTATCCCAACTTTGACATTTTAACATTACTGGACCACTTACGACAAATATTTACTTTTTACAACATTCCTATTGTACTTTGACTGTTACCGTACTCTACATTATTGGCAGCACCGTATTGACGGCGCCGTTATCTTCGATCAGACGCTACTACTAATTACACTTAACAACATCCTATTCCTAATACATACATTAATGAAATAGAAATTATGGAGGAAAATTTTAGTGTCGACAGTTCCAAAGGTTAGAGTAGAAATGAACTTGGAGGAACACGACTTGCAGTGCTCTGAGTCTAGGCAGAAAAGAGATAAAAAACCTAAAGTTGCTAAGGTAACTTCAAGGTTGATCATCGAGGAGTCAGGGTAGAAGTTTGCTGAGATGTCAGTTCCAGGTGGAAGGAAAGAAAGAGGATGAGCTCATGGCAGAAGACATAACAGTAACCAGAGTACCTATCGGTCAAGCCACCACAGAAGGATTGAAGCAGGATACACAGACATTGATAGATGCTCTATTCCTTAGGCTTGATAGAGAAAAGGTAGAGAAAGATGAACTTCAGAAGCAGGTATCTCAGTTGTGCGAGATCATAGCCAAGGTTGCTAAATCTTCCACTCAGCCCATTTCAGCTCAAGAGTAGGTGAGTGATCATCTGATGCAGGAGATGGAAGATGCAAGCAATCAGGTGAAAGCTATCGATGAATGGAAGAATCTAATTATTCGTCAAGCTTCTGTATAACTCGGAGAGGTGCCACTTTGAAGGTTATGAATGATGCAGCAGATTAGAAGCAAAACAACGGTGTGACGCATAGTAGATATGAATACGATTCTTTGAGAGTAACCTGAGTATTTTGGCCAAAATCAATAAGTTGTCAAGAGAAGTGTTGGTCGTGGAATGTTGTACCGAGATGGATCGAGTTGAGAAGGGAAGCGGTGGAGTTTACAGTGTCTTTCTATTTGGAGATCTATAGAATTCTGTTGAAGAGGATGCGCAGGCACTTGAGAGTATGACGTCGTCTCTACCAGACAGTATCATTGCTTTCACTGAGGAGGAAGTGGTCAGAAATGTTACTTCATACATACGGATCATTCCTAGCAAAGTGCCTAATTCCCTGGAAGGGTATCTTCTGATGGTACAAGGGAGAATTGATGGAGCTACTAAGCCTTTCACGATGAATTCCATTAGCAGACTAGTGGCACTGCAGTCGGATATTGCGAGGTTTGGGCCAAGCTTGGAGGATGTGGAAGCATGTATCAAGGTGTTGAATGAAGGATTGCTACAGTTTAGGATAGAAAAGGAAGTTGTGGCTAAGACAGATGGGAAGATGTTGAATTACATGTTCGACAAGTATATTCAGTATCAGAACAAACATAATATATAAATGTTACAGCTAACTTGACTTCTTCTATTTTCCACGTTCTTGGATGAAATTGTAAAACTTTAAAGTTATTGGTTTTGAAACCATTACTTTAAGTTATGTGGAACAATTATATTAGTTAAGTGATAGATGTGTCACTTAAGGAGAAGTTAGTAGAGGATGATTGCCAAATGTCATCTTTACTTCTTATTTATGTTTCAGTTCAATTGAGTTTCCCATTTGTACTTTCTCTTCTACATTCTATAAGTAGAAGAAAACCTTCGGGTTAAGGATCATAATTTGTAAGCAGCATTCTTGTGTTCCAGACTTTGTGCTGAAACCCTTGAGAGCCACTTGAAGCAAAGGAATATACAGGAGCATATTTCTAGAGAACTTTGTGTCATGGTGTATTTTGTTTCTAGCTTTCTATCTTAGATATTTGAATAAACTTTGTGTTATTTTAGATCTAGATCTAGAGCTGCCTTTGCTTATAATTCTGTGTTGATATCTATTGGTTTCTTCTATGTGCATGCAATCAACTCTGTTATCTATTGATTGGGATGCACATCTTCCCCATTTCTTCTCTGTGTTTATATAATTCCCTTCTTCTATAAATATTTCCTTTCTTTAAACAATTGCTTACTTGTTGCAGAACTATACAGCTATGGTTCATGAGCTGAATAGTTAAAGTAAAACCCCATATAGATACTAGCATATTTTAATTGAAAAATCTAACATGGGAGCCTCACTGGTAAATGAGGGAGATTTATCTCATGATTGCCTAGGTTTTATGCTATGCAGAAAATCTAGCCAAAGACACCATGCTTTGATTTGCATCTCATATAATGCATATGATACATAGCCAAGTTCAATCCTTGCCTAAAGCCTTCAACAAGGTTAGTAGATGAATATCTAAAGTGACTTAACAAGTCATTTGGAGAGGTCATTTCACCATTGTTTGGAGTAGCAACCATAACCATTTGATTTCCCTCTTAGGTCTATTTAGGCCCATGTTAGGTAATTAAAGCATATTAGTAGGCATGTTTAGTTAGATTTTGCATTGTTTTCATACTAGTTAAGCATTCCTTTTAGCTTCTATCTTAATGTTACATTCCTAGACTTAGAATCCTTAGCTATTAGGTGGAAATGGTGTTAGCCTTCCTTGATTAGCTTTGTTATTTGCTTTGTAAAAGTTTAGGGTACTTTCGGTGGTGTTTCTTACTATGTTTCATACATTCAATTCTTAGAAACTATCAACAAACGAGTGTGTAAAAGCAAGTAAACTATACTGAGAGACCTAGGTATGTACCAAATGAGAAGGAGTAGATTGCAATTGTTTGAGTAAGAGAACAATGTCAAAAACAATAGTGTCAAAGAGTAAAATTACCACATTTAAGTTTCTACACCTAGAAAATACTTGGGTGTGCCTATATTCATCGGGAAATAAGAAAAAACCTCTGGAAAAATATGATTTTAAAGGTGGAATGTAGACTTACCTCTTGGAAAGGAAAATGGATTTCCTCGGCGAGAAATTATTTTCATAAAAATAGTGTCATGCAAGCTATTCGAACATACTTATTCTCGGTCTTTAAATTATTTATGGCTATCCTTAAGTTGTTGGAAGATAGCTGATAAAATTCCTTTGGAAGGCACCTTGAAGAACAACAAATTTCATCTCTTCAACTAGAAAAAGGTGTGTTAGTCAAAAAAATCAAGGGAGCAAATTTAATGACACTGGAAGTCTCAATGTTGCATTAGGAGCCAAAATATTATGGTAGATATACTTGATCTAGATCAATTTTGGATCAAACTAATATGATCCAAATATTTTAACTCCATACTTTTAAAAATAATATTCTCCATACCCGACCCCACAAGTGGCTCAAACCATTTGGAATTTCATATGCTCATGCATGTCATCCATTAAGTTGAATTTAACATGGGTGGTGTGCCCTAGTACAAATATAATTTTTAGGCCAACTCATGGTTGGGATTTCCCCACTTTAATTCAATAATTTATCTCAATGATATGTAATAAACTTCAAAGGAACAATGAGGTTTCCAATTAATGGACTATGTCACTTGTAGATGGTCCGAATTATACCACCCTCAAATGGAAATTAATGTCCATATAAGGCATGGATCCTACACAAAATGCCCTCATTTCAAACATCCTCTCGCAAATACGCCTATCGGTGCGAGCAACATGATAGATTAATTTAGAATGGCTCTAACTCAAACATATATGATGTCAATATTTATTATCATTAGATGATCTCGTAAACTATGGTCTAGCCCACTATTAAATGGTGATTAATTTTTTTGGAGTATGGATTTTTCCCAAAGTAGGGTGATTTACATGGATAGTTATTCTTGACAAGATATTAACATTCAAAAATTTCATCAAAAAAAGTTTTCATAGTCATGACATATGTGTTTTTTGCAAAAAAGTGACATAATGTGTGGACCACATACTACCGCATTATCCCTTTCTAGCCAAATGCTGGTATTGGGCAATCCAAAACTTTATTTTCTTTGGATATTTCCAAGATTCAACCTCCATCTCTTGTCAAAATGGTACTACCCACTACATTTAACCCTCACCCCCTTATGGGAAGATGTGCCATCTTTGATTCTATGGAGCATATGGGTGGAAAGGAATAGAAGAATTTTTAAGGGTAGCGAATGACATAGGACATGTTTATACATAGGTTAGATGATTTGATTTTTGAATGGTTTAATTATACTCACCATCCAAACAAAATATCCAATGTAAAGGGAAATCAAGAGATACAACGAAATTGGCCTCTTATTATATGTCATCATCCCAAAACTCTAACTCACCCATAACACCCCTTAACAAACACCAATCCCAAATGGATACATCCCCCTCCAAATTGTATCAAAATGATTGTGGATGGAGTAAGCAAAGGTAACATAGACATTTTTGTTTTGGTGCTATCCTTAGGGACTCAAAAGCCAATCTAATAATGGCATGTTCTATTCATATACCAAAGGCTACAAACAATATAGTATAAGCCAATGTTCATGTTAAAGGCCTTAGAATGGAAAAAGAGTTGAACACACTGAAGCTCTTGTAAATTGAAGGGGATTCAAATATTATAATCAATGCATTAAAAAAGAAATATACCCCTATTGGAAGATCCATTACATATTAGGCCCAACCTATAAGAAATTGGAATGGTTTGATCAAATACAAATTAAACACAAAAGAAGTTCTTCTAATGTAGAGGCTCACTTGCTAGCCAAACCGTGGAACAAAATAATCCTCCTCCTTGGTATCTAACATGAACACAATGAATTTTTGGGGCTCCATGTTATTATATCAATGAAATCCACTAATTTAAGTAAGTTCATTATTCATCCATGATATATATTATTAGCATGCTTACTATTTTATCACATGCCCCCACAACCCCCGCATCATGTATCATTACTTAAAGATCTCATTTTATCTTCGCATGCTCCACTTGTCATTTCAATCATGCCCCTTTCATTTTGAGTTATGGTATATATCTCTACTTTTGTTTCCTACATGTTTCATTCTAAATGATTCCCTATATTCCCCTACTTCTTATCAATCACTTCAATGGTCCCCAAATCCCACCATAGGCATGCACTAAATTTTAAACAATTTCCTAAACCCCTCCTAAACACTTGCTTTTAGGATGATGGACATAAGCAATGATTTTTATCTGCCATATCCTTGAAACAGAGCAGACAACCTTGTGGATTTTGATGATCAATTTAAGGAGGAGGAAACGATGGTGGAAGTAATCCATTAATTGTTTATCACCCATATTGTGCTTGTTTTCCTTTATTTATATATGTTTTAGTTCATTATTCATCATATGTTTCACCCTACCCATAAGCCTGCATAGGAGGAATTTAAATCAATAAAGGGGATTTTCAAGCCACAACTCAATGTTCATGCTCTTGAAGAGAACCTATCTTTCCTCTCAAATGACATCTTGGCTGAGGCAATCCCTTTTTCAATCCTAACCAAGCCTTTTCATCTCAAAAGTAAATCAATTGTCTATCGCAAGCTACGTCTCATCGAGTGCCAAGTTAAAAGAATAATTGGCTCATAGCCCTTAGCGAAAGGAAGGAAAAGGGGATGTCCTCATGGTGAAAAAGCACACCTGCACTCCAAATGTAGCTAAATAGTTGAAATTGGGGACCATAAAACCTAGAGGTGTTCAACCATTCTTCAAGGGTGGTCTCACGGGACATGAATGGATGACTTCTATAAAGGAAAACATACATATTGAAGCCATATTAGCTGGACCAATGAAGTCCATCTATGATCTCTATGAAATAAGGATGTTAACCACTTTGGCACATGATTTTCTTTCAATATAAGTGAACACAATAACTTCTTGGTGTTTCTAGAATGCAAGGAAGGGCTCCCCTCAAAGTATGCCTTACCACCTTCAAAGACTAACCCGAAACATCAAAGAAGAGGCTACGAGATCATGCTTAGGGGTTGTATTTTGAATGTGGGGATTTTTATAAACTCATATTTCTTAGTGTATATATGATACATACATGTGATATGTTTTTAATATTGATTAACTAAAATAGATTATTCTAGTGTAATCTAATGTTATAAGAGCAGAAAATAATTGAATAAACGAAGTAATAAAATACTTGAAAAATAAGAAGAAATCAAGAAATCTAAGTAATGAAATGTGTAAAGAGGGTTAAGAAGGCCTTAGTTGATTTGCAGATGTCACGGGACTGTGTCGCGGTGGAGACCGGATGAACAAGAGGAGGAAACCTGTCACATAGGATCTTGAGAAAGTGCATATTTGGATAGTCCGCTGATCTGGGGCTACTAGAGAGGGATAGGGGCACCCGTGGGCACCCTGGTCTAAGATCTAGGCACCCTGGTTTGTGGAAATGGCCAAGAAACCTCCTTTAGAGTGTCCTTAGATGTTTTCTTGTGTTCGCTTCCTGTCGTGTGAATTTCGTTGTGTGATCGCTAAAGCATTGATAAACCTATAATGAAGAATCACATGCAAAACCCCAAGCAAAGCATCAAAACCCTAAAAAACTAAAGATGCATATAAAGGGGTCAGATTGTCCTTAGCTACCAAATGAATGGACTTATCATTGAGCATTGCACTACATCTTAGACCCAATGTAGTTATAGGTGTGTGTGTGTGGAATTTTTCCCTAGGTGCTCTTGTGTCAGTCACACTTTGTGAAGTAGCAAGCAAGTAACTAGATGTAGAATGTAGTAAATGTGTGCATGAAAACAATAGACTCCCCTCCTATAAAGTGTGATGCAGATGAACTAGCCTTGTGTGCCTTGTGATGGAGCTAGATGGATGCAAATGTAGCTTTAGATGTCTTTGATGGATGCAACCTTAGGTGGTGATAGTAAGTGCTTAGTGCTTGGTCCCTCATTATGGTCACATAACTTTATATTTATATGGTTCTCTTGCTTTAATTTTGTAATTAACCTCAAAAAGGTCGACCACCAAAAATATAAGAATCTCAAACGGCTAGAAAGTGCCCAAAAAGTGAGAGGAAGGCACAAAGAGGATCGGGCGCTTGGGGCACCTTGGGCTTGGCTAGGTGCTCTAATCAGAAAAAGGGAAAAATGTTATGAAATTACAGATTGGGAAAGTATGGGTGTAAGATCGAAAATAACGACGAAAGCAATGCAAAAAAATGGCCAAAGACATGGGTTAATTATTACTCTTTTCACTTGAGAACCATATGAATAATAGTATGAGACCAAGACTAAATAATGACTCAAAGTGCATGATTTTGTGTCTACATTTGCCCCTACTTTATGTTGGTGAGCATAATGCTTGGTAACATAAATGTAAATAGAGATGTGTACCGATATCTATGTAGAGTGATGTAATGTGCATTAAAGGACTAGACAAAAGCATGGAGTGATAAAAACATGGAGTGTGGAGACTAAAGATGCAAAAGTGTAAAAAGTGATGAGAGTGAACCTAGGGTGGAGATGCGTGTGTAGATACCAATGTATGTGGTGTACACTGTATGGTTAGTATCATGTTTATGATGTAACCGCTATGTGTGTGACATCGATTTGTTTGCTTCCCATATGGATGGACCTGTAAAAGAGAAGATGATCAAGTATTCAAATATGCATGTATATGTGTAATGTGTAAAAATGAATGTATATATGTAAAAAGCATGTAAATATGTAAAAATCATGTAAAGAAACTATGAAAATGAAAAAGGAACATGTGCACCTAGTCCATGATGAGAAAAAGGGTGTAAAAAGGATCTTGTTGATGTCATGCAAGTTTTTTGGGCGATCTCATGCCACTTGAAGAAGTGTAGGGAGGAAAGTCTGATTTATCCTCCAACCTGTAACTACTTCCCGAGAGTGAAGAGATATTTGTACTTGTTTGGTTTTTTGGGCGATCTAAAGCCATGGAAGTGTAGAGAGGAAGGTATGGTTTATCCTCTATCCTTTAATTGCTCTCGAATGTGCTAAGGACACCCTGTCCTATAAAATCCATTGTGTATGGAGTTCATAGATTGGTCTGAACCCACTCATTGTGTAACCCACTATGTCATGTAAAAAAAATTAAAATTGGATTGTAATGGTATTGTGTAAACCCAAATGATGCCCATCCTCTTTGGGGCATGCGACATCACAGATAGGAGAATGTGGCCCAAAAGAATACATGACCGTGAATACTAAAACTATGCCTGTAGGGAGAGGGGGATGTGTTTAGTAGACACCAAGGCACAATCAAACAAGGTAGCTAGAAAACAAGTGTTAGTATGCGAACATGCATGTAGAAAACAAGTGTAAGCCAAATAGATAATGTGTAAGCTAGAACATAAGCAAATAATGTAAACATCCAAGAAGACAATGTAGGTCGCAAAAAGCGGGTTATAAACATGGGACACCACTCATGGTTTCATAAGACACTTAAGGCCACAAAGTGGACACAAACAAATAAGTGTGCATACAAGACAAATGGCAAATCCTCAGTAAACAAGAACAAACAATAGCATATATTGTAATAAAAAGTATGGAAACAAGTATCCCTACATAACAAATGTTGCACATGAAGCACCCATTAGCATATAAGAAAGATAAAATACATGTTTAAGTGTGTATAAACTAAAGTAGTGTGTTATGAACAAAGATGAAAAATAACACTTGTAGCGTACGAATGTGGATGCCCCAAGAGCCACTATAGGAATGGTAGTCAAACATCCATGATGTGTGTAGTATCCTTGTATAGTATGCGATCACAACTAGAAAGCAAGTGAACGTGCATGTGTGTATGATAATGATAATGACATACAATATATCTATCTAGCATGTGTAATAAAGCGTACATGTAAAAGCAAGTGCAAGAAAGAGTAAATGCAACCATAAAATGCAATATGTTATGGATGGATGGAATCAAATATAGAGTGAATGATAAGAGCCACATGCCCCCCGAGTGAATGAAATCGTATGGAGTGAGGTTCATTTAGTATGCCCCCTCAAAGAATCAAGAATGAACTATAAAAGAGAGTGTGTCATCAAGAAATGGTCGAATTATGTGTTGTGTGCAACGCTATCTGTGATGAGTGTGTAGTGAAAATATGTGACCTAAAGATGAATTATGCGTGACATTGTAGCCTAAGCGTATATCATGACAAGATGAATAGAAAGGAGTGGTGATTTAGCCTAAAGTGTATACCACTAAATGATGCAAGTGAAAGTGATGATGTAGCCTATCATGAGATGATGCTAGAAGAAGTGACCCTATAGCCTAAAGTGTATATCACTTAATCTAGTTATGTCGCATGAGAAAATATTGAATGATGAACGTGTAAGGGTGATGAGGTCCATTTGTGATGTATACCCTCAATAGTCCAGTATGGACCATGAGACTAGAGTGCGTCATCGGGTGTGAGTGCAGTGCGTAGAAGAGAATGTGCAAAATGTGTAATGTGTGTAGTAGGGTGTATGGTATGTAATGTAAGATGCACATATGACCTAATATGTGAATATTCATAGTATATGTAAGACGTAAGATGTAATATGTAATATGTAAGGTGAAGGATGTAAAATGTAAGGTGTAGGATGTAAAATGTAAGATGAAAATGTGTAATATGTAGTGACTATGGTGTAGTATGTGAGGCATGAGTAGAATGTGTATAATGTATGTAGGACAAGATGTAGGATGCAAAGTGTAGAATGTATGAAGATGCACAATGTCTATAGTGCATGTGTGTGGGGTTCATGTGTGTAGGATGCCCTCAATAGTCAAGTGTGAACCGAAGCATAAGAGTGTGTCATCGGGTAATGACGATGTAGATGTGTATGCTAAGAAGTATGTGTCAGTGTGTGGAAAAATCGATGAGAGAATAATGTCACATGATGTAAGGAGGAGTATATATGTCATGCCCCCCAAGTGTGCATTGATGAATAGATTATTTGATGAAAGTGAAAGGTGAATGTCCTCCACTTGATGAAAACATGTGATCATACTCTAGGAGTGGTGGTATAGTAGATAAATGTTGTGCAAGTGAGTGAAGTCTATGTGTATACGATGGATGAGATGAATATATGACAATCGGGTAGGTGGAACAAAATGCATAGGTGATGGAGATCGATGAGAAGCCAAGTGTGGAGATGATGGACACCCGCGTGGAATAAAACGAGGTGGAGATTTACACCAAGATGTTGTAATCGTATGAGGAATCAATCTATGTTGATGCACATGACTAACAGAGTGGTGAGGTCGCGTAGATGGTGTGTGAGTAGGTGAACTAGGAGTAGATTGCACTTTAAGTAACATAGATTGTGATGTACTAGATGAAGTAGGAGGTGCATTAATCGATGATGGAGGAGATAAAAACCATGGAGTAGATAGAGGTACACCATCGATGGAAATGACACGATTGTTATGAATGAATTTGAGTCGTAAATGATTCATAGAGATGATGGACATATGACCTAAGGATCTAGTTAAGACCTAAGAGCATGTCACACCCGGGTGATTTTTGTCCGTGAGAAAGGATACAAAATAACGAGAGGACCAACATTAAGTAACACAAATTTTGACAATGCCGTATGAATTGTTCATCGGATAGGAGATTTACGAATGCGGATAACCGATAGCATCAAGAAGTGGAATAGAACATGCGTTGATGGGCCATGATGGATCAACCTTAGTATTATTGATGGGGACCACTCCAATAGAGGCACTAATGTGTAAGTGATTAGAAGAGAATGTGGCATGGTAATCATGATCGAGAAAGAGATGATCGGTGGAGAAGTGTCAGTATGTGCAACTAGAAAGTCAAGAGCCCTTGATGCAAGAGGAGGCACTACGTGATATACATAGTTAGCTGAAGATTTGGTTATTTTTGTGTCATGTTTGGGTAGAGGGTTGTTAAAGATTTTGAGCTTATGATTTTCATTGACAGTGGAGAAACTGTAAGTTTTGAAAGCTCAATTTTACCACTATCAATCAAACCCTGAATGAGAAATTGAAGTTAGAAGCAACATTAGTGGGGTGTCCTACGCACTAATTATAGCCGCAATGGGAATTTTCATCGAAATTATGTCCTTTTGGTCAAGATGGATCGATTTGTAGCGGATAAGGTAGTGTAATGAGGTTACTATCGACAAGTTGCAGTAGTAAAATATGCGGAGGTACACTAAACTTAGTGAATATACGTCAATGTGGTTACGATTGAAGCTCCTTAGTAGTAGATATTGCGTTGACAGTAAATTTTGTGTCATTGGTTTAGTCATAGATGGTTTAAATGTTGACTTATTTTGAAAATGTGTAGAGGATGATGCTTGCTCTTGGTATTTAAGCTTACCTATAACTAAGAGCTTGGTTTCACGAAGCTTAAGAGTATGACAACATGATCGAAATAAGGAGAGGTATCAAAGAGAACACTCTCTTGGAGAGGTGGTAAGAGACTCTGAATGAATAAGTCTTGAAGCTTAGCATCTGCAAGCACATTTGAAATCTTAGCTAAGTTGTTTTTATAATGCAAGACATAATCCACTAAGTGTTCATTAGATCCTTGTTTAAGTTGTACAAGTTGGGCATAAGAGATATTAGAGCCGATGTTAATAGAGAAATGAGTGAGAAAAGCATTGGCTAGATGCATGAAAGATATTACCGAATGGACAGGTAGGTCATAAAACCAATGCATCACATAATCTTGTAAACTACGAGGAAAAATCTTAGCTAGTATGGTATGATCATCCACATAGTCTAGGCATGCTACATGAAAAGCTCGAAGATGCTCTTGTGGGTCACCATGACCTTTAAAGATGGGAAATTTGGGAGATATGAAGTTAGGTGGTAATGGATAGATAGAGATAGTAGGTGTAAAAGGAGTATGCAACAGTGAAGTAGAGTCTAAAGATGGTGATGCATGAGAAGTAGTGAGTGGAGCTGGTGAATTTGGGTTTACAAATCCTGATATAAAGAATTTAAATCAGGATTATTCGAAGAAGAGACAAGATGCATATTAGGAGTGCTAGGGTGAATGGAAGGAGTGGTAGTGGTAGTAATGGGAGATGAAACATAAATGGGTGAGGTGGAGGTCATGGGAACCAAAGAATGAGTGACTATAGAGGCCAAAGCATTACAAACATTCTTAGCAGTAATCAAAGCATGTAAGACATACGGAAGATGAGTGGGATTATCACACAAAGCTTGTCGAAAATCAGTAAGTGTATTTAATTGGTCTTAGTCAACATTGGTATCTTCATCGTAGGACTTTTCACTACCAGAGGCTTCTATTTCATGAAGAGGAACTTGGCGAGATGTATCCAAGGGATTCTCAGTTGTAGCTATAGAAAGTAGGGATATCAGCCATTGGTTTGGAAACCCTATGGGTAAATGAAGGAAGCTCACAATATTAAAAAGACCCAAAATGACCACTATGAGTGATGGGCATATGAAGAAAAGGCCCAAAGAGAAAGTGTATTTGAAGATTGGGTTCACCAAAATGATTAACTAAAATTGATTATTCTAGTGTAATATAATGTTATAGGAGCAGTAAAATAACTAAATAAATGAAGTAATAAAATATTGAAATAATACCCAAACAATCTAAGCAATGAAATGTGAAACCCTAATATGCAAAGAGGGTTAAGAAGGCCTTGGCTAATTCGCATATGTCACGGGACTGTGTCACAATGGAAACTGGATGAATAGGAGGAGGAAATCGTCACATAGGATCCTAAGAAAGTGTAGATTTGGCCTATCTGGCTAGACTGGGGTGCCTGGAGAGGGATAGGGGCATTCACGGGCACCTGGTCAAAGATCTGGTGCCCCCGGTGCTCGTGGAAATGGCTAGGAAACCTCCTCTGGAGTGTCATTGATGTTCTCCTGTGTTTGCTTCCTATTGTTGTATGATCACCAAAGCACTGGTAAACCTACAATGAAGAATCACCTGCAAAACCCCAAGCAAAGCATCAAAACCCTAAAAAAGAAAGATGCATATGAAGGGGTCATACTTTCCTCAGCTTCCAAATGGATGGACTTATCACTGAGCGTTGCACTACATCTCAGACCCAATGTAGTTCTAGGTGTGTGTGTGCGGAATTGTGCCCTAGGTGCTCTTGTGCAATCACACTTTGTGAAGTAACGAACAAGTAACTAGATGTAGAATGTAGTAAATATGTGCATGGAAACAATAGACTCCCCTATTATGAAGTGTGATGCATATGAACCAGCCTTTTGTGCCTTGTGATGGAGTTATATGGATGTAAATGTAGTTTTAGATTCCTTTGATGGATGCAACCTTAGGTGGAGATAGTAAGTGTTTAGTGCTTAGTCCTCATTATGGTCACATAACTTTATATTTATATGGTTATCTTGCTTTAATTTCATAATTAACCTGAAAAGGCTGACCACCAAAAATATAAGAAGCTCAAATGGCTAGAAAGTGCCCAAAAAGTGAGAGGAAAGTACAAAGAGGATTAGGGCACCCAGAGGGGACTAGGGCGCCCCAGTCAAAAATAGGGAAAACATAGTATGAAAGTATAGACTAGGCAAGTACAGGTGTAAGATCGAAAATAACGACAAAAAGCAATGGAAAAATGGCCAAAGACATGGGTTAATTATTACTCTTTTCACTTGATAACCATATGAATAGTAGTATGAGACCGAGACTAAATAATGACTCAAAGTGCATGATTTTGTGTCTACAAATATTTAGCATTCCAAACTCATATTTCTTGTTGTATTTATGATATATACATGTGTTATGTTTATTAATGTTTAGTGTTCCACATTTTTTTATATGGAATGCTTTATGCTTCTTCCTCTCTGTAGTTTGGTCTTCCTTTCTTCCACAACATCAGAACTATTCCCTCACATTCTTCTCTCTTCTCTATCTAAGAATTATATGTACTTATTTACTACTAGCATGGGTGAGGGCCCTAATAGAACCCCTTAAATCATCTATCACACACACACACACACACACATACACACACACACACACACACACAATAGCTCACATATATGGAGTTGAAGAATCAACATAGTTTTATATTTAGATTATATCAAAATAATGAAGAATAAGATAACAAAACCCAAAAGGAGTGAATATAATAACATAGATTTATTTATTTTAATCCTTTTTTCTTCTTTTGAGTTTTAACTTTGGTGAAATAATTTTTATAGAAATTACTCGCTCTGTAATTAGTTGTAGTTTTTAGATAATTTCTCATGTTTTTGAAATTTTAAAAGAAATTCCAAATAAATTTTTATTGAGTTTCATATTATATTCAAATGCATAAAATAAGAAATTTATCCTTCTATAATTAATTCAGATTTTTCTATGTTCCCGTTGTTTTTCAATATTTGTAAGGAACCCAATGAAACTTTAATCTTGATTTCATATTATAGTGAAATATAATTTTTGGCATTTTCTTTACGTTGAATTTGTTGAGGTTTTTAGATATTTCACATCTATTTTGAATATTTAAAATCAAATCATGTTAAACTTTATTTGAGTTTTAGGTTATAGTTATATGCAAATTATTCAAATGTTCTTGTGCTTTTATTAGTTTAGGTTGTTAGTATAGTATTGAGATTTTTGTGAACATTATAGAATTTCTGAAATATGTTTTTATGCTATTTTTTTTTCAGATTTTGGTTCTATAATCTATAGATCTTTCTACACAAACATTTAAGGGTTTTCAACATTGCGTTATGTAAATTTGCTCCATATTTTACTAGATTCCATGTTATAATTCAAATATTATTACGCTTCACATTTACTACTTAATACATTTTAAATGAGAAAAAGTATACATATTATCAATATGCATATCATAGACAAAACAATGGGTTTGCAATATCAATATTATAATATTGTATCTATCATTAACCCCAAAAAAATCATCAATACTTTAAAAAATAAAGAAACACATAAAAATATACCATAACTCATATAAATGGAATTTGAAGAGTAGCTAACATAACCAAAATTTAGATTATATGAAACTTAGTAGGGAGAAGCAAAGATAACAAAACCCATAAAGAGTGAAGTTAATAATGCAAAGCATACTAATTACATAACCATCATCTAACACAAACACTTGTCCATACACAAATATGAACATGGTCATGTAACCAAATCATTAGCTTTGTGATATCAATATTAAAAATCATTTTCGATGTACCACTAACCTACAAAACCCATCAATCCTTATAAACATAGATAAACACATAAAAATTATACCAAATCTCACCTATATTGACTTTGAAAAATTACTAATATAGCCAAAACTTAGGTTTGATCATAATCGGGAGGGATAAGATAATATAAGAAAAACCAAAAGAAGGAACATAATAATGCAAAACATACAAACTTCATCACCATCATCTAACACAAATGCTTCTCCATTCTCAAATTTAATCATGGTCCATGCATCTATATTCAAATTTAAGGTTATTATAGACACCTAAAATTGGTAATTAACACTGGAGACATCAATTTTAACACATTTTGACACACTTGCACAACTGGTGTATATCTAAATCTTAAGGATATTTTTCTCCTTTTCATTTACCCATACATTATCTTAGTCACCTTTTGTTTACACCGTAATTAGATTTAACATGAAACCTAACTAGTTTTTAGTGAATCAAGTACTCTAGAGGATGTAGGGGTTAGTAACAGGTGGATATGATGATTAATCAACTTCCAACACTAATTATCGCAATCACAATAACACTTTTATACTTGTAACTAATATGCTAAAGAAGATACAAAGGAATGAGTACAGTTCTTTTATTACCAATGATTTTGGAAAGTTACGGGAGGATGCAATGCAGAACAAAGAGATATAAACTTGAACTAGCTTTGTTATAGAGAGATCATTAATGGAAATCAACTTAGGGTGGGATCATGCACAACTCTATAAGGATCATACTATATGGTCTTACCCTTATATACAGATCTTAAACCTTCTCAAATATGAGATCAATGACTTTATGATATTTTCATTGTTTGAAACTCTTTGTCAGCACATTATCAAACCCTAATTTACGATTATGTCATGAATCTCTCTCGCACATGTTAATCATTATCTCAAACCCTATTCATGGATGAGAAGTCCTATAAAATAGACATTAGTTAGGTTTTGGCACCCCCATGCATTGATGACATTATCACTACTCTGAAGAGGCATCAAATTGTATGGCATTTTCCACCTAGCATGTGATATTTGAATGAATACAACTAGATTTGACAACCATCTTTGACCATGCTTGAATTGAATTTTCTATTGCTAAGATACTTGGAGGAGGGATGTTTGAGTGCTCATGGAAGAGATATATTGATGTCTTGACCTATTAAGGAGCTTCATACCTGTAGAGGTTATTATCCTAATGATTATATATGTGCTATTACAAGATTAAGGAGCCTTGGGTGCCTTTTGCAAGTGTTAGAAGTGGGTGTATCAATTTAGATCCATTGGATTTCTAGGTTGGAAAATGAGGTAGTATTTACCTACTTATATAGGGTTCCAAAGATGATTTATTGATGAAAGATTGACCTATAGCTATTGGAAAACCCAACAAAATATATGAATTTGAAAGTGAATTTGGAAGACATGTCGGTCTAAGACCATACAATTAGGTCGGGACCGGATGTACTATCTTAACCAATCTATACGGCCTTCCCGGGAAGGGAAATATGCAAACTAAAGTTTGGGACTTTTTCTTGATGTTTGTTTATGGATTTCATTCATTTTCTCAAATTTAGATGACATGTTAGCGTACAAGGATAAACAAGCTAAACACGAGATCTCCGAATGTGAAACATGAATGGGAAAGTTATATTTATCTTAGGAAAAGTGCATCATCAAAACTAGCAATGTCAAAGAGTAAATTGCCAAATTTGAGTGCCTACATTTGCCCCCTTTAAATATGAAGTAAATTTACATGCTTATAGGAAATATACCTAAGTTTGTAAACACACTTTGTCTTTTCTTAAATGTTTTTGTACATAATCCCATGGTTTTTGGTGTTGGCATGCTCCATGATGAAACATTCAACATGGAGTGTAGTCAATGAATATGATAAAGAATTTAACTTTAACTCAAATGTAAAGTGTAACATGAAATATTTACATTTGCATAAGAATGAAATGAAATATATGTAAACAAGGAAGGAATACACCTATTTGTTTGTGGAGGGAGAAACTCTCATGGTTTGCTTATAAATGGAAATTTTACATTGTTGATTTTTTTGAACTTTTCAAGGATTGGGGGTGACCAGTCCCCAATTTTGTTAAGGAAGAAACCAAAGTGTTAGGTTCATGCAACCCAACATGGAATGTCGAGGAGAGAAGAAGAATGAAGTGTTGAAACACTCTGCTAAGGAAGAAGATCATGTATCAAAGTTATTCAACAACTTTGATATCTTCCCCTTTGAGTGCAAGAGGAGAGGAAAGTCTTCCTATGAAGAACTTATCTACTTTGATACCTTCCATAACCCTATAGACCACACTATTACAGATGAATCTAGGCCCAATTTTGTAAATTAGGACACATGATAGAAAAGAGAATGGATGTCCCCATGCCCTTCCTATTTACTTTGCATGATTGAATAGAAAATGAAATGTGTTGAAATGTTGATGGAGAAAGGAGACTCGTGCCCTAATATATTTGAAATAGTAGTAGAAATTGAGTGTTATAGTGAAGTACTTCATGCCCCTCCGTAATGTTCTAAATTGAGTGAACTAGGTCTGAAAATGTGCTAAAAACTTGAGAATATAGCTAAAAACTTGAAATAATTAAATCAATGTTTTCTCCCTAGGAAAAAACCTATGGTAGGGTTAGGACCATACATCCGGTATCATCCATTTGTATGATTTTAAAGTTGTGCACTTTTGTCTAAATTTCTATGTTTGACTAGATTTCTAAGTACATGTACCATATTTTTACTTATATGTTACCCTATAAGTTTTCTTTTGTTCTTTATAAGTGTAGAATATACCTAGATGAATGCCCCCTCTTTTTGAGGCATGTGCAAAAACCATGTTGAGCACTTTTTTCAAAAGAAAAAATATTTTCTTATGCACTAGATTTATGAGAAGTTGTAGAGGACTAAAGAATGATGGAGAGGTGGTCACCTTGAATAACTTGCACCTATAAAAGGAAGGTGTTTGTGCATGGTGGCAACCATGGCGTCTAAGACAAGAAATTATAGTAATAGATAAAAACAAGTATAAATGATCGCAATTATATTACAAATACATATAAGAGAAGAGAAGTACAACAAAAGTGAAATCAGATGTCACACGTATATAAACAATGTCACACAAAGGTGTAAATTTTCAAACATGGGACGCCCATAATGTCACAAGACAATTAAGGCCCGTAGGCCTACAAACAAGAGCAATCAATACTAAACAAGATAAGCATAATACCACAAACATGGAACACCCATAGTGCCACAATACAATCAAAGAACATATGCCACAAGCAATGAAAATAAGCAACATCAAGATCAGACACACAAGTATGCATGAAGTAAGAGTTTCAATACATGATCACATGATATAGTAGCCAATATAGGTGAAAATATGTGACAGAAGAGATGTCGACACTACACAAGAC
This sequence comes from Taxus wallichiana var. yunnanensis, assembly GCA_018340775.1. Taxonomy (NCBI): domain Eukaryota; kingdom Viridiplantae; phylum Streptophyta; class Pinopsida; order Cupressales; family Taxaceae; genus Taxus; species Taxus wallichiana. The sequence goes on from CM031234.1 coordinate 762,454,089, forward strand.
ACATGTGTTAGTCATGTTAGTTCAAAATATAACGTATACACCATAAATGTAATCAAGCATAACGAGAAAGTAAAAAGGAACTATAATTAAACACTAGCACCTAGATGTAGTGTAAAAATATATGCCTATAGAGGTATAAGAATTTGGGGTAAAGGGGTTGGAAGACAATTATCATGGTGTAGAGTTATGTGTATATCCTACATCATGATCAAAATATCATGTGAACACATGTGTGTAAAGAGGAAATAAGTGTGTTAGTTATCAAAGCAAAGTGACAAATAACATGTATAATGTAAAGTGCTAACAACTCAAGTGAGGTGTATAGGTTCTAATTTTGTATTTTTGCAAATATATGAATGTTTTTGTATTTTCAAAGTGCTTAAATATATACACAAAAGAGGGGTATCATTAAGCTAGCCAACAAGATCCTTTGGAGAAGGTGAAGCGATTGGAAAATGAGATGGAGGAGTAGGCCTTGATTATGTGGAAAAAGGTGACTTAAATGCAAGAGGTACAATAGCAACAATGTTTGCAACAATGACTTTGAGGAATGGTGAAAATCTATGAGGAGTGTAGGAAGAGAAAGACCTATGTGGAGGGATAAAAGAGTGAGTACTCCTAGACATAACATGATGGATTGAAGATCTATTGATATGATGGATTGAATTTTTGAAAGATAAAGGAAGGATTTCTATGTGAAAATGATGTGTACATTTCCATTACAGGTTTATAAGGATGAATATTCTAAGAAGACATGAGGGAGTTGGTAGGAAGACATTGACAATGAGAACTAGCTCATGACTGTGTGGAAGTTAAGGTAATTTTGTGCTTGATAAGTATTTGACAAAGTGTCTCTTGATTATAATGGCTGCATAGAGATTAAAAAATTGTATGAAGGTTTTGAGAAGGATAGGGAAGGTGTTTCAAACCTTTTAGAAGCTTTAAAATTCATGAAAGTGTAATTAAATCCATAAATACACCCTTGCTGCCATGTACCCTGTCCTAGGGTTTTGAACGAAGGAAAATTTTATAAATTTAAAAATACACATGGAAAATTGCTCAAATTTTTAGGGAAGGACTGACATGTATATTTGACATGTGGGAAAAATTTCAAGAATTTTTGAGTTTATTTGATAGGGAAAAAATAAAAAACAACAGTCATAAACCCTTGTTTTGTGTAAGGGAAGAAATCACAAAATCTTGTGAATCATGTTGATGATGGCATAATCACTCAAGAAACTCTAAATAAGAAGTTTCATGCTAACAAAAATAGAACGTTTTCAAGTGGAATGAGATTCTGAAAGTGTATAAATCTCAAGATATGGATTTTTTAATGCTTGTTGCCCTATGACTGTCCTTGTTTTGGACAAATTTCTAAAAACTCTCTAATTTTGGTTTTATCAAGTGGGTTCTTGTAAAAATTTTATTGTAGGGTATTTATACCCCTAATAATATGTTTGAAAAATTTTATCACTAAATTCACATATGGGAGAAATATATCATCACTTTTCAGTTTTGAGTTCTTAAGAGACCTAGAGGAAACCTAGTTGAAAAGTGAAAAAGTGGAATATATAGAGTTGTAGAAGGAGTTGAGTTCCAAAATTTTGTGAGCATCTTAGGGGTCAAAAAATAGATCTAATTAATTTTACAATATCTTCTAGGTATCCCTAGAAGTCCCAAACCATGAGTGGTGCAAGAATACATGCCTTAAGAGCATCTAATGAGCAATTTTGAGTCAAGAAGAGAAGATTGATGAGTTGAGATTTTTAAAATGTTTTTGATGATTGAGCTAAGGTTTTTTGAGCTATTGGAATAGGTAATAAGGTCTTGGAAGCAGAAAAGAACCAAAAGAGCAAGAATTGCACCTTAAGCAAGAACTAGTCAAGCAAGAATTGAGGTCTACAAGGCAAATAGGTGAAAATGGTGATGTGGAACTTGTTTTATGGTTTGATCATGTTGGAATGATGTAATTAAAAATTTTAGAGTTATTTGAGCCTTTGATACAATGTTTTATGCATTATAGGGGTTTTGAGAAAGATTGGGCTTGTGAAGCAAAGTAATGAATATTGATTGAAAGTAATTGTTCAAGATGATTTGATGACTTCTAAGAAATAATTTTGGGTGAATTGAAGCATGTATGCAAGGTGACTACATCAAAAATATTATTTGTATAAATATCAAGAGATTGAAGTAATATGAGAGTGCAAACATTATCCTTGTGGTGTGGGTCAACCAAAACACCATATATAGGTACTTGATTAATAGAGATATGAATAGAGAAAATATCATAAACAAGTGTTTCATCTATATCGAGCCATCGAAAGTAATGAACAATTCAGAAGATGATGAATGAGTGATATTTCCAATCATTGCATCTAATGGGTGGTCATAAGATGGTGGTGGTGGCATCGTGTGATAAATAATGTGCACTTTAAAATGTATATTTATCATTATTATGTTAGGAAGTGTGTCATTGAATATTTTGAGTTTAGCATTATCATTGGTTGTCTTGCAAGATTTAGTAGGTTCATCCCATTCATTAGAATGGGATTCTATGAGATCTTGGATGATATGGAAAATCTTAAGACTCTTATAGCAAAAGTGCCTGATATATTGATGATAGTTTCAATAAGCATTAGCATCAAAATTGTTTCTTTGAGGCTTGATTATATCAGCCACAAATAGTGGGTGGAGAGACACAATATCACACTCAAGAAATTGTTTCGATATAATGTTTTGGGCATAAGGAAAGTGGGTAAATTTTCAGTGAGTGGGTTAGATTTCTAACTTAGCTGATTGAGAAACAACATTGAAAGTGTATTTTGGGGTGACTTTAACATCATTAGTCTTGGCTTTGATTGTGGATTTTCTTGGAAATTTAGTAGTAGATGTGGGAGGAGTGCAAGCAAGATACTTAAGCTTATTCATATGTAATAACTTAGCATCATGCTCTGTGAGGGTATAGAATAAATGGTCAAAGGATGGGATTTTTTCAAATAGGATTGATTATTTCAAAGGGGAGCAAGATATGTGTGAAATGATCTTGTAGTTCACTATCAACTAATATATTACTCATCTTGGTAAGCATGGTCTTGTATCATAAGATATAATCGTTGATAGGATCAGTGGATCCTTGTCACAACTTAGATAATTATGCATAAGAAACTTTGTCCCCAATGTTAATAGATAATTGTGCCAAAAATTGATTTTCCAAATCATCAAAAGATTACACAAAGTGTGTTGGTAGATCATAGAACTATTGCAAGGAAAAGTATTTAGGACTCCTAGGAAGATTTTAGTGAGCAATATGTCATGAGAAGCATAATCAAAACAAGCCACATGTAAAGAGTGAAGATGATTGGAAGAGTCTCATTTGTCATCATAAGTAGGGAGTTTAGGATCAACAAAAATAATGGGCAAATAATAAGAGACCACTTCAAGTGCAAGATGATTATGAAGCAACTGAGTAGAATCCATATCATGAGTAGAAGTTGAGGAACTTTATTATAATTTTAATATTTGAGATGTAATATATGAACAAGGGTTTCAGGGTTTGCTAGATAGATTTTGAAATATGCGAGCCATGAGTGGATGTAGGATGTGTAGTAGTAATAGTGGTTGTAGGAAGAGGCATATAAACATTATGTAATGGCACATTAGGTGTCCCCAAGGTGGTTGGCATCGTAGATATAGGAATAACATAAAAGGGTTGAGACCTCCCAAAAATGGATTCTTCATTACATTTTTGATCACGAGCAAGATTAGTGACAAGAAGAATGTTGATAATAGGTTCAATGTGGTGGGGATTAGAGAAAAGTTATGTAGGAAAATGAGATACGAGTTTCCACTTGTTCATGATCCACAACATTGTTTTCATCATGGTGAAAATTATAAGAATGCTCACTATTAGTTTTAATTTCATGTAATGGGACCTCATGGACATGGTCAAACATATATGAATTAATATAAATATGTAGTAGGGAAGAATCCATGAGGCTACGGAATGCTTACGAGTAGGAGGATAAAGCTCAATATCCTCAATAAGTGTTTGGTAAAGCAAACACTATGTCGAAAAAAGGCATAGGAAGAAGAGACCATATGCAATTTAAAATAAGATGAGAGAACTAAGAAGAAGAACCAACAAATAATTCTAAGGAGAAAACCATAATGTAACTAGGGTTTACGCTAAGATCAAATCATGAGTCGGGTTCACCAAAATATTTACACCCTAATTAGATTTAACATGAAACCTAATTCCTTTTTAGTGAATCAAGCACACTAAAAATGTAGGGTTAACAACAGGTGAATATTCTGATTAATTAACTTCCAACATTAATTATCACAATCAAAATAATGCTTTTATACTTATAACTGATATGCTAAATAAGATACTTAGCTGATTATTGATGATTTTGAAAATTTCTAGCAAGATGCATTATAAGAATAAGAAGATTTGGATTTGACCTAGGTTCATTCTCGAGATCCACTGGAAATCAACCTAGGGTGGGACACTATAACTCTGTCGGGGTCATGTCATACGGTGTTAACCCTTTTGTATGGTCTTAGACTTGCTCGATTTGGGATCTATAAATTTATTATATTTTTGATTGCCTAAAAATGCCTCTCATTGTCAAACCCTAATTTTCAATCATATTGTGGAGCTCTCTAAAAACTTTAACCATGATCTCAAACCCTAGTCATGGACGAGAAGTCCTACAAAACAAACATTAGTTAGGTTGTGGGCACCCCCATGTACCGCTAACATTGGCACTACTCCAAAGAGGCCTCAAATCACATGTCATTCTCCACATAACATGTGATATCTGAATGAATGCAACTAGATTTGACAACCATCTTTGACCATACTTGAATTGAATTTTCTCTTGCTAAAATACTCAAGGAAGAGATATTTGAGTGCTCATATAACAGAGAGACTAACATCTTGACATGGTAATGATCTCAAACTTGTAAATTTTTCCACCATAATGATTTTAGATGTGTTATTGTGAGATTGAGGGATCCTTGGGTGCCTTTTGTAAGTGTTGGATTGTATAAATGTATTTCCATCGAATTTCTAGGTTAGAAAATGAGGCGGTTTATTTACTTATATAAGGTCTCGTAGATGATTTATTGATGAAAGGTCAACCTATAGATATTAGAATATCAAAGAAAAGATATGAATTTGAAAGTAAATTTGGAGGATGTGTCAGTCCAAGAATTTACAAATAGGCAAGACCAGATGTATTATCTTGAGCAATCTATACAGTCCTGCCCAAAGAAGGAAAACATGAAAATTAAAGTTTGGGACTTATTGTTTGATGTTTGTTTATGGATTCAATGCATCATGTTCTTGGAATGTGATGACATGTCATTGTGCAAGGATAAACAATCTAAACATGAGACCTTAGAATTTACTAAGTGGGAATGGGAAATTTGTATTTATGTTAGCAAGAGTGCATCGTCAAAACTAGCGGTTCCAAAGAGTGAATTTATATAATTGGGTGTCTACACCTTTATCTACTAAACATATTTATTCAATATTACCTCAATATATAAAGGAACGTCTTATAGAACCCAAACAAAAAATTCTCCAACTCTTAGATCCATATTTTCATCTTCTAGATAATTCGCAACCTCAAACACTACCTTATGTCGATAGTGTCCTCCTTTGTCAATAGTGTCTTGGAGTGGCTATTGAATATTTTTAAAATTTGGGAAATTTCATTAGGTGACTTGGATACATTTCATGGGTTAGTTATTGTTGGAAATCAATAAAGAGTCACTTGTATATACAAATGACGCATAAGATCATTCTTCACCTATTATCATCATGGAGTACTCCTCTCGCAACTAAGCCACTCTCACACACCTTGGAGATCATTATAATAAAGGCATAAACATATATAAAATATTTAAGGAGAATCCTTGGAGTAGTCCATTAAGTGAACCCAAAACACAAAGAGGCTAAAGTTAAGGTGTCAAGTGTCAAGGTTCAAAAGAAGGATCACATCTAGATTAAGCATGATATTCATAGCTTTATTCACATTGGTGGGATAATTACGTGTAAATTGATTATTTTTATGAGCAAAGGATACATATGAAACATTTATCCATCATGGGGATCTGTTAAGGTGTTTATGGTTAAGCATACATTATTAGGGCTTAAACAAAGGAGATATCCCACATGTTTCATCACATCATATCAAAGGGTCTTAACACCTCAAAATTAGGATACGAGACATGTGTGAATAATCCCAATGAGGTATAGGCATGTAACACAATCATAAACACTATTGGTGGAATCAAATAGTGCCATCAAATGAAGGTGTCAATTTTGATGATAATGTCCAAACAATTCTTTGCCTCTAATTTTAACCACAAACTTTGATGACACATTCTTGTTCTCAATCTAGGCACTTAAACTCATGATACATCATTCATTTGGGTAGGAACATGTTAGATGTACCCATTGTGTACTTTATCACACTATTTAACTACTTGCTCTCTCTAGAATTATCAATAAAACCCTAATTTAAGTTTAGATTATTCTATTTTATTGACTTTATTTAATAATATGAATTAGGTTAAGTTTTACTACATTTCATACCTTGGTTTGCAAAAAAAACAAAACATTTTTGTAATCCGCACAAAAATTGAAAATATAAAAACCTTAGGGTTTCCTTCCACATTAAGGTTTCAAAAATTCTCATTATCAAGGTTTGACTTTAGGGTCTAGTTTTTAATTTCCATGTATTACATGAATAAATCTAATTATTTTATATCATTATCCTTAAACGTTTTGGTCCTTTCATGTATATATCCTATGCCACCTAAGAAGGTTAGGTCGATTACACCTGCTAAATGAAGTGTTAGGTTAAGTGGTATTGTTATTGATCGTAATCAAATTCCTTAAACTCGTCCTCATGCTTACATGTTGAATATAATGTTGAAGAATATTAAAGTATATGTTTCTTCTATTAATCCAAACATTGATGAATGAGATCTTATATTAAATTAACATGTAAAATGATACAAGATAATTCACAAAAAACCACGCAATATAGAAGCATGCCCTAGAGCTACAAAACAAAATAGGCAAAAATCCTAGGAAACGAGGGAGCAAAAACATCGACATCAAAAGCAAAGAAGATTAAGTCATCACTACAATTTTTTACCTATAGGAGGTGGGTCTTGATCATGCCAACTAAATCCAGTAGGTCTTTTCCAGAGTTCAAAACATCTCATCCTAATCCATGATGGGATCTTCTTTAGTATCTTGATAGAGGCCCAAGAGGGTGAGATGGTGGCGCAAAGCCTTAGAAACTTGTACAGTGTTGAAGGAAGGATTAATCGGTCATGAGCGCGAGGTTCGGGCACGGGGAGTGAGCCCTAACCTTATTTCTGGGAGGTGGGGATATCCCAACCCGGTAGTGAGCTAAAGGCGAGGGAGAGAAGTTCCCCTATGGAGGTTAGGTATGAGGGGAGCAATGAGCATGGCTAAGCGAGTGGTGTTGGGAGTATCTTCGATGACCACCACCTTGTCGCTGGTCAATGGCATTGCCAAGTGGTGAGGATTGGCGAGAGGGGATGGTGACATGCACACAATATTGTAGGGACATCTCCTAGTGGCACAAGAGCATCTGGATGCTCCACCTCTAACACCACCTTATTGGCTTGAACTTGAATCTGTAGCAAGACATTGGCGACAACCATAGACTTGTTATAAATAGAGAAGTGATGATCGACATCAACATTAAAAACAAATAAGCATTCCTTTCTTTCTATAACCAGAACAAAATTTCCCCTCTGAAAGCATGCCAAATCTAGGTAAATTTATGCGGCATTTGGGGATTGTCTCCTAGTAAAACATGATGCCAAGTGAAACACTTAGGGTAGAAAGGTTGAAAGAAGGAATGAATCCAACCCCAAGCACACTTTGGGATTTGTGATAGTACCAAAAGAGGTGTGAGAGAGTTTCCATATGCCCACAAAGGGGAATTTTGGCTCAAACACTTCAGTTGAACCAAACATATTCCAAGCAAAAGGCCTTGATGAAGCACACACCATAGAAAGTGTGTAATTTTAGGTTCCACATAGGCAAACCAAATTGTAAGAAATATCCTTCACCAGATAGATTGTGAGGACCAAATTCCCCACTGAGTGTTAAGCTTATCCACCATGGGCAAATGTGGCGAAAGCCATGCATAGCCTTGGCTAGCTGAGTAATTTTGGAAGGGGGTGTCCACATACCACTTCCAGTCTATCCACCATGGACAAGCCTAGAGAACAAAAATATTATGAATCATGTGATTTGGCATGAAGGAAATGATATATTTAATGAGGGTTTTGTCTGTCAAGGCCAATTTTACATTTACCTTGAGTGCTTTCCAGCGCAACCAGGATTGAGTGTTCTTGTAGAAAAGATCTTGGATAGTGCAGATTCCACATTTGAAAAAGTAGATATCAAGAATCCACGACACCTATGCCAAACAACGATCTTAGTATTGGAACACGGGGGACCACCACAGAGAGTGGAGATTGAAGGAAAGGTTGTCACAGAAGCCATTTCCATTTCACAGAAGCCAAGTTTTAATATTCTCCCAAGCTTTCTAGATGCTTTTAATAATGAAGATGCCCACCACTTTGACTGGGACAGGGGTAATGAGAAGATTGGTGAATCCAATACCTTTCCATGTAGAGCGATCATAGAGGGGGCCTTTTGTTATACCATGTTGCAATAACACCTTCCTATCTTCATTACCATTAATGGCCCGAATGATCCATTTAACACAAAGTGCTTTCCCCTGTTGCAATATGTCGATAAGGCCTAATCCACGAGTCCTTGGGGAGACACCAAGATTCCCAGGAAAATCTATGAAACCCTTTTTGAGGTGGGATTGACCTAAAGGAAGTCTTTAAGAAAATTTTCAAGTTTGTGCATTGACTTCTTAGAGGGGACCCAATAGGAGGAGTAATACACATGTGTGGCTTCTAGAACTTTAGAGAAAATATGGAATTTTCCTACCAAAGAAAGCGGCTTGGTGATCCAATACTTCAATTTTTGGGAAGTTGAACGACATATTTCCATAATTCAATAAGAGAGGCTTGGAATGCAAAAAGAATACCCAAAAATTTGAACATTTATCTATGATTAAGTCATTTTTAATAATAGGATGCCAACTAAGTAGGCTCGGGAAGAAACAATTATATCTAGAATTATGTTTTACGTCATTGAATGGAAGAGCCAGAGGCCAAACAAAAAACTTTCAAGCACTGCATGACATGAGTAATGTTGTGCTCCTCTTTAATGAGAGTGAGAAAGGATTCATCAATGAAAGTGGCCATTGAGCAGTTGAGCACCATCACTAGAGGGTAAAGCAATACCCCTGACAAGTCCCTAAGATTGGGCTTGGGAAAGTAAGTAACCAAATCCTTGAGATGTTAAGAAATAAAGGGTGGATGTAAGGGGTAAACCTTGTTGAATATATAATAAGAGTTTGAATGGCTATGAGATTTTTCTATTGATGGTAATATGGGTAGAGGAATTTGAAAAGAGCATATTAACAGTCTAAAGAAATTTCAAACCAAAACGTAAATCTTTAAGTATGACTAAAATGAATGGTCATTTAATTCAGTCATATTCCTTCTCAAAGTAAATTTTGATGAAGAGAGCTTATTGATTAGACATGTGAGCCCACTACATGCCTTCCCAGATATCAATGATGTTTTAGAGGATATAAATCCCTTGGATGAAGACAGTTTACTTTGGTCTAATTATGGCTAGATGGGGATGTCTAAGTCGAACGTCAAGAGATTTGGTTATGATCTTGTATGAAACATTTAGCAAAGTGATGGGAAACCACCTACTAATTAACTTAGGATTGGCTAGTATAGAGATAAACTTGATATTCCCTTTGTTAATAAGGGGAAAAAGTGTTTGGCCCTATAATCCTTCCACGTAAACCTAATCAAGGTTCGACACAACAATATCCTAGAGAGCCTGTAGAATTCACAAGGAAATACATCGCATCTAGGCACCTTATCATTGGCCATTTGCATTTTCACTTCTTGCAAATCCTCAATAGAGAGAAAATGATCACAAAAAAATTCCTTATGCCATAAAGACTCTATATGGAACAAGATTCAAAAACTATTCCATGGCGGCCTACACTCAAGTGAGAGGGTTTGGGCTTGGAAAAATTATCTGTAATGATTAACAAACGCTTGGGGCATTTAAGTTGGGGCTCACTGAGTCACATTTCACCATCAAATATGGCCTTGATTTGTTAGGAGGAATGTTTGGATTTGAGCGTTTGAAATAATTCCTTCGAAACTTAGTCCCCAACTTTAAGCCAATGAATTCATGTGTAGATTTGTGCACCCTAGACATTGTCATTATTGGTGATTTGAATTTCCTTTCTAAGCTCTATAACCTATAAGCTGCAGGATTAGAGAAAGGGTTGCCCTCAAGTTTCACCACTACCTAGGCGAGCGTGGAGGAGGTGGTAGAATAGAAGTAATGCCTAATATTGGCTGTCACCCATAAATTTTGAGGAACCTGGTTCTCCTAGTCATTACATCAAACCACCACTAGGTCCAGGTGGACAATAAAGGATGATGTTATTTGTGCATATGACATGGTTTGGACACCAAATTCCATACTCGTTAAATATTATTTAGCGGGGGCCCATACTCCATCAATGCTTTGTTGAAGAAGAATTGAGACTTATGAAAAAAGGGTACCTAGATTACCAGGTGATGGGAAATTGGTCAAATAGGATGAAATATAACATCACTTTCACAGGTAGAGAATAAATGTTATTAGAATCCAAAAGTCTCGAGTGGACAACATATCCATTTTAATTCATTTAAGAGCCCGATGCAATCCACATCAAAGATTGGAACAAGTGAATCGAGCCTCGAGTTAGGGCAATGTAAAGCATTCGGATCATAAAATCTGAATTTATTACACATACAAAACCAAGCCACTATTTTCCAATTTTCCATCGCATGGGAAGGTGCCCGCATTTATCCATAGGTAGCTCAACCACATTGAAGTCACCACAAATGACCTAATATGTTGTTGATCGAGTTTCTGCTTCCTATCTAGGTTAGTGTATGAGAAATCAATGAACACAAAACAATGTCAAATATGCAAGGGCTTAGTACCTTGGAGATGGTGATGACTAATCTGGTGCAAATTATATGATGAGCTCCTCGTTGTGATCTCAACAAACTTGTAACTCAAAGATACTAGAGAAAAATTGCTTAGATATTTTATGCGGGGCTTCCCGACAAAGTGGACCCAAGAAGCGTTCACTTCCTTGGTGGCTATCAACCCCGTGTGATAAAGAATAATGATAAAATGTAAGATAAATAGATAACATGCAAGCTGATGAACAAAGAAACTGAAGATGCTAGTATGTAGATGGAGCTACTGATCTGATCCAAACACAACATGCAACATGAACCACACTAAGTGAACCACCAAATCATGAGCAGAGTATTGTGGGGATTCCAATGTCATTACAAGGACATTATGAGGATACTATGATAAACAAGAGGCTAAAAATTCAAAACAGCATTTTCCCAAATTTTTCCACACTTATTTGGATGAGGGGGGAAGGCCCATATTTATAGCCTAAGAGTGAGGTTATACTGTGGGTTATTAGGTAATCAGGGTTGGGTAAAGTAACCCTGATTAAAAGAGGTGATGTGATTCAGCGGGGCTCACAATTTGACTTATGAGGTTAAAAAGATAAGGATGTGATATGGAGTGGGGAGTATGATTGACATAGTTAGGTGAAATAATGCATCCCATTTTTGAATTTAAGAGTGGGATGTCGGATGGGTATATTATTGCCCATGGATTGAATAATTTTGGGATATGTGAGATAATGCCAAATTTTAATTATTAAATGGGTTTATATGGAGCCCATTAATTAATTAAAATTTGGGTGAGTAAATGGATGGAATTTATTCAAATTTAGGAAAAAGAAAAGTGAGAGGGAAATTTTCATGAAGGAGAATAAATGCGGGATGAAGGAGAGGAGTTACACCAAAAACTGGTGTCTACATTTTCCCCTTTTTGTGGAGTGGTTTGCGATAGCAAGCCATGAGACAAAAACAAAAAGGATTGGATGAAGTTATGTGTCTGAGGATGGATAAAGACATGACCAAAGGAAAGATGCCCTAGGTGAAAAAGGATTGCAATAACAATGAAAAATATGGCGGTGATTCCAATATCACATCGGTAGAGGACAATTGCGGTCTCAACGGAGACGGCGACAACGTTCTACGGACCAGTGAGTGGGTGGAGACCACTGCAATATGGATGTAAACCATGATGACTAATGGGTCATAGGAAAACATCAAAATATGCGCAACTGAATGCGAAGAGTATGCAAAATCCTTCGTATGTGAGGAATTGAGTGAAAAATCATGCATCCACAAAAGGGACGAGGATGAAAATAATGATGCCCTAAAGACAAGGCACAATATAGAAGGTGGATATGTAAGTAAAAATGCCCCGGGGGAATAATCATAAATGTGGACATGATGAGCATATATGATAGAAGGGTGAGATAGAATGCCCTAAAAGGGTGATAAATATGATGGTAATCATGTTTCATAGGAAATATGCATAAGTGACAACAAATTAGTAGGTGAAAAAGAAAAAGTAGTCCCACTTCTTCAGTAAGTAGGATAAGAAGTCAAGATACTTTTGTGACAAAACAAAAGCAAAGCAAACATTCATGGAAGAGAACAAGATCGATAGGTGGTGGTTGTTATGGTATCCACCAAGACAAAAATTCCATAGGAAGATGTGATGAGGGATATATATGATGATATCTCCTTGAGAGGGTTGACAAGAATGGAAGATATGACACTGCTCTGAAAGGAGAAGAGATAAACCTCATAGAGAAGAGGAAGAGGACATTGAATGGAGTAGAGCGGACATGGTGGAGGAGGAGAAAAAAATGAAAGAGGATAAATGGGATGAGGTGTAATAGGATGGAGAAACCATCATCTCATGGATAATGAGGAGTGTGAATTGTGCTTGATTGTGATGGAAAGAAGAGGAAGAGAATAATAGAGAAGGACGATAAGAGAGGAGAGAAGATAGATGAAAGCACAAAAGAGAGAGAATGATAGTTAATATGAAGGTAGTGGGAAAATATAAGGGGAAAGAAATAGAGAAGGCGTGATGGGCCTGGAGAAAAATAAAATAGAGAAAGAGAGAATAGGAGAAGAAGGGAAGGAGGAAGAACAAACAAGAAGAAGATGAGATGAGAAGAGATAAGATATTAGAGGAGATAGTGAATGTACAGAGATGTGCCATAGTAAAGAAGCAATAGATATAATAAAGAGGAGAGATGGTGGGAGAAAGAAATGATGGACAAAGAAGAAGAAGACAAGAAAATGACAGAAGAGAGGGTGAAAGGGAGATGGAGATCAAAAATAAAGGGAGAGAAAGAATGGATCACAAAAGAGATGACAGAGCTGAGAAAAAGAAGAGGTGAAGAATATTAGAGAAGGATGATATGAGAGATGAATAATAAGACGTGATGAGGGTAGGGGATAACATCAGGAAAAGGAAGAGAAGGATGGAAAGATGAAGGGGATGAAGAAGATGAAGAAGTTAAAGAAGATGAAGAAAATGAAGAAGTAGAATAGAGAAGAGAAAGAAAGGAACAATGAGGAGCTAGGAGGTTATAGAGGAGATGAGAGAATGGAAAAGAAATTGATGTATAGCGATGGAATAAGGTAGGGGTGGTAGAGAAAGAGGTTTGGTAATGGGAAGGTGGAAATAAGAGGGAAAGAAGAGATGATAGAGCAAAAACAGGAAGGGAATTGAACCAAGGTGTTAGGAGTAAGACCTAGGTAAAGAATATGAAACAGACCGCATGGAAATGCATGTGGAGAATGGGACGATAAAAAGATGGGACAACGCTAGTGAGCCAGGTTATCAATGGAGAAGTAAGATGAAAGTGCAAGGAGAAGAGGGGATGAAGATGATATAGAGGAAGTGAAAGAAAACTAGGAGTAGAAAGGAGGAGAGGACAACAGAGAAAATGATGCAAAAGGGAGGAAACCAAAATGGGAGATAAGAAGTGAAGAGTGAGCATTATAAGGCATGTAAAGAGAAGCTGGAGGGGAGGAATGACACATATTGGAAAAGATGTGGAATTGACAATGAGAAAATAGGGAGAGGGTGTATGATGAAGACAATAGAGATATTGAAGAAGGTGAAGGGAAGATGGAAAGGCAATGCTAAGCGGATGGATGTTAGGAGAAATCCTCGATAATGATCAGAGGGCACAAAAGAAAAAAGGAAGGAAGAGAAAATAGAGGAGGTAAAAAGGAGTGAACAGGGACGTGTAGAATGGGGATAAATGAAATTTTAGGATAATTCCAGCTATAATTATTAGTGCGAAAAATGGAAGATGATGATGAAAGAATGTTAGGAGATGAACAATGACAATGACGGGTAAGTATGGGGGTAGATATGTGGGAGAAATCTAGAAGATGGAGTGGAAAGAGTAAAGAAAGGAGGGATAATGATTTGTGTGGAGATGATGATGAGGAGAGGATGTAATGGATGAGGATGTGGATGAAGATGAAGGAAGTAAAGATGAAGGAACGAGACTATGAAGTGGTTAAGTTAGATTTCCAAATGAGGGATGATGGGGATGATATTTGGGAAAGTCTGAGATATTTTGTGTGAGGAAGAAAGAGGAGGGAAGAGGATGTGTTTATGGGGAATGAAGAGAAAATGTGGATGGTGGGAATGTGGAGTGAAGGGGAAAGGCAAGGAGATAGATCATTCCTAAGAGAGACTCTTAAGTAAGATCATCATGCCATAGGAATGGTTAAGTAGGATTGCCAAGCTGAAGAAGAAGAAGAATGATGAAAAGAAGTAGATAGTTGGAAAGATTGATGGTAAGAGTGTATGACAAAGTGGAGTGAAGGGGAACCCTCAGGTATATTTTCCATACTGTGAAAGTGTGTAAGTAAAGTGATCGAGGAGAAAATGGATATTAAGACGATAATAAGGAAAGAAGGAAACAAAGGAGTGTAACATAAAGGGATGGAGGAATGTATGTGGTGTAGGATGGAGAGTGTGAGGGGAATCCTTAATTAGGATGCCCATGTTGTGCGAGTGATGATGCTTTAGAGCATTAAGTAGAAGTTATGGAGTGGGAAGACGTTTCTAGTGATGATTTTTGTTCAATGGAATAGAAAATGGTGGAGTTTCTATAAGCGACACAAGATCTTAGGAAAGAGATATATTGCAATTAAGAAGCTTGTGCAAAATGGGTGGTTAAGTAAGATCAGTCAAGCTGAAAGAAGAATGAAAGGGAAACAAAATGATAAAACAGATGCCAGTAAAAGGATATTAAGGGAAAAACACAAAAATAATTATCCGGGTGAAGGACGGGTGAAGGATCAAAGAAACAATGGAGAAGGACGAAGTGGGTGAGAAGAGCAGCGGAGAATGAGATGGGATGAATTTTAGGAGAAAATTGGGTTGAAAAAGGAGACTAGGAGGAAGGAATGGTCAACAAATGCGATTATGAATGAGACCTTGTCCAGAATGACAGTCTACTTTGAGTAGGGTTTTCAGGCTGCGTGGGTAGTTACGTAGATGTGCCAAGCTGGGGATGAAAAGCCTAGAATGGTGAAGAAGATGATGTATGCGCTAAATGATAGACATGAATAAGAGCGATGAGAAGGGTAATGGGTGGATAACTGGCGAGAAGAGAAGGACGATGAGAGAGGATGGATGGAGAAAGGTCACATTAGTCATGGTGGGGGATGAGGAGTTGTTGGATAATGAATGCTACTTGAGAGATATTCTCAAGTAGAATTCACAAACTGCAACGGAGATCAAGTAGAATTCCCAAACTGAATAGTGCATCAAAGAGAGTGTAGAAATAGTAATTGATTTCATGATTTTATGGATGACACTAATAGGGGACATCCTTAAGAGTAAATATATGGATGCAAATTTATGATTTGAAATTTGATTTCGAAGAATGCGATTATGATAAAAGATGACTTTGATGAGATGAGTGTCACATGACCAACAAGGGGCATGCAAGAAAACCATGCTTCAAACCAGATAGGAGGTAAACAAAAATAAGGTACCACTCAAGGCATTGCACTTGCAGCCAATAACGGTGTTAGTACATAACCAATGACAATTGACTATACCAAAAGACCTTGAAGGAGATATAAATGAAAGATTCTCATCAACCTAATGTTGACATGACAAGGGGGTTTGAGATGTATCTGATATGCGGAAGAGGGTTCTCCAAAGGTGGTGTTCCTTAAGTCTATGCCCCAGCTCTGGGAAAGGGGAAGAACAATAATAGAAGAAATTTGATCAATGCAGGAAGCTTTCTGGGAATGTTGATAAAAGGAAGGTTGATCAATGCGGGAAACCTTCCAAATGCCATAATAACATAGTAGCCATCCTTCAAGGGTATGGTATACTTTATACATAATATGGATGGCAAAAATAATATGTATAATAGTTGTCCTTCGAGGGATCATCTGCTTCTTATGATTTTGCCTTTGACTTTGATTTTGCATAGTTTTCTTTTTATTTTCTTCTTTTTTGGATGAATAGTTGTCCTTTGAGGAATCAGTCTATTTCTTAATAACTTTGATTTTTCTTTTTACATGCATGAATTTTAGCTTTACATGGGGGAGAGCTAGGAATAGCTAAGTAGACCACTTAGGAGGGGATGATGAATGTACAAGAGACACCCCTGGACCCTTTGCATGACTATAGTAGGAGAATGAGAGGGTGATGGATGTAATGATTATGGGATTCTCACCAAATGGGAGAACTTATCCACAATGAATATGCTATGAGTAGAGCCATGGTACTCATATTCAAGGTCATATCAAAGCAGTGATGGTAGACCACATAATTCATATCATTACCATGATAGACGGAAGGGGCTAATGGTGGAGAAATGGTCTAAAGATATGACTATGCTTATAGGTGCATGTACTAACAATAGAATGGTCATAAGTGTAATGCATTAAGAGGTTCAATTTCTAGTTTACCATCAAGGGAAGCCAAGTGATAAGCCCCAGACCCATACTTATGTGTGATAATATATGGTCTGATCCAGTTGGGAGAAAATTTTCTCTGTCGACTCCTTGATTAACGTTACGTCCGAGATAAGATAAGAACTTTGGGAGGATGAGTGAAGGTAAAAAAACTATGTACTACCCTTTCAGGAAGTGAAAATATGTGTCCCTAACGAGACAAATAGATGGTCATAAGGGTGGGCTTAAGAGGCACACAAACATGGCCTCAAAGGAGGATTTTGGTGAAAAATATGGTCCTTCAATGGAAGGACAAATATGGCCTCAAAAGCAGACTTTGATGAACATAAATGGTCCCTTATTGGAAGGACAAACATGGCCTCAAAGGAGGACTTTGATGACACAATCATGGCCACAAAGGTGGACTTTAATGAAAAAGATAGAAATATGGTCCCTTGATGGAAGGAAAAACATGGCCACAATAGTGGGCTTAAGATGAAACTAAATGGTCCCCTAAGGGATAGATGCATATGGCCACAACAGTGGGCTTTAAATGAGATGAAGATTTGGATGGGGTTAGTTTAGATTGGATGGATTTGGATGAGGTAAATAAAACAATGTCAAGGATTAAAGCCTCCCAATGTGAAAGGAGAGTTGTTTAGATATGAAATGAGTTAATACAGATGATATGCTCAAGGATGAGGGGAGGCTACTCCCCCAACGAAAGAGATTATATCATTGTAGGCAAATTAGATGTGGATAAGTGAAAGAGATTAGATGATGATAACCTTAGATTTGGATTAGGTATATGAGTTGGGGATCATAGGAAAACAATGTTGATGAATAAGGGAGGACCTTCTGTATGAGGAATAACATGCGACAAAGAGATATTAATGGAGGATGGAGGAGAAGACTTAGAGACTTCGATAGACGTGGAATTAGTTACGGATAAAATGGTAGAGGAAAATCCTCAAAAAGGTCATCTCTTTCAATGAGATCATGGATGATAGTCTGAAGGGCCTTACAACACTCAGTGTCATGACATGGGGTATGATGGCGGAGACCTGAAAATAAGGTGGGGATCAAACCACAATGGCTTTTTACTATTTGGGTTAAATTCCTTGACATGTGGGAGCGTGATGGTGGAAATTTGTAATAAGTGTTAAAGGGATTCCACATAAGAGTCAATTGATATGTTAGTATATGTATTTTCTTTGGAATCCTTAGACTTAGTTGTGGATGCAATTGCTTGGGATGTGGTTGTATGAGCTGTCTTGGAGGATTGTGTCCAATATTCTTCAAATGATGTGGAAGAAGAGGATGATGTGGTAATAGTCACACTAGTTGATGTGGTTGGCATGAGTAGAAGTGTGGAAAGAGGAACTAAGATAGAATCAATAGATGGTATGATAGGTAAAGGCAGAATAGATGGGGATGGGGAGTGTTAGGAAACCCGATGGATGAGGATGTAGAAAGATGAGTTGTACTCGTTGTGGATGGGGAAGGATGTTCCCCAATGAGGAAATCATCTTCCTTAATGAGGTCATGGATGATGGTCTGAAAGGCCCTACACTGCTCAATGTCGTGGCCCGGAACACGATGATAGGCACAAATGCAATTGGGATTGAACCATGGAGGTTTCCTACTATAAGGATCCCAATGTCTAATGGGAGGAAGCATGATCACAAAAGTTTGAATTAGATGTTGAAGGATGTCTACGTAGGACCCAATCAAAGTGTCAAAAGAAGATAAATTTTATGGGTTTTAAGATGATGTTTTGGCTTGGATTTAGACGTGGAAATATGGGATGTCGATGTATAAACCGGTATAGATGCTAAGGATGGGGATGGATTGTGTTGTGATTTGATGTTTTGGTTTCAGTTTTAATGTTAGTTGATGATTCAGGTCACGTGAACCGGACTGAGGAGGTACTTGAATAACTTTGATGGAAAATGAAGGATCCTCTTTAAAATATTCTTCATTTGGAGGTGACATGGTTGTGGAAGTTTGTGAAGAACGAGGGGACATTTGCATTTGGATAGATGAGGTCAAAGGTGTAGATGTTGAAGTGGAAGGAATAGATTGGTTTGGTTTGGGAAGGATGCATCCTTCCTTAATGAAGTCATGAACAATGGCTTGAAATGCTCTGTAATGTCCAATATCATGTCCAGGGGTATGATGATATGTGCGAAAGAAGGTTGTAATTAAACCACATGGCTTCTTGCTCTTTGGGTTCAAAGGCCCTAATAGGCAAAAGTGTGATTGCAAAAATTTCTAAAAAGTTTTGGAAGACCTCCATACATGATTCGACCAAAGCGTTAGGAGGTGATTTTTCTGTGCAAAATCTCTTGGTCTTTGGAGAAGGAGTGGATGTTTGAGATAATTCGGATGTTGAGGAAAAAGTTCAAGCATGTTTATGTCTTGATGGCTAGAAGCCAGTCGTGATTTTCATAGTGTTGGATGATTTCAGTTTTAGTTGAAGGGGTGTGGGGTTGGATTGTTTAGAAGAAGGAATATTAATTTCTGTATAAGGAAATTTGAGGCAATATTTGAGAGGTTGCATCCTTGGGAGGAACGACAATAATTTCTACTAGAGGATCCGGAGGTGGTACTAATAGGCGTAGGAAGGAATATTTGTTCATTGGAATCTAAGGAAGGTGGAAATTGATTTGGTTGTGTTGATGAGGTAGAAGGATTATTTGAAGTTGAATCCATTTGAAGTTCTTTCAAAGGTTCTTCAAATGATGTAGGAGGGGAGGACAATGTGGATGTGGTCTCAATGACTGATGTGGTAGGTGTAGGAACTAGGAATGGATCTATGGTTGGTATTATGGGTAAAGATGGAATAGATGTGGATGATGGAGTGGATGAGGTATATTCAAGTATGGAATCAATGGTGGATGTGGGTATGGGTATTGAAAGTTGAGATCAAATTGGTTGGGAGGTTGGGTAATGTTGGGAAGTAGGGACATAGTGGGATGGATGAGATTGTTGAGGTACATGAAGTGTGGTAAATGATGTAGGAGGGGAAGATGATGTGGATGTGGTCTCACTGACTGATGTGGTAGGTGCAAGAATTGGGATTGGATCTATGGTTGGAATTATGGGTAAAGATGGAATAGATGTGGATGATGGAGTGTATGAGGTATATTCAGATGTGGAATCAATGGTGGATGTGGGTATGGGTATTGAAAGAGGTGCTAGATGTACAATATTAATTGAATAAGAATCAAAATTGTGTGGTGTGGAAGGTAGAAATGGATTTTCCAATGGTGGATTTGGGTAGGTTTGTTGGAAGATATCCAAGAGTTGAGATCGAATTGGTTGGGAGGTTGTGTAATGTTGGGAAGTAGGGACATAGTAGGATGGATGAGATTGTTGAGGTACATGAAGTGTGGTAAATGAAGCCGGGTGTAGCATTGGCATAAGGTGATGGGGATAAAGTAAAACTCTGTGGTTGAGAACTAGAGTTATGGTGAAAGTATTTGTAAAGGAGGCTAGATGGAGACAAACATGAGGTATTGATCATGTTAGTTGTCTAAGGAGTAATCTTGTAATTGATGTGATAGGCATGAAGGATGTCGTCATGATTGGTGTGTGTGTAGGATAAATATAAGATGGTCTTGGTTGTACAACACAAGGAGTGGATAGATAAGGATTTGAGGAAGTTTGGTATGTTAAGGATGGAGGAGATGTTTGATAGGATTCTTACGGTTGGATTAACATATTTGATTGTTGGTACATACAAGAAGTGTGAATGTTGGTAAATTGTGGTGATTGGTACATACAAGAACTGTTTAGGGTGAAGTTTTGTGCCATTTGAAATAGACAAGTTAAGAAAACAATTCTTTTTATGTGTTTGTTTTTGTTTTGATGAAGAACACGTGTGAGAAGAAAAAGAAAATGGTTGTAAGAGGACCTAGAAGAAGGTAAACTATGTTTGGTTTCAGGTAAGTTGTGGCTGAGAAATGTCTGAAACGGTTTCCTGTTGGGTGATCAAATCCCAATCAGTGAACCAGGTGAAAGGAATGTTTCAGTGTGTTGATTAATTTGTGAGGTTTTAGGCAGTGTGTGGTAAAATGTGTGATGCAGAGAGTTAAACCCCTATTTAAGCTATGTGAGCAAGTAGGATGCACGAGGTTCATTTTAGACCAAATTCGAAATATGAAGTTCAATGCAGATAATCACCCAGGAAAGGGAAATTATAATGCAAAAAGGAGAAAATAAGAAAAAAACAAGGAATACCTAGAGAACACTTTCCCTGTTATTTGATTGTACTTGATAATGACATATTTTGAAAGTGCCAATGAGTGGCCTAGAACGTCCGGGTACTTTAAAAGTGCACCATTCACGATTGCGGAGGGTGCGAGAACGCTTTCCCTTGTTATTTGATTGTACTTGATAGTGACGTATTTTGAAAGTGCCAATCAGTGGCCTGGAACGTCTGGGTACTTTAAAAGTGCACCATTCACGATTGCAGGAGGGGTCTGGTGAAAGAGATTTTAGGCGTGTTTTTGTTTAGTTTTATTATTTTTAATAATTGGCTTTGACAACGTAATGTTGTGGTCGCAACGTTGTGGAATTCACCTGCAAAAGCAAATACGACAATTAGTGGACATGGTCGACAAAATAAGAAAAACAATTCCAAAGTCCTAACATTGTTATGTGTTAAAAACAAAGCTAATTACAGAAATAACAACAAAATAATTATTCTAATTAACTAATAAAATTATGTTTGAAAAATGCCTAAATGTGTATTTGGGATGAATCACATACGGAGGGAAACAGAGGGATTTAAGCGAGTTGAAATGATCAAATTTAATTGTCACAATGGAATTAATAGTGAGCCTAACTAAACGTTGATAAAGCGTATAAATCAATTCATGAGGCGATGAAACTAAATAAAAATAAAAATAAAAAAAAAATCAAATAAGTCGATAATGAAATTAGATTTACCCACTAACATTAATCAAGGTTAGCAAAATGAAAAATAACTAAACATGAAGTGTTAATATAAACAAATTTCTTAACTAAATAAATAATACTATAGGCTAAATAAATGGTGCATATGACTCAAAATAAATTATGTTATCCTATATGATTCGTGAATGTGATGTGTTGAAAATGTGGTGTTTTGATGTAAGATGTTTTTTCCAAAGTCAACGTGTGTGTGGTCGAGCTATGTGGAGCTCACGTGGGTCAGTGCATGTCAAGTGGAGATTGAAAGGAAACATGATATGGGATGAAGCGTGATAGGCTTGGGATAGTTGGTGAGGGAGCTGGCCAGGAGATATTGTTTCGAGCTCTGTGGTGGTGTGGGAGCTATGCACAAAGGTTGTGAAGGGTCATATCGGTGGGAAATATGATAGAGGTGAGTTGAGGGTGGTAGCTCGGGAGTAAGGAGAGTTGAGAATGTGGAGGAGGAAGTGGCCGAGCTGTGGGATAAAGCGAGTGCATTCACCAATGAGATCATGGGAGAAGATGTAAAATCCTACGAATCGAGATGAGATACCAGCGTTATGGGCCTCTATTTGACACTCTTACCGAATTTGCACTCCAAATTCTACACTTTATTATCGAACTTTATTCCCACCTTTGCCTCCTAACACATTAGGAGAAACTTAATAGAGAAATTTCAAGTTCGAATTAGAGTTGCTTAAATGCAATATTGTATGTTAAACTAGATATCGAATAAGAAGATAATGGTCTCGAGAGAAATGGTTGAAGATTGATGATAACAAAGAAGGTTGGGGGCAGTTAGAGCTCACCGATGGAGAAGCATGTGAATCATGAATGGTGGAGGTAAGGAAGGACATCAAGAATAGGTAGTAGGAGAAGGCACACTGGGAATAGGCGTAAGTCAAGCGTTGCGAGCACATGGGCGAGAGACGATGTAGGGAAGTGAAATATGAGTTAGGTCGGGGATGAGTTTGGTCGAAGAGTGGGGGAAGTAAGCATGCAGGGGATTAGTGGGTAGTGAGATGGATTTGTGTGTGGGAATGGGTTGAGAGAGAGATATGTGGTGTGAAAGAAGTAATTTGGGTGTGAAGATGGGAATTGGGAGAGTCGGGTAGTCGCTTAGTGTTGGGAATCGAGGAAACAACTCGGTAGGAGTGGGAAGTGGGGAGATGGAGGGTCGATGGGATAAAGTGGTTGAGCTAGTTGGATGAATGGATAGCTCGGGAAGAGGTGAGGGTAGTTCATAAAAGAGATAGTCGAGATGGTCGAGGCAAGGTTGGGAGGTGAAGTTGGATCTGTGGGAAGGGAAGTGAATCTGATGAGGATGGGTGGCTGAGTTGGATGTGGAGGACTCTATGGGAGAGTTGGGCAAGAATGGGAGTCGGTGTGAATCGGGTCATGGAAGGAAGAGTCGAGTGGTTCGGTTAAGAGGAGTTATGTGGAGTGAGCAAGAAGTTGTGTAAAGCCGAGTAGGGAGTCGGGGTAAGGGAATTGGTTAGGAAGTGAAGAAGGGTATGTGAGGAGAGAGTTTGGGTGGCCAGGACGAGTTGAGGAGATGGGTTGGAAATGAGGATGGGTTGTTTGGACTTATGGGAAATAGCTCGGGAGTAGGAAGTGGCTCGGTGTGGATTGCACTCGGGAATTTGGGGATGAGTCGGGAAGAGTTAGGAAAGAGGAGGGCTCGGTGAGGAGAGCCACGTGGGTTAGTCATAGAGGTGATTTAGATAGAAAGGTAGGTAGGGAGGTGAGTGGAGAGGTGAGGGAAATGGGTAGAGTAGTTGGTCAGGAACGGGAATGGAGGGATGGAGTGGTCAAGGGGTATGAATGGGTTTTGGGAATTTTCAACAATGTATGTGAGGTGAGGTGGCTAGCTCGGCCGAGTTGGACGAGCTAGGGGAAATTAGGGGCTAGGTAGGGTGGGGTAGTTTAGGATAATAAAACTTTTATTATTATTATTATTTATTTAATTAATATTAATATTATTATTATGATTAATGATAAAAATACAATCGATACTAACTATGAATGACCAAATAACAAGTCGATTAAAAACCAAAAGCACTTACCTCCAAGACGACCTACACCACTGAATGTAAAGACGACACCACACAGAGGGAGATAATACTAAACCACATGTAAGCAGTAAAGTCGAGAAAAATGAAATATTTGCAAGAGATATCTAAATTGATGAGAGCTATGAATAATTGTTATACTTACGACACCTACGCAAGATGAGTAAAGGAACAAAACAATTATCAAAACACGGATCTGGTCCCACTCGGCTTGCCAAAATGTTGATTGGAGTTTCCTACTTCCTGTCTAGATTAGTGTATGAGAAATCAATAAACACAAAACAACGTCGAATATGCAAGGGCTTAGTACCTTGGAGATGGTGATGACTGATAATCTGAGTACAAACTAGATGATGAGCTCTTTGTTACGATCTCAGTAAACCTACAACTCAATGACACTAGAGAAAGATTGTTTTGATATTTTATGTGGGGGCTGCCCAACAAAGTGGACCTGAGAAGCGTTCACTTCCTCGGCGGCTGTTAATCTCCATGTGATGAAGAATAAAGATAAAATTCAAGATAAACGGATAAAATGCAAGTTGATGAACAAAGAAACCTGAAGATGCTAGTATGTAGACGAAGCTACTGATCTAATCCAAACACAACATGCAACATGAACTAAGCTAAGTGAACCACCAAATCATGAGTAGAGTATTGTGGGGATTCTAGTGTCATTACAAGGACATTATGAGGATGCTATGATAAATAAGAGTTACACCAAAAATTGGTGTCCAGCATCACGCATTAAAGATCTCATTGGCTATGCATGCTATGTCATAAACTTGCTCTTTCTACCGCGTTATTCAAAGGGTAAATGTTGATGACCTCGAAAGGGTGGATTTCAATAGTAAAGAGGGCTTAGATGGCCCTGTTGGTGGGTTCCATGCCATGATCCACAAAGAAGGGCTACTATTTTGGGGAAGTTAAAGAAATTAATCCCCCACACTCCACATCATTATTACTAATAATTGCAAGACTATCAAGCCAAATGGTTTTGCAAACCGAGAGTTTAAAACCCATCACATTTACTTCATGTAAACACAAAATATCCAAGTTTAAAAACTTTTTTCGAATATATCTAATAATAACCTTGCAATTGGAGTCAATAAGACCCCTCACATTCCATGAGATATAATTCATGAGAGACGTGAGTCAAGGGACATACCATCGCATCCCAACCATCAAAGGCATCAAACTAGTTTTACAAGAATTGAACATTGTTGTGCTTCAATAAATCATGTAATTCCACTTTCCTTCTTCCAAAAAATTCAATATTATACTCCTCTTTCATCAACTCCACACTTCGCATGGGGCTATGCTCGTGGCTTGACATGGGGTGTCTTGTAGGGCTTCGAGCCCATTTGGAAGGGCCTTGTGAGCTGGATGTCAAGAGTGACTGGGATGTAGGAAGTGTCAATGGAAGCCGAAAGAAGTTTGAAGGGTCCATGAGGATGTTAGCCACTTTTGGCATGCTAGAGAATTTAGGAAACGTCATTGGGGTATCTACAAGTAAGCTCTAGGGTATGTCGAGAGATCAAGTATGTTCCTTAACAACTAGCTCTTTGGGACCATTGTTAGGCATTTCTTTGGCTTGATTATCCTTGTGCTTGTTTTCCCACCCCTACATTTTTCCACCCTTCCTTTTATTGGGTCCTAGAGATCTCAACAACCGCTTTGGTGGTGGGGCAATTATGCCACACACATAATGGGAAGTGTTTGATCTTGTGATCGGTAGCCTAACAACGAAAGCAAGTATGAGGTATGTTGATATACATAACTTGTTGCGAGTAACGAGTATCTTCCGTTTGAATGTCTACAAACTCTTTTAACTCTTGTGAGAGGTCAACCTTGATACATACCCATTTATGGGGTTGAGCACTATAGAAATGTTGCATCTACATGCATACAACTGACTTGCAATAAGAGGCGATTTGATGTAAGAAGTGTACACAAGGAAGTAGATGGTTAGGTAATTTAACCCAGATATGAAATTTGAGGGTTGTGAATTCGAGAGATGACAAAATCCTGTGTCCAAGTGGAGAGAACCAATAAAGATTTTTGAACATATCAGGTCATCGAACAATTCAAAATGGTTAGGGGCATGCAAAGGGTAAAAAAACCAAAAAAGAAATAACCCTTTGGTCACATTTTGAACCTTCTTAAGCCTAATGCCATGAGTAGCCCAGTCGAGCTAACCCAAGATTCAAGCATGCTTTTAAAGGGGACTCATCCCATAAAGTAGCCAATAAGATAAAATTGTTCAATCCATTGACATGTAACACTGAATTCAGAAACATGCAATACAACATCAGGGGGATAAATATTACCTCATGGAACACTTTGTGGACAAGCTTCCGAGGACATTTCTATGGTAGAACCATTATTCGCAGCTCCACCATCTCCAACCTTGGCATCATAGGTCGGCTTGAAGTGGAGGGGCACTATATAAAGCAATCCCGGAGGGTGGATTTTTCCTAGAATCTATCAATAAGTGTACTATCCTATAAAGCCCAAAGTGGTCGTTGATTGACATGCAAAAAAGCGAAACCCTAGCGAGTGATTTTTTATCCAAAAAAACATTGATGATTTACATATTGATTCAAATGAACATGTTACCAATGATGTTAAACTTGAAAATGTTTCGAAGACCATGTTGGACATAATTCTAAATATTATTGTAAAATACACCACGATAAACTTAATGATGTATATCATGAATAAATAGCTACCCTTTATGTATAATATAGCATACATCATAAGGATCTTGAATTTATCTTATGTATTCTCCCAAAAGATCAAAATACAAAGCCAAAAATAAAATCACACCTTAGGAAGCACAATATGAACATATGATGGATATTTATCTACCTTTTAGAGGCTTACATATTACATGATGTATTCAAACTAAAGTTCTTATTTTTCACACTCATATATCTACACCTATGGCTACACAAGTGATACCCACACCTAATATCCCTATTATGGTGGCACTACAATCTAATCCTCATATATTTATGGGTATTCCTATACAATAAATAACTTTAGTTCTACCTTTGTGTCCCACATCTCATGTGACACCTTATTTTCATATCCATCTACACATATAATTATGAATCCTAGTGATCAAATATTTATGAAACAACCAATATCTATTCAAACTTAGGTTACACAAATACAAAAAGGATCTAATAGATAAAATCACATGACACATTCACATGAGATATTACATAATTCATTGGTCCTATAAATAATTGATTATTCCCCACCCATAGGATTTGTTGCACATAAACTTACATCATTTGATGTAAAAGGTGAGCTTGAACAAAATATTAGATCCTTTCACATAGAATGATTAGACAATGCTAGTAATGATTGTTTACTAGCAAATATTTTCTAAGATCCTTAAGGAATGTGCCTTAATTTGGTTTTGCACCCTTCCTTAATTTTAGTATGTTCTTTCAATCCTTTAGTTGACAAACTATTATCACATTTTTGATAAATATTAGTTATAAGGTATCTTATGTTCTAGTTATTGTTTACTCCCTAATTAGATATTAGAATGTTATTATATAACTAATACAAATGTAATCACCAACAATTGGTATATTATTTTGGTCTAGAATTAACCTCCAACATCAATTACACATGACCAAAATAATGCATACAAACATGAAATGAACTAAATGATTGATAAATGATAAGTAACTAGTTCTAAACATGAGGAGAGAGATAGATTTAATTATTCATGATGATTTAGGAAGAATGATTTAGGTGTGTAGGGTAGTGGAATAAGAAGATTTGTGACTATAAACTATGCATTGGAGATTATGGAGCTAGAAACCGAGCAGGCATGGGACCGAACAAATTTTGTATGGTCTAGGTAGGAGTTATATGGTCTAGGACATGATTTTTATAGTTTGAGACCCTAAGATAGTCTAGATCTATAAATTTTTGTGTGCTTCACTTGTCTAAAAATGGTACTTGTTGTATATCACTCTTGTTCACATAACTTCAAGATGACTGTGACAATTTGCAACAGAGTGGAAACCCTAGAAACTTGAAAAACCTTCATTAGAGCATTAGAAAATAAAAGGAGAAAAACATGTGTGTGTTTGTGTATTTGAGGTTGGATCGCCCTTGGTGGTCAGACTCCAAATTGTTGAACCAATCCAAGTGTTGTATTATATATCCTCATTGTGGAAATAAAACCTCATGTAGTTCTCCTAGGTGTTTGTGCAAGTGTGTATAGCTAACCAAACCCCTAACGGTGCCCTTATGTCTCTTAAAATCAAGATAACAAGATAACTGCGTAGTATAGAATCTACCCATCATGGTGTTAGTGAGATATGGTGTGTCATAACTATGTGACCTAATTTTTGTGTTGATTGAAACCCCTTTTTCAATGTTTAGAGTGTCTTTGCTCTTATTAAGACATGAATCTATGATCTTTGTATATGTGTAGATGGATGAAGCTAGACTCTTTGACCTAGTTCAGTGCTTCAAACCTATAGTACGAACTTCCATAGATGATGTGAAGATAATTTGAATAGGTTTAGGAACCCTTTGAGTGCTTTGGAATGATATTTTAAATAGGAGCTTGTAATAAATGTCAAATGAGTTATAAGGTGATAATGACTTGCTTATATAACCTTTTGTATGTGATATATTCTAATAAGGTTAACCCTAAGAAGATGAAATAACCCAAAGAATTATTTGAAATTGAAATTAGAGTAGATGATTGTGAAGGGCGCGAACCATACAGTCGGCTAATACCAAACCCTACATCTTAACCCTTCATATGGTTTTGGATAGGAGAGATAAGCATCAAAACTGATAATTGTGTTATGAATATCAAATGTTTTGTGTTGCTTTGATTAAATAATATTTTCAGAATTGATGAAAGAGCATAGTATAGAGATAAGGAATTTAAAATGGCTAAAGAGATGAGGAGATTGGATTCCAAATGTGAGTAATTATCTTAACAAGGATACAATGTCAAACTTGGCATTGCACAAGGAAAAAATTGTTAAATATTAGTGTCTATATTTTCCCTGCTTTATGTGTGTACTTGAAAATTGCATGCTTAAAGGAAAAATATACCTGAGTGTGCATACACATTTTCTTTTACTCGAAGGAACTTCGTGATGTGTTGGTGTTATCATGTTATTTGATGAAACCTACAACATAGAGGGTAGTTAATGCCTATGATAGAAGCTAAACTTTAACTCAAATTGTAAATAATTTATTATGTATTTGAACACTAAAAATGTATGAAAAGGAAATGCAAAACATGGAAGGAACATGCCTATTCATTTTATGGAGGGGGAGCTCCTATTATTTTTGTGCCTTTGAGAATTGGAATTTACTTTAGAGATGTCGAATATTGGGGGTGATCGGTTCCCAATGTTATGTCATGGGAGATAGTAGAGATGAGCAATAATTAGACTACGAAGAACCCATATTCTTGAAGGCCTTCTCCATTTGAGAATTTGATGAGAGAAAAGGAAATATCACTATATGAAACTTATAGTTTTTCTTGAACACTTTCCGTATTTGGGAATTTTGTGAGCGAAGAAGAAATATCATTCTATGAAGCTCACAATATTACTTTGATGTTTTCACTAAACACATATGCCACACTATTGCAGATAGATCTTAGCCCAATTTGTTCCATTTTGAAAAAATAAAGCGTGCAATGAATGAACATTGCAATGCCCCAAAAAGGTGTTATTATGTTTGAATTGATTATGTATAATTTTGGGAATTGAAGGGGAAAAGGAGGCCCATGCCCCCCTATAACCTACTTTGAACTATGTCTTCTATACAGGTAACTATGTAGAAATCCTGTAAACACACGATAGAATCTATATAAGTTGAAATTTTGAGTGAAACTTACCTTTATCCGGGAACATATGGAAGGTTCGTGACCGTCATAACGGTCTGATCTTATCTTGTATGATTTTGACCTTGTCGAGAATTTTGCCACATTTCAAGTATCATGACCTTTCTAAGGACCCGATCCTGTGAAAATCTATTCATGCATCCTATAATTTGTTTGTAGCTATAGAAATACCTTGTTGAATGCCCCCTCTTTTGATTCCAGCGTATAAAACATTTGAGCATGCATATCAAAAGAATAAATGTGTACCCATGTACCATATGTCTGATAATCTACATAGGATCACATAGAAGGCTAAAGTGGTGGCCACCATTAAGAATTTATTTATGTAGAAGGGGTTGCGCGTGGTGGAAGTTATGGCATGGAGAAGAAGTAACATGCAACAAGAAACAAACAAGAATACACGTGTAAAGAAACTAGTAACAACAAAGAAAATGGAAATGATGTCCTACTCCATAGTAAAACAAGTATAGAATCAACATAGTAATCATGTCAAAATTCATAGCAAAAATGATAGTATAAACATCAATATAAGATAGAAATGGTAGAATAATAGAAACAATAGTATCATGGACACACATAGTCATATGTAGGGATAAAACCACAAACATGGGACACCCAAAGTGTCACAAGACAATTGCAGTAGAAGGCACAATGTGACATGGTTAGAGAAATAAGTATATGCATGCAAAATAGGCATGGAGCCACAAACATGGGATACCCACATTGTCACAACACAAGCAAGGCTCTTATGCCATATAAAGAAAAAAAAGCATACTCTTGTAGTTAGAGAAGACAATCAACTTAATCCATGTAATAAGAAATCAAGGAATGAATTTATATAAACAAGTAGTGATAATAACATAGAAAGTGAGTGTAGCAAAGAGAGTAATAAAAATAATAGAGACAAGATAGGTTAGCACTACACAAAACACATGTGTTAGACCTATTGATCCAATAAATAAAAACAAACACTATGTTTGTAAACAATCATGATGAGTAATGTGTAAAGTAACATATAATGAATAAAACACTTCTATAGTGTGGGGAGATTCCCCTAATAGGGTAATGTAAGGAAACAAGGTAGTTTATATCATCATGTATTGATTTGTAAATTTCATACATCAAGTTCAATATACTATGTGAATGTATGTGTGTAAATAATAGATATGTTATCTATCAAATCAATGTGACAAACATCATGTATAAAGCAACAGGCTAGTCAAGCAGTAGAATAGGTCCTAATTTTGTATTTTTTTCATATTTGAATGTTTTTGTATTATGTGACTATTTTGAATGTGTTTGTATTGTTTAGAGAACTATGCACAAAAATGGGGATAACACAAAAGTTATTTGATAAAGGCCTCATGAAGAGGTATTTTATGTGTGCAAGGTAGAGGGGATGTGAGCGCCTCAAGTAGCAAAAGAGATGAAGGATACTCATGTGTGATCGATGTAGAAACCATTAGATTTCCCAAAGGAAATATAAAGTAAGAAGACCCATAAAAAGAAATAGACGTAGAATATTCTTGCATTAATCTAATGATCCTCCTATGAAAAATTAAGTCGAACAACACAATATGATATAGATTAGTTTATTATAAGGAAATATTGATATTGCATTACTAGACCACATGCCACTTTGAGGGGGTATCCTCCTTTGAGAAAGCTCAATACAATAATGTTCATGGATTCCTTTCTTGGCCTAAGCACTCCCTAATATACTAGTTCTATTCTAGAAATTACTATTACCCATGCATGTGAGATTATTCTTAATAGCTCACGGGATGACCTACAAATGCATCCATAACATCTATTACAATAATAAAATAAGGGTAGGATGAAGGGTCTTAACATCCCTCCCCCTTAAAAATGCTTTGTCCTCAAAGTTACAATTGTGGGAATTGTTGTTGAATTTGGAGAAGGGGTTCCCAAGTTGCATCTTCTAGTTGCATGTCATGCCACTAGATCAAGATCTCTGTTATAGAGTGGTTACAAAGCTTATGGGAGAACATATCAAGAATCATGGTAGGTTCAAGAAGGATTGGTCCTTCATTTTTATTGTGTGCGTCTTGATGTGTTGTCCTAGAACTTTCTTTAAACAAGAGACATGAAATACAAGATGAACTCATGAGCCAGGTGGAAGCTTGAGCTTGTAGGTAGTTGTACCAATATTTTGGAGAACTTTGTAGGGTCTATAAAACTTAGGGGCAAGTTTGTGATCCCTTTGAGATTCAAGGAAGATTTTTATATGGTTGTAAGTGCAAAAAGACCATATCCCCCGGCTAGAAGTTGCACTATGAGTGGTTTTGATATTTCTATTATTTCATATGTTTTTGCACCATATGGAGATTTTCCCTGAAGAGTGTGGAGAATTTGGACCATTAGCCAAGGTTCGTGTCAACGGCCTAAACTGGAGAACTACCTAGAGTGTAAGGGAGGAGAAGTGGTGGAGGTTGGCCATAGACTACTTCATACGAAGTCATTTTGGTAGAGGTGTGATACGATGTGTTGTATCACCATTCAACAAGAGGTAGCCACTTGACCCATTATTGTTGGTGCTCAAAGGTAAAACATCAAAGGAATGTTTCTAAACATTTGTTAACAATTTTCATTTGGCCATTTGTTTACGAGTGATATCCGGGGCTCATTTGTAATTATGTACCTATCCCGCGAATAATTCTATCTAGAAATGGTTGGTGAAAGTGACATCACGGTCTAAGACAATTGAAGTTGGGATGCCATAGAGGTGGAAGATTTGCTCAATGAAATTTTGGGCAATGGTTGAGGTTGTATATGGGTGGGCTAAGAAACATAAATCAACATACTTGGAGAGGCGGTCCACTGCGACTAGGATTACTGACTTTCCACTAGATTTAGGGAGGTATTTAATGAAGTCCATGGAAATATCGGTCTAGATCCTAGTTGGAATTGGAAATGGTTACAACAAACCTAGGGTTTCCACTATTTCACCCTTGTTTCGTTGACATGTATCACATTCGGCCACAAATTGTTTGATGTCTACCTTCATTCCCTACCAAAAGAAATTCCTACAAACCCTCTCATATGTTTTTAACAAGCCTAAATGGCATATAGATGACGAAGCATATAGTTTGAGAAGAATTACACGATGAAGCTCAATTTTAGGTGGTAACACCAAGCACCTGTTATACCACAAATAGGTGTCATCCCAAGAGTAGTGTAGGGATGAGTTAGGATTAGACACCAATTTTTGATGAGGTATTGCGTGGTCGGACCCTTGTCCCATTTTTGTTGGAGTTTTGGAAACCATTCTAATATGGGCACAAATATTGTGTAGAGGAGACTTGATCCTTGAAGGTGTGAGAGAGGGCATCTGTAACCACATTTTCCTTCCCTTTCTTATAAGTGATCTCATATTCATATCCCATGAGTTTGAAGACCTGCTTTTTATTGCAGACCGAAGATGAGACTCGTTGTTCCAAGAATTACTTTATACTATGATGTGAAAATGGCTCTCTAACAAGTATTGCCATTGCTTTTGTCTTTGCATGTATAATTGCCATCATTTCTTTCTCATAAGTAGAAAAGACAAGATTCCATTCATAGAGAGATTTGTTGGTAAAGGCAAGGGTAAGACCTTGGTAAAGGAGAATCATACTGCAAGGCCATTGCCACATGCATCAATTTTGATGATGAAAGTCTCAGTGAAATCTTGCATGGCTAATACAGATGAACTATAAATAGCTTGTTTAAAGGCCTTAAATGCTTGTTCAACTGCCTCATTTCATGCAAAAGAATCCTTTTTAACATATTTGTCAATGGGGCCATGATTTTACAATAATTATTAACAAATTTTCTAAAATAGCTGGTGAGACCCAAGAACCCATGAAGGCTTTAGAGTGTGTTGGGGAGCATCCAATTTCTCACATGACACTATTTTTTTGTACATAGAGACACCCTTCTCTCGAAACAATATGCCAAATATATTACACTTTTATTTGGAGAAAGGAGAATTTTGAGAGATTGGTGCACAACTGATTATATGTGAGAAGTTGTAATGCCATGTCAATGCGTTATAGATGCTCTAACCTAGGTTTTGTTGTAGATTAAGATGTCATCAAAGAATACCATAATGAATTGACAAAGGAAGGGATGAAAGATTTTATTCATCAAGCCTTGAAATGTAGATGGGGCATTCGTAATCCCAAAAGGCATGAAAAAAAATTCATAGTGACCATCATGAGTTCAAAAGGTTGTCTTAGGAATATCCTCCTCGTGAAGATGAATCTGGTGATACTTAGAGCAAAGATCCAATTTGGAAAAAATGAGTGCCATGAAGTTCATCCAGAAGCTCATAAATCATTAGAATAGGGAATTTATCCTTGATAATAAGCTTGTTTAGTACTCTAAAATTGATGTAGAGACACCACATGACATCCTTTTTGTAGACAAGTAAAACCAACGAGGAATATGGATTGGTGCTAGCATGAATGACTCATGTTGATAAGTTCCTAAACGATCTTTTCATTCCCTATATTTTGTAAGAATGGGTACTGTAGGATTGAATGTTGGGAGGAGAACTTCCTAGAAGGAGATGGATACGATGATCCTCTGACATGAAGTGGCGTGTAAATATGCACGAGTGCTCGAAGAGGTAGGTGGAGTTAGACTGGATAGAAAATAATTAAGCATTGGCCTCATATGATCCTTTCTTTATAAGATTTTCCATACGATGGGAACTATTAATACTAATGGAGCTTGGAGCATGACCTTTTAAGGTGTGTTTTCTCCCATTGTTAGATAACTATATCCATGTAGCTCTAAGAAATCTTATAAAATGGGTCTAAGTGTCTGCAACCATTAAGCTCCTAAAACGACATCACATCCACCAAGGGGTAGGAAAAATATGTCAAAGCAAAGATTATAATCTCCCATGCAGAATAAGATATTATGACACTTTCCCTTACAAGGCTGTGTACCACCATTAACAATCATAAATTTAAATCTAAAAAGGATAGACAAAAGCATTATGCTTGTTTGGCCAATTATGGATCAATAAAGTTATTTCTACTACCTGAATCAATTAAGATGATGAGAATAATATTTTAGAAATGCCCTTTCAGCCTCATGGTTTGAAGGGTGGTGACTCCTTCCAGGGCGTGAATCTATATCTCCAGTTGAGAATCCTGAGGAGGGGGTTCATCCAATGATGATTCTTCTTCTTGGAATTCATGGGAATCTTCCTAGTTATCTGGTTCAAGAGGCGATTCGACATCCGGAGGTATAATTTTTGTTCCATGTGCCGATGGCCCTTAGTGAACTTGTCATCACAATTGTAACATTGGCCTTTTTCTTTACGCTCTTACATTTATATTTCGGTAAGACATTTGATTGGGGCTGACTTTAGAGGAGACATCATGGGAGCACCTAGGTTATTGGATTTCTAAATGAAGTGAAACCAGAAGGTCGGTGTTGTGTTGTGATTTTGTCCTCTACTAATTTGGCCAAGCCCAATGCTTCCATCATGGTATTGGGTTTAAAAATTTTGACTTCTAAGTGGATTGCCTCCTTGAGGCCACTAATGAAACAACTCTTGAAAAAGTCATTTGACAAGCCTTCCATGTGATTGGCCAATCTCTTGAATTTTATCTAGTAATCACGAACTGATCATGTTTGTCGAGTTTAATGAAAACTCCTATGAAGTCATCATAAGCATTGGGGCCAAACCGCTCTAGAACGAGGGATGTAAATTGTGGTCATTTTGGTTCATCATGAGATTTTAAATACCAACAATACCATTGTAGGGCTTCTTGTTCCAAGTGAAAAGAAGTGATGGGAACCTTGTTCATGCAATAGGTATTGTGGAGACTGAAGAATTACTCAACCCTATATATCCACCCACTGGATCAACACCATTGAAGTAAGGAATGTCTAGCTTAGGACCACACAATATATTTGGAGAAGAGAAATTATGTTGATTGAGTCCTTGCATCATTTGTGTGAGATAAAAAATTTATTCCTTCAAGGTGGTGAGTTCTTCCTCCATGTTTTTTTGTGTATGTACAGTGTGAACCATGACCAATAGGGGTTACGGGGTTACTAGAAAAGGCTAGTTGGAGTTATATGTTAAATTGATTGGCTTGACAAGATGATTAAAAATGGTATAATTACTCGAGGACCCGAAAAAAATTGGATGCGATGTTCAGGGCAACTAAAAATAGTAGTTTATATGGGAAAAATTCGAAAAAATAAGTTGGTGTTAGAATGATCTCCACAACTTGAAAATAAGAATGGTGGGGTTGCTCGACAAGTGGGAAAAATAATGTTGTACTCATTTTTACTCTATTCGGTTTTTTAGTCGAGGAAACAAGTTGGGTTTTCAATTCGGGAAAATAGGTAGGGAAAATAGGTAAGGGGAACAAGTCAAGGATAAGGTTGGGGAAACAAGTCGGGGAAAAGGTTGGGGAAACAAGTTAGGGAAATGGGTTGAGGAAACAAGTTGGGAAATTAAGTCAAGGAAAAATTTGGGAAAACATGTCGAAAACAAGCCATAGAAATAAGTTAGGGGAACAATATGGAGAAATAATTCGGAAAGAAAGTCAGTTTTCAAGATTGTGAAACAAGATATGAACTCGCCACACCTTTTGCTACGATTCGTTGAGGTTTGAAAAAAAAGAATTACAACTAAAGCATTCCTAGAAAGAGCTCTAATACCGATGTAATGATCCTCCCGTGAGAGATTAAGTTGAAAAATAATGCAATACAAATTAGTTTATTAAACGGAAAGATTGAAATCATGTTATTATATCACATGCTACTTTGAGGGGGAACCTCCTTTGAGAAAGCTCAATATAATAATGTTCATGGATGAATTTCTTAGCCTAAACACTCCCTAATATATTAGTTTTATTCTAGAAATTACTACTACCCATGCATGTGGGATTATTATTAATAGTTCATGGGACAACTTACAAAACATACACATCTCAGAACATCCACTACAATAATAAAAGAAGGGTAAGAAGAAGGGTCGTAGCTTTAAAATCCTATGATAAGTAGTATGTGACTTTAAATGATCATTGAATAAGACTTGAAGGTAGAACCCTATAGAGACAAAAGGCTTAGCCATATTTACTATAAGTATAGGTGTATTAACAATAAGAATCCAAGGTTGTAACATAGACACAAGAGACTCAACGCTATGAGGGTAAAATTTAACAACCTCAAAAATGGATAGATACAAGGTCAACCACAAGTAAAAGAAATGATATAAAACCATTGGGAGTGATAATAACTATTGACGTGTACACAAAGGAATATATGTAAGAGTAACATGAGTGAGATAATACATACAAAATGTAACCAACATGGAATAGAAAAGTGCATCAATTGTAGTAGAGTAAATATTAACATAAATGGTAGTATCCTTTTTCATAACATTAGAGGAGGACTTAAGCATATGCCAAACAATATGTGTAAAAGCCATAGCCATTGTAACATTGTAAAGGGGGATATGTATAGCCCTCAAATAAACAAGAACTGTAGATGTAACCATATTGGGTATATCCATAGGAGAAATATGTTTAGTGTAAGCAATGTCCTCATTATGATGTAGAAGTTAAGTATCACAAATAGATATATCACAACTAAGTTTAGACTTTGTTGTAACACTATGTATAACAACAAGATGTTCAAGTGTGTCATTGTTTATATCCATTTAAACAAAAGATAAATAAGTATCATCATGTGAAACATCATTATAATAGTTGTTAGAAACATAATCACAATTATAGCCATCAATAACATGTAGATGAAGTGCAAAACAAAAATTGTCTTGAAAATATAGACCACGTATGCAAGGGATTTCTTAAGATTTATCTCATGGATGTTGAAAGACATTATGAAAGATAGTATCACATGCATATTAAGTCTAATGTCTTTAAGGCAAGACATGGTGGACTCTTGAAAGAAATGTGAACAAAAATGGAAAATAATTTTATAAATTCATCAAAGAAATTCAATGTAGTAAGGATGAAATTTGTGACATCAATGGGTGTAACAATAATAATTTGTGTATTTAGAAAGATGTCATAGAGAATGTTGTTACATGTCGATAGAGTTGAATGAACTCAAGGATTGAAACGATCGGTTCATCAAAACCAACCATAATTATCCTTGGGATAATTTACCCTATAATTAATAGTATACACTTGATGAGAAATAGGAGGCCGACAATCAAGAGACCCAAAAGTGATGTTTAGTAAAAAGTCATCATTGTCAAATTAGTAAAATGACCATTTATGAAAATAAATAGTGGATTAAACAAAACAAAAGAGATATTTTGCAATCAAAATATATAGAATAAAATCCTCGAAGGGATTTGCAAAAAAGTGTATAATATTATGATTATGCCTTAATTACTAAAAATAACAAATTTGAATTTTCAAAAATTGTGCTAAGAATTAGGAAAACAAAAAGAGATTTTTGTTAAATATATAAAAAAAAAAAAAAAAATAAAGGATTTGAAAATAGAGTTGTTATTTTTGAAATTTGTAAAGAAAAGTGATTTAGAAATTAGGAAGCCTTAAGAAGAGACCCAAATGGTAAGACCTTTGTGAGGCCTTAGGGAAATTTATACAAACTAGATTTACGAAAGGTGATAAATGAAAATTGGGTTTTAATCTAAATATATAATGCAAATATGGAACCCTCGTGACAACTAGGGTTTGAAATAATGTTGAAGATTAGATCATGAGTCGTTTCACCAAATATTTACACCCTAATTATATTTTAGAATGTTATTGTATAATAACTAATAAGGATGTAAGGGTTAGCAACATGTAGATTATTATAATCTAATTAACTTCCAACATCAATTATACATGACTAGAATAATGCATTCAAACTTGAAATGAACTAAATGATTGATAAATAATAAGTAATTGGTTGAAAGGACAAGGGGAGAGATAAACTTAGGTGTTCATGATGATTCAAGAATGATATGGGTGTGTAAAGTAATGGAGTAGGAATATCTCGAGACTATAAATTTTGCATTAGAGATTATAAAGATGGAAACTTTGTAGGTGAAAAACCATATAAATTGTGTATAGTTTGAACATGAGTTGTATGGTCCATAATAGGGTTTGTATAGTTTCGCACTCCCCAGAAAACCTAGATCTGCGCAACTTTTGGTTTGTTTTTCTTATTTGGGAATGGTACTCGTTGTATGCCACTTTAACTCGTAAAACTTCAAGATGACCAAAGTGATAACTCGTAATAAATTAGAAACCCTAGAAACTTGCAAAACCTTCATTAGAGCATTAACAAACGAAAGGAGAAAAAATGTGTCTCGCATTTGAGGTTGGACCATTCTTGATGGCCAAAATCCAGATAGTTGAATCAATTTCAAGCCTTATGTAGTTATCTTAGGTGTTTATGCAAGTCTATATAGCTAACCAAACCCCTAAGGGTGTCTTCATGTCTCTTGACACCAAGATAACATGTTAACTACATAGTATAGAATGTACCAAACATGGTAATAGTGAGATATGGTGTACCTCAACTATATGACCCAACCCTTGTGTTGATTATAGCCCTTTTGTAATGCTTGGAGTGACTTTGCTCTTGTTAATACATGGCTCTATGATCTTTGTATGTTTGTATATGAATGAAGCTAGAATCTTTGACCTAGTTAAGTGTTTTAGACTTGTATTAGGGATTGTCTTAGATGATGCACAACCCGATTAATGTAAATTTAGGAACCCTTTGAGTTTTTTTGGAATTATATTTTAAATACAAGCTTGTAAGAAATTCCGGTGAGTTATAAGGTGATTATGACGTACTTATATAACCTTTCTTAGGTGAAATACTCTAATAAGGATAACCCAAACGGGTGGCATAGTTGGTTAAGGGCTTTGGGTTTGTCCCATATAGGTCTCAAGGTCGATTCTCTCATCCTAGATGTACCCAAGTGGTGGGCTTGTTCGGGCCCCGTTTTGTCGCCCAAGGAGGAATAGTGGTAGCCGTTCATGCTAGTTGGGTGCTAGTCACAATAGAATCGTCACCATCTAAAGGTTCACCTGTTGTTGATACCTCCCGACAAAAAAAAGGATAACCCTAGGAATATAAAACAACACAAAAATGATTTAAAATTTAAATCAAAGTCATGATTATGAAGGGGACCATATAGATCGGCCAAGGTTATACCCCTGCATCTCGACCCTTCCATGTACAATTTTGGACACGAGAGAGAAACATCAAAATTGAAAGCTATATCATAAATATCAAACGTGTTATGTTGCTTTTATTAAATAGTATTTTTACAATATATGATAAAGCATATTATAAAGATAAGCAAGTTGTAGAGTGGCTAGAGAGATGAGGAGATTGGATTCTGAATGTGAGAATTTATCTTGGCAAGGATACAAGGTCAAACTTGGCATTGCGTGAGGACAAGTTACCAAAATTTAGTGTATATAATTACCCACCTTAAACAAGGGTCCGATGAGCATATCAATGAATATAAACTACACCACAAGACTGCTATCAAAACTAAAAAATCTCATGGTTGACAATGATCTAGAAGCCATTGTCACTCAACTCACACTTCTAACCATTAGAGAATCATGTCATATTCAAATGTTTCCAATCTTTCAAAGATTTCTACCATACGGTCAAATATCACTAAGTTAAATTGATTTCCATTAATAAATTAAAGCATGGGAACAAGCCTCCCACATCTTCTCATGCTATATTTCAAAGCGAAGCACCCTTCAAAGTTAATATGGTTGATAGTAAGAATGAGGTGAGACATAATCTAATGTAATTTCACAACCTACTATTAGGCTTGTTCTTTCTACTCCTTAATGAAGATAATTCACATGATTATCCTAACCCCTTATAAGGTGTTATGAAGGTTACTTGAGTGTGATTTATTATCCCCTCCTCCACCTATATAGATTATATGACTAAGTCATGAACCTAATAACTTTGATATCAATGCATTACCATATATGTACATGATATTCAACTAAATTATATTTTGGATTACGAAAAATTGTCAAGCTTAATGGAGATATCACCTCTATGAATCTCATTTATAAACCATAATTAAAAACTTAAGATATTCATTGAACCATTTTAAAATCATGTATCATAGGACATTGAGACCAATTGTAAAGTACATATGACCCAATTATTATACACATCTTCCTCCAACTTCATAGGCTTATAAAGCTAATGTTTTCCATCTTATAAATGGCCTCATTGGTATACTTACCAACGCGAGAGAATATCATATGATTACATTTTATGGCCATGAGA
Organism: Taxus wallichiana var. yunnanensis; assembly: GCA_018340775.1. Classification (NCBI taxonomy): domain Eukaryota; kingdom Viridiplantae; phylum Streptophyta; class Pinopsida; order Cupressales; family Taxaceae; genus Taxus; species Taxus wallichiana. The sequence goes on from CM031234.1 coordinate 762,495,390, forward strand.
TTTATCAAAATGATTTAATTGACACACCTTTATTCATATGGTTTCACTTAATTGCATCCCATAGGAAGCATTATTGTGGAGAATAAATCAAGTGAAAATGTATGCATTTTGAAGCTAATTACTAGCCTCACGTACACACATAGATAATGGATTGGTTTAATGACCATGAAATAATGCTTTGATGGAAATTTTCATAACCCTCTTAGAGGCCTTGTAATAACACTTATGATAAGGGTTGAAGCTACAATTACATGGTTCTTAGTCTTGTGTGGTATTGACACGCGTCACATGTTATTAGGGTGATCACGGGTATATAAGATGTGTGAAGTCCCTTATATATTGCATCAATGCTTGAAGTATATCCTCAATGACAAGTTGATTATTATTCAAGGCATTTTTATGAGTACCCCATTTTACCTAAGACATTGAATACTATAATTTGGCAACTTATTATACAACCTTAATGACATACATTTGAATTCATCTTACAACACCCATTCTTCTAACTCTTAACCTTATCTTGTAGAAAATACCACCTATGAGTCCAACAATGTGCACCTCAATCATACTATAGTACTTAACATAGATCACACATTTTTTTATACACAATTCCCATGACTACCACACTTGGGCATCATATACCCGATCATAGGATTAATACGGAGGATTCGTGTCACTTCACACTTGATATCATCTCTCAACTTAATAGTGGCACACATACTTCTCATTTCCCATGACATGTGACATTTACATAATCCGGTTCTAAAAATATATGCACTATAAAACTAATTACTAGCCTCATGTACACATATAGGGAATTGATTGGTTTAATGACCATGGTATAATGTTTTGATGGACATTGTCGAACCCTCTTAGATGCATTACATTATCGCTTATGATGGATCCTAAAGTTATAATTACATAGTCTTGTCTCGGTAACAACACATATAACATGTTATTAAGGTGACGATGGATACATAAGATGTGTGTAATCCATTATATATTGCAATTATGCATGAAGTAAATTCTCAATGATAAGGTCATGATCATTATTCAAGGCATTTTTATGAGTATTGCATTAGACTTAAGACATTGCACACTATGATTCTATAAAAACCTATCATACAACCTCAACAACATATAATTTGAATGCATTCTACAACATCCATTCTTGTAGCTCCTAACCTTATCGACATAAAATATCACCTATGAGTCCAACAATGTGCACCTATACCATCTTTGTAGCATAACATAGATCATAAATCTCTTTAAACATAATTCCCATGTCTCTGCTATACTTGGGCATCACATACATGGTCATAGGATTAATATAGATGATTCATGTTACTTCACAACTCAATATCATCTCTCAACTTCTTATAGTGGCACACATACTTATCCTTTCCCATGGCATGTGACATTTACATAATATGATCCCAGCACCTTTATGTGAGCATCCATTCATGGATCATATGTCGATAGTCCTAACCCATATTCATATGGTAGCATGACTACAAGTAGTTTATTATACACAACTTTTATTTCTTGTCTACTTTCTTTTAGTTGATCACCCTCTCTTGAGTTGATTGATCAATTCATTTATTCTTTTATTTTTACATTGACCTTTATTGTATTCACATTAAGCATTATTCTAGACCATTAGATTTATTTTATTTATTATGATTCATTGTCTTTTTCCTTTTGATTGTTTATCGTGTTCGGCATTTACACTCACTATCTTATTATATGTTGTGTAATGCCACCTCATTTTCATGTTTACTTGTTTTTTTTAATAACCCTCAAATAAATTTTAAGGGAGACTGTTGGAGTTTAATCTTTATTCGGGTATATTAAATATCTCAACATTGTGTATTATTATTATCTTGTGAATTATTAATTCAAATAATCCGGATAAAGTGAGTTGACATGTTGTCTTCACCTCTTTTGTCTTAATAGAGATATTCCTCATTAGAAGGAATATTAGAGTTATATTTCAAATGTAACTCCTTTGCCACTTTGCACCCACTTCTCATTTGCATAGGAAATAGTAACACTAGGCACACACTTGGAAGGTTGGCTAATGCAATGATTGAAGTTATTTTGTAACTCTTTATTCTCTCTTCACTCTATTTCAAGAGTGTTTGGGTTTCTTCCTTCACACTTCTTCAATCTCTTATTTTAGAGAATTGTTTAAGACTTCTTTTAGTCTTTTTCTAGACTGTATTCTTTCTCATTTTTATTCTTCCGTAGAATAAATTCCATGCACATTGTGCTATGTTATAAATGCTTTGGGCCATCTTTCAATAATACTCGGGGTTTTCTTCTGGTGTACTGATTTCCTAGTTAACAAATCTTGTTTTAATTATTTTATGGTATTTTTATGATTCCATTAATTTCATTGCATTTTATTTACTTATAATTTAATATTTAATAGCTAATATACAAATTAATTTTTACATGGTACAAGAGCTATACTACTAAATATTGTTTCTAAATATGTAGATTTTTTTAGTGGAGAAACAAGAAGATTTGTTGATTTTTTCAACACATTTTTTTGTAAGGGCTCATACCCTTGCAAATAATTTTTGTGTTTTTTTTATAATCGTATATTATTCTTGATATCTTTTTTCCTTGTAATCTAACATTTTACAAGGTTTGCTCCATTATGCAAACTTGTTGGAAGCTCTTTGAAATCAATTTAAATCCTGAAACAATTTTTTGGGGTCATTTTACTCGGATTTTTTTCCTAAATCCTATATGGAAAATAAGACATAATTTTTATTGACAATCCGAGTCTCTTAGATTTTTATTATGTATTTTCTTTTCTATGTTGAGAAAATGATGTTAACATTTTAGCCCAACCCAAATTACAGTTTAAAAGATAAACTCAAATTAGTAAATTGTTCTAGATGGTTAATACCCAATTTTTTGGAAATTTACATTTGAAAAATAGTTCATAATTTTTATTTACAAAGTGTGGGTTTCTTAATATTTCATTGGGTCTATTCCGTTATTTGTTGGAAAATATTTGTTAAATTTATAGCCTAATCCAAATTACAATTTAAGAAATTAAAGTTCTTACAAATAATAATTTTTTATTCATGGTTTTAATGTAAAAATAAATCAATTGAGTTTTTTTCTCAATTTCCTTTTAAAGTGCTTTTAAAAATATGCATCTTTTAAACATTTTTTCAATTACAATCATTTTTTCGGTGATATTTTTATTTAACATTCTATATTCAATAATTATTATTTTCTCTATATTATTATGTTATGATTTTTAAATTGGCAAATTAGTTTTAGCTTTTAAAATTCTAGAATAACAAATTTCGTCTTCATATAATAATTTTTCCCTCTTAAATGTTAACTTGAACGTCAAAATACAACTATTGATGCCATACAAATCTCTTTTGATATGAAATTAGTAGACATGCATAATTTGTTGACACAAGTAATTGTTAAGATTGCATCTTAAAAAAATGTGTTTCTTCATGCGTGTTTATCTATGCAAAATGATATTTCTAACCTTGGGTTAAAAATAATGAAATCAATGGGTTCTGATGGAGGTGGTCTTAGTACAAATAAACATAAAATTGTGGAGCCTTTTTATTTTTAACTCATTCCGACTTTAAATGGTTTGGCTTTAATAAACATGACATTAATATGGAGTCTTATTGCCCTTCTCATTGTATAAAGTTGTATATTAGTTCTTCTAGATCTAAGAGTCAATATATATTTTTAAATACTATTTTGGTTTAAAATGTTAAAATTGTGAACATTGTCGTAGAGATGAACATCTTTGTTGTTAAATGTTTGAACTTACATCTTTGTAAACTTTTGATATAACAAATTATGACTCATTTTATTGTTGGAAAACAATTAAACCCACTACAATCAACGTTTAACAAATATGAATTCCTAAACTTTTTGTATCTTGAAAGGACTATAGTGTTCTTTTGAATATGCGAGACATCTTTTGTGAAAGACCAAACATCATGTTTTTCCAATTTCCTTGACTAATATATACATTATATTTTTAAATATCTTAAGCCAATTTTTATTAAGTTTTTAATATATCTATGATGTTCTATAAACTCTTTGTTTCTTAATTATTTGGAACTTTTGATACATGACTACAACTACACGTCTTCCTTACTTTTGTTATATAACCTTTTACTTTTCATGGCGATTCATGAATCTTTTGAAGGTCAAATTTGCATGTAATATCTCTTTATTTTAATCAACTTTTTAACTTTGCACTATCCCTAATAAAATTAACATTGTTTTGGAAGTGTTTTTTTGCTCCTTACATATCTTTTAGTGATCTACTTTAATTACTTCAAAATTTATGTAGATCTTACTTTTTATAAAATAATAATTTTTAAATATAATATTAGAGTAAGTTTTTATGTTTTACATATTAAATATAGATTTTTCTTACCATTTTCTTTTTGTTAGTCAAATTATTTTAAAGATGACTAACATTCTCGTCCAAAGAGCATTAGTGAGATATTTTCAATGACTTCACCTCCAACTTTGAAAGATTCTAGAAGAAATCAACACTTCATTATTTTTCTCCAATCAAATAATTGAAAGATTATAAATAATTCTCTTAAAAGAAGTTACCATCAAGGGAGTGTTGTGTAATGACACTCCTTTCTATGTTTAGGTTGTTATCCTTTTTTGTAACCATCGAATGAATCTTAAGGGGAGTGTTATAGTTTAATATTTATTTAGGTATATTAAATATCTCAATATTATGTATTATTATTATTATGTGAATTATTAATTCACATAATCTAGATAATGTGAGGTGGCATGTAACCTTCACCTCTTGTCTTATTGGAGATATTCCTCATTATAAAGAATATTGGAGTTATATTTCAAATATAACTCATTTACCACTTTGCACCCACTTCCTTTCACTTCATGAGAAATAGTGACACTAGGAACACACTTAGAGGGTTGACTAATGGAATGATTGGAGTTACTTTGTAATTTATTATTCTTTATTCTTGGAAGAGAAAAAAAAAGTTCGTAGGATCACACGCAGACACACAGACACATATACATATACATATACATATAGTGTTAAATATTGCTTTTATATAGTTTAATGACCCCTTTAAGGGAAAATTGCACTCATAATGCGAGGGAGATCAAGTCGATAAAGTGGAACACAAATAGTGGATATTACTTAGGTGTTACAATTTGAGTCATGGAAAATGTGCGGTACATGCAAGTATTTAATTTTCACTTTTTTATTTCCAACTTTCCATTGATGTCTTCATCTTATCTAACAAATCAAACACTATCCATCAAAAACCTTAACATCATTTGCAATTGGGTCTTGACCCTTAAACCTATGGATTTTCCCATTTTTTATTTTGGCCCCTTTAAGCACAAATTACACTCATGTGAATAATGTGAGCAATAATTATCGATGATTGTTTGCACATCACCTATTTCCTTGCACCTAGCCTATTTCCCTGCACCTACTCGAGCTTAGAGCTATAAAGGGGGACTACAAAGTGATGATAAAGTGGAACATAAATAATGGATAATTATTGATGATTGTTGCATGTCACCTATTTCCCTCCACCTACTTGATCTTATAATTGTAAAGGGGAGTGTAAAGTGCTCCAAGAAACAAGCATTTCGATTGGGTTGTGAATGTGGAACATATTATTATTTTCAATTTTTATTTTGGCACCTTTAAGCGCAAATTACACTCACATGAATAATGTGAACTCAATTATCAATGATTGTTCACACATCATTTGTTTCCCTACACTTACTCAAGCTTAAAATTATAAAGGGGGTGTTATCCCAAATTCCCCCCGACAAATTTGGTCAAGACAACTCCTGCACATAAGAAAATTATGAAGGAAACGACTGCACTCCGCGAGTTCACATTCCAGGATGACAAATAAGGTTGCAAGGGAGACTCTACATTGGAATGACGGGGCCTGTGAAAGTTTAAACAACCCTGTGCGAGAAAAAAGAGAAGCTCAAACAAGCATCGCATCTCCACGTGTCTCAGGACGAAATGGAGGTAGGGCAAATGGTCAAGTAGAGTCAAAAGGCAGAGCTTTAGGGCCGCGGGGTTTTCTGAGTTTTACGTTTCACGAAAAGGGGAAAAGATAAATTATGGACCCGCGAGCCCGATTTTTGCTCTAATCTGACTGCCACGTGTCCCATATCAAAGGGGACCCATTTTTCAAGTTGTTTTCCCGCCCTCATGTATGGACCCGATACAAACTTCAAAGGGGCATATCTTTCGACTCAGGGCTCGAAATATTATGAATTTGACACTGTTGGAAGCGTCTCGACGTCCTCTATGCCATGAAAGGATTAAAAATCATTTTTCAGGCCCTGGTAGGTAAAAAATGAAGAAGAGTCTTCCAGGCCATTAACATAGAATCCAATCTCTTCAACTACTAGATCTGATTCGATTCAATCTGCTGGGAAACTAGAAGCGACATATTGTGGGTGAATTTGCAAAAGGCATTGATATTAAGTGGTTGAGCTTTCAAAGCGGGATTCGATGCATATCTTGGGGTGGTTGAAGTAGGATTCGATTTTTTCCCTCTTCTCTCTCTCTTATTCTTTCTATATATTGTAACACTTCTCATTTTGAAAAGGAGAGACATTCTGGGCATAGAGAAACTCTGTCAAATTTGTTTCTTGACGCCATTTTTGAGCAGATGAACCTTCTCCCACGCTTGGAAAATGTATTTGTGCCTCTATTCCAGAAATGTAATGGTCTGTGCACCTTCTAGAGTAATAAAAATGTGTTTTTGTGGTGTTCTTCAACCCTTTGCATCGTTTTGTTGTTTCTCCGTGCCTCTCCCTTCTAGATTTGTTTTTCTGTGCATGTATTTCACATTTGCAGGTGTAGGATATTGTGTTTCATGGAGTTTAATGGCGAATTTGAAGATCTGGGCCATGTCACTTCTGTCTGACCTCCCTCATCTCCATTTTCTCTATTTCTTTCTCCCTCAACAAAATATCTCGTTCCCTTTTCTGCTTTATCACCTATGTAGTGTAGGATTTCTTTATTTTCATGCTCTCTCTCTCTCCTTGGTCCCTTGGAATTGTTAGATTAGGAGTAGATAGTCACATTTCCTTCCTTAGAAGTAGTTTAGTGCTAGGATTAGGAAGAGGAACCAACCTTCTCTAGAGGATCATTCCCATTTGCAAGTCCCACAACTTGGGGAATGATCCAATGTTATGCAAATCACACCAAATGACCCTGCCTTAGAAAAGCAGATCCATAACTCATTTGGGGGTGCTGTGATTTTGCACTAATAGAGGGGTTACAAAGAGCTTCAAGAAATGAGTATTTCAATTGGGTTTTGAACATGGAACATGTTGGATTTTTCCCATTATTTATTTTGTCCCCTTTAAGCATAAATTGCACTCACGTGAATAATGCGAGTGAGATCGATTCGATAAAGTGTAACACAAATAGAAGATATTATTTGGGTGTTACAATTTAAGCCATGGAAAAGGTGTAGAACATGCAGGTATTTAATTCTCACTTTTTATTTCCAAATTTCCATTGATGTCTTCGTCTTATCTAAAAAATCAAACGTCATCTAATTGAAAACCTTGATGGCATTTGAATTTGGGTTTCGACCTTGAAACCTATTGGATTTTCCCCATTTTTTATTTTGGCCCCTTTAAGCACAAATTGCACTCATGTGAATAATGTGAGTGAGATTGAGACAATAAAGTGGAACACAAATAACAATATTATTTGGTTCTTATAATTTGACTGTGGAAAAGGTGCGATACATGCAAGTATTTAATTTTCACTATTTCATTTCCATCTTTCCATTGATGTCTTTATCTTTTCTAACAATTCAAACACCGTCCATTCGAAAACCTTAACGGTGTAAAAAAATAAAATAAAATATAGCCAAACACGACTAGTAGATAAAATCTATTTGTCACTCGTATGACTACTCATTGGGCGAGCTCCATTATTAATGATTGTTCACACATCGCTTGTTTTCCTGTAATTACACCTACATTTACTCGAGCTTAAAACTAAAAATGGCTACAAAATGCTAATGAAGAAAGCAATGTGGTGGGTTTTGACCTTGGAACCTATTTAATTTTCCTTTTTAATATTTTGGCCACTTTAAGCTCAAATTGCACTCACGTGAATAATGGAGTCTCAATCTAAAACTTTTGCTCACTATACATGTATGGCCAACCACTTTGGAGGGATTGACTTATCGATGATTGTTCGTGCATCCCTTATTTTCTTGGAATTACTCCATCTTTAATTTAAAAAGGGAGGCTACAAAGCGCTCCGATAAGTAGGCATGTCGATTGTGTCTCAAACATGGACCCTTTTAGATTTTCCCCATTTTTAGTTTGTCCCCTTTAAACACAAATTGCACTCACGTGAATAATGCGAACAAGATAGATATGATATAGTGGAATACAACGCCCTTCCTCTCCCTCAAACCCTTTCTTAATCGCCACTCTTCCTCTCCTCCTTTTTCGCTTCCTCTATTTTTAATTTTCTATTCCATTCCCTTCCACATTTCCATCGTACAATTAACATTAGATTGCTAGTTTTAAAACAAATTAAAATAACAGCGTAATTGCAGGTAAAATGTATCTTTTTGAGGTGACCGATCAACCACATAGACTCGCCAACTCAACCTTCATGCAAGATTATTGTCTCATAATATACATCACATAATAATCTTGCCTGCACAACCAGACAACGCATTTTTAAAACCCTCCGACCTCCATAACAATCGGATTTCAAATTTCACAGATCTCGCAGCGGATCCGTCCAAGCTTCACTGGTAATCCCGGGACAAAACATTCCTTGGTTCCCGACCCCTAATTTCTGAAATAACAATATTTATTTGACTACAATTCAGTAGACTTATATTAATTAAGTCAAAACTTAAAATTTTCAGAGAGAAAATATAGTGAAGTGAGATATATTTATGTAATCCGAGTCACAGAAGAATTTCATAAATTTAGGCTCTGCAATTTATTTTCCTCATGAAGTTAAGATCTAGTGTATAGGCAAAAATGGCGTCTTCCCAAACCCTAGGAGGCAGCACCCGGCTGGGTCGTCTCCTAGGAGCTTCATTAGATAATATAATAAAAAACGTTGCATGGCGAAAGCATAATAAACTGGTTAACCAATGCAAAGCCGTGCTAGATAAACTCCCTACAATTATCTCTGATTCTTCTGAAAGTCCTGAAAAATTCCCAGTTAGCTGTTGTCTGTTTAATAACCTAGCCTGTTTTGGCCCCTCTGATGAGGAATTCCTACTGCAGCCCTTGCTCATGGCCTGTGACACCGGATCTGTCAAGGTCATTGAGCCTGCTGTTAATTGCATTCAGAAATTGATCATTTATTCACATTTATGTGGTGAGGTTGATAGTAAGGAGAGGGGAAACGCTAATTTGTTCCAGATATTTGAATCGGTGTGTAAATGCCATGATTTGGGTGATGAAAACATGGAGCTTGTTGTGCTCAAGACTTTGCTTTCTGCGGTGACATCGGTGTCACTGCAAATTCATGGCGATACTCTGCTTCATATTGTGAGGACTTGCTATAATATCTACTTGGGAAGCAAGAATGTTGTCAATCAGGTCACTGCAAAGGCTTCATTGATACAGATGCTTATTATCGTGTTTCGTAGAATGGAGGCTGATTCTTCGACAGTTCCAGTGCAGCCCATCGTTGTGGCAGATCTCTTGAACACTAATGACAAATCCTCTCCAATTGATAATACCAATGTGCTCCAGTTCGTGCAGAATTTTATTACTAAAGTGATTGAAGATATTGAAGGGGTGCTGAATCCTAATAGTTCCTTGAAGTCGATAGCACATGATGATGATGCATTTAAGGCCACTGCTTCTGCTGATGGTGGCAGTGCAGATCCTGCAGATTTGTCTGATCAATTGTCTGATAGAGATATGCTGGATGCGAAGTATTGGGAGATTGGTATATTTGAGAGTGCGAGGAAGGGTGAATTGGCGGACGCAGATCCAGAGAAAGATGGCGGAGATCTTGAAGTTCAGATTAGTAATAAACTGCGGCGCGATGCATTTTTGGTATTCAGGGCTTTGTGTAAGCTTTCGACTAAGACGACATCTCAAGATGGCGGTTCCATGGATTTAGTGTTGATGCGAGGGAAGGTTCTTTCATTAGAGCTGCTGAAGATATTGCTTGAAAATGCTGGATCAGTTTTCCAAACGAGCAAGAGGTGAATCTGAAACCCAATGATTGTATTTGAATACATGCTGTTACAGAGCTTTAGGTTTCGTAAGTTTCTTCTATTTTACTATTTTGTAAATGGTTCACTGGATAAACTGTGCCCTTTTCTGTGAAATTTACGAATTGGGTGGGAGTTCATTGACCATTCACCAGGATAATTAAGAGTAATGGATTGCCAAGGTGAAAATGGCAATCAATAAAGATATTTTGCATAAAGAATAGCTATATTGTGCATAAATTGAAATTACCAATGTTTGTCGCCCTTGTGCCATATTTACACGAAGCAGATGCTTATTTGAGTAAATAATGAATCAGGAACATTCTTTTCTCTTGAGGTTCTAGGGAGAGTGGGATGTTCCTACCGTGATCATTTGATTCTTGTATTCAAGTCTGTTTCTCAAATATTATGGGTTTTAAACTTTTAAGGCAAATGATAAATATTACAGTTTTCTAGATTGCTGCTCTGTCTAACGTACATGCAAACATACATACACATGACTAACCATCTATTTCTATATGTGTGTGCACAACGGTATTATTACAACCATTATTTTTCTCTAAACAAACAATCAAAGTTAAAGGAAAGCATTTTAAAGAAATGGATTCACTATGCTTGTGCAAACTTGGGTTTGGCTAAGCTCCAAGGTTTATGGGTTGGCCCAACCTTTTCACACGGAACCTGATTATAAAAACCCACAAAGTGCTGAAAAAATGAAATAATGCGGGAGGATGAAACTTGCATGGTCTCCTACAGTGTAAAGCTCACTATGTAAAATAAGAAGCATAGGTTGAAAATTTTACGTCAAAAATTCCACCTGTTTGATGTTTGACGATTCCTGAATCATGGCAGATTGGCACACTGGGAAGCTGTTCCAATACGCCTTCCATTTACAAGTTTTTAGCTCAGACTTCACCTACGGGGCTGTTGCTATGCTATTGCCACTCTCACATTATTCTTTATTAATACTGGCACATTAATTAACAATAATTGCTCTACATTGTAGTTGTGTTTCCTCAAAAGAGGATATTTGCAACCAGTAATCATTAATCTTTCTCCACAATGGGAGTTTTTACCTCAGATTTTACTTACGGGGTTGCTGACATATAATTGGTTCTTTTGCATTGGCATCATTCATATTGTTATACTTATCTTAATACTGATTATTGGCTGCTACTCATTGAAGTTGAGTTCCCTTAAAGGAGGCCAACTTGCTATCTAGATATATTTTGCTATTTCAGATACTGGAAAGCTATTGGATTCCTCCCAAGGGTGAAATCAACTTTATATGAGGAGGCCATTTTTTTGAAATCTGTTACCTGGAACACTTGAATCTGTTAATTGGAACACTCCAAAATTAGATTGTGTGATTATTCCAGGGATCCAGAATATGCTTCATGATTTTGAACATTTTCCCAACCTTTCTGAACCTTTTTGAAATCCCTAACTTTGGCGAATGTACTCGCTCTCAAAGCTACCAACTCTTTCAAATCTCGAAGGGTGAAATCAACTTTATATGAGGAGGTCATCTTTTTGAATTCTGTAACCTGGAACACTTGAATCTGTTAATTGGAACACTCCAAAATTAGATTGTGTGATAATTCCAGGGATCTGGGGGTTATGTATAATTTAATATGCTTCATGATTTTGAACATTTTCCCAACCTTTCCCAACCTTTCTGAGCCTTTTTGAAACCCTGAACTTTGGCAAATGTACCCGCTCTCAAAGCTACCAACTCTTTCAATTGTGTTAACTATGGCAACAAGTGGCATTTAAAACAACAGAGGACATTATGAGGATTATAAACGTACTTCCAGTATGAAGGATGAGTAATATGGCCAAGATTGATTTAGGCGGCCATAGTGGTCATAAACAGCAATAACATGGCTTGAAACCTGCATTGTGGGAAAGTTCAGAGCAATAGCTTTCCACATTGTATGGTTTCTGTCTAAAGCTGCTGCTAGAAAATGTGGATCAAGTGAGAACTATGTTAACCAACAAGGATGATCCAACTCCTCTAGACAATTGTCTATGATTAAGTGATACTAACACGAATAGTCAGCAGGAAAAACATTACACTCATAAAGGGCAATAACACGGCTGGAAACCTGCATTTTGGGAAAGTTCAGAGCACTAGTTTTCCACAACGTATGGTGTCTGTATAGCTACAAATATGAATTCTTTATTTTGATGTAATTATAAAGACACTTTCTCTCTTTAACTTATGAGGCATATATAAAAAGATGAACAAATTTCATGAGTTTTGAATCCTGGCATTATTTTTATATATTGCACTACGACATAAAAATCATCTCCATTGCTTTTATGACTATCCTTGATATAAACAGGCTACTTAAAAATATTACTGTGAAATACCTTGACTGAGTATAATCCTTTCCAAGTACTCCAAAAGTGGCTCAACAAAACGATTGATGTGTTGGACATCAAAGTATTTAGAAAATGCAATCGGTTGCAATATGCTTTGATGTTGATCAGTTTGTGATGGATAATACTTAGTTTTTTTCTTGTGGAGATATTTTCAAGGAGGAAACAACAATCACCTGCTTCCACGTCTTTATGTGGGTTAGGGAAGTAGTCTGTATTTTAATTTTTACATATGCAAATGCATGGATGTGCATGTTCTGCCGATGTGTGTTGCTGAGTATTTTCAGCTCCTTTGTTACAGCTTCAGTTCAAATCATGCATGATTTTTCTTCTAAATAGTTGATCTGTAATGTCAACAAGGTAAATGATTCAAACAGTCAGGTAAAATAAATATCGTTATTTTTATGGTTGTTGATGCATGCAAGCTGGCAATTGAACAGGTTTCTTAGTGCAATCAAACAGTACCTCTGCCTATCACTTCTCAAGAATAGTACGTTGACGCTGTCAAACATTTTCAACTCAACTGCTCGATTTTTATGAGTTTGGTATCAAGATTCAGAGCTGGACTGAAGGCTGAGATTGGAGTCTTTTTCCAATGCTGATTCTCCGTGTCCTCGAAAATGTTGCTCAGCCAAACTTTCAGCATAAGATGATCGCTCTTCGTTTCTTGGGTAATCTTTGCACAGATTCACAAATTCTGGTTGACATTTTTGTTAATTATGACTGTGATGTTGAATCTCCAAATATTTTTGAAAGGTACGTCTTTCTTTCACTTAATACATGTTTTTAATTTTTTTTCTGATATTTTCAATACAGTAAGTTTTGTTGAGTTATAATGGAGAAATTTTGTAGCTTCAATTGTTTTTGGCTGGGTTATTTATCTTGAATTCTTTCATTATATTTCTTTCTAGCATTTGGATTTTTCTTTGTGTTCCAGTACAAATTGCAGCATATTTCATAGTATTCTAATTGCTGCTAGAAATTTTCAGGATGGTCAATGGACTCTTGAAAACTGCCCAAGGTGTGCATCCAGGGGCTGCTACAACACTGTCTCCAGCTCAGGATGCTCTATTTAAACTAGAAGCCATTCAATGCTTGGTAGGAGTCTGTAGATCTATGGGAATTTGGATGAACAGGCAATTGCACATGCTAGATTCTCAGTTGCCGAGAACTTCTGAGGCAGATGATCAGAATCTAGATATTGCAAATACAACTCTAGCAAATGGAAGTGGTGAATATACAGTGAATGGAATGCAGTTGCATGGTGAAACCCATAAAGATATATCAGAAGCTGCCACATTTGAGCAGCGTCGTGCTTATAAACTAGAGCTTCAGGTAAATAATTTAATATCTTTAATTTATACATTCATCTGAAGGTTTTGTAATCATGCCGAGTCTCAAATATCTCCTAAATATATGTAGAAATATCATTAAAAATAGTACAGTGACATGCACTATTAAATGACTAAGCAGGAAGGGATTTCACTTTTCAACAGAAAGCCTGGTAAGGGTATTGGATTCCTTGTCAATGCAAAAAGATTGGGGAGACTCCTGAGGAGATAGCAACTTTTTGAAAAAAGCTTCTGGATTGGATCAAACTATGATTGGGGATTATTTAGGAGAAAGGGAAGGTCTTCCTCTGAGAGTCATGCATGCATATGCCGACTCTTTTGACTTTGAAGGAATGGAATTTGATCAAGCAATTAGGGCATTTTTACAAGCTTTCAGATTACCTGGAGAGGCACAGAAAATTGACCGCATCATGGAAAAATTTTCAGAGCGCTATTGCAAATGCAATCCAAAGGCATTTACGAGTGCAGACACTGCATATGTGCTCGCTTATTCTGTGATCCTGCTCAACACAGATGCACACAATCCAACGGTCAAAAACAAGGTTTGTATTCTGACTTTATCTCTTATATTCATTTTGGTTGAGACACCTGATTTGGAAACTCAGATTCTCTTGGAGTGGAATTTTAGTAGCCTATTTTTTACAGTAGCTTACATTGCAGATGTCAAAAGCTGATTTTATAAGAAACAATCGAGGTATAGATGATGGAAAGGATTTAGCAGAAGTTTACCTTGGATCTTTATATGATCGTATAGTAAAGTCCGAGATCAAAATGAAAGCAGATACTTTGACTCTCCCAAGTAAACAGCCTGCCAATGAAAACAAAATTTTAGGTTTAGACAGTATACTTAATCTAGTAATTCGCAAGCGTGGAGAAGAAAATACTGCAAAAAATGAGGAGCTTATTAGACATATGCAAGAACAATTTAAAGCAAAGACCGGAAAATCCGAGTAAGTTGTATAAATTTTTACTGACATGGTTAGTTCAAGGTGCAGTGCTTTTACAAGTAACTTAGCTGATAAAGATGAAATCTGCAGGTCAATCTATTATGCTGCCACGGATGTAGAAATCTTAAGGTTCATGCTTGAGGTTTGCTGGGCTCCAATGCTAGCAGCATTTAGTGTTACTCTTGGCCAAACTGACGATGAAGTGTTAACATTCGAGTGTCTTCAAGGCTTCCGTTATGCAATTCAGGCTACAGCTGTCATGGGTATGCAAACTCAACGTGATGCTTTTGTCACCTCACTTGCAAAGTTCACATCTCTCCACTCAGCTGCTGACATTAAGCAGAAGAATATTGGTGCCTTAAAGGTTAGTGAAGCTCTTTGTTGTTTGAAAATTTCTCCATTGGCAATCAGTATTCATTCTGGTTTTTGGTGGCTTGGTATAAGAATGTTTCGGAAAGAAACAAAATCTCACTGTTATAATGGTTCGTTTGTTTGAAACAATAATCAGATTAAGATTGTGTTTTTTTTTGTCTTTAGAAATAACTGGTGTTATGTGAAAATACATCCCTTAGATTTTAGGTAATGATGTTGAACATCAAGAAGGCAGAGACAGATTTGGGTACCCGTTCTTCCCATTTGACTCAACTGTGCAGTGGAATGAGACTGATTCCAAGATAAATGGGGCAGGACTTGACCTTGGTACAAATTTATAAATCAGACATAAGACTTGATATTGCAAATTATGTCATGAAAAATTAATAAATTATGTTATACATCATTCATGCATTTCTACATCTTGATAATTCATCACCATTTGGCTTGAAAACTGAAGTTAGAATGTTGTCTTGGAACATTTGAAAGATGACAAAAATATTAGAAATTATAACTTGTCTAGATTTCATCGCTAACAACACAGGTCCTCATGGGCTCTGATCTTGTTTGTTGCTCTATTGGTTTATTAATCTAGAGTAGATTGTCATTGAGGTATGTATTTTGGATCCTTTGTTGGTATGCACTTAATACAAGGTGAAGGACATTGGTATTCTAATGGCTTTGTCAATTTATTTTACTTCTAGGGTGTACACATTTTCCTTTGACCATCATCTCTTTTGCAATATTCAGGGGTGTACAAAGACCTTTTAGAGTGGTCTAAAACAAGATATGTGACATGCGTTGTGTATAGCACATTGTTGGGATGTGCAAACCCTTGCAGTTATAGCAGTGATTTGGAATAAGTGGGGAAATTCTGAGGCATAGATTAGGGAATAAGATGAGGTAAGGTTAACTTGGGTGTTCATCGGTTTTCTGGAGCAATTCTATTGCGGTCATGGATTCAATAGTTGATATGGTCCACATGCACATTTGAGTTCTGCTTGACTGAGAGAGATTAATATAGCAGTTGACAGCTTGCCCAGGTAAGTAGGATTTGTTGCTTGCTAGAAGGATCCTTCATTGGTGTCCTTCAAACAAAGTCGGGGTACTGATGGAGGATGTGGATAAGATAATTAGCTTTCTTCATATGGTTGCATTTGTATTCAACCCACAAGGGCATGTATGATATGACCTCAAAAACACACATCAAAATGCTAAGAAAATAAATACACACAAACAACAAAGTAAAGCAAGGATAGCCCTCAAAACTAGGTTTTTACTTTTTACACTCTTCATTAGAAATAGACTCGCATGGGGAAAGGTAAGGGTTGGCAGGATAGGGTCAAGCACAAACAGAGTGCTCGAGAACTGGGCATGCAAGATCAATTGTAGTTGCTGGCTCAAGCAGCTAGAAGGTCTTGAGTTAACCGAGCCAAATGTACATGCACGTATATACAATGAGGTTGATGTTTACTAGGTCAGAAATAGCTGCGGAGCGAGGAGTGAGCGATCATTTCTTCCCTACTTTGAGGAAGTCATCCCCAACTTCAACAATAGACGAGGAAGCTTTTGCAAAAAAATCATTTGGGAGAACCACTTGATATGCATTGACAAAGTGCCTTTGTGACTGACTAGGTGAGTGGTGGTTTGCTTCTTTTGATAGGCACGAGACCAAAAAGCGATTAACACTCCTTGCCCATTAGTTATTCAAAATTTGGAATGGCAACCTCAAGATAACTGATGAAAACCTTCTCCAAGTGAGATAGATTGTATAGCTTGAGCTGGATTACGTTACTGATATCATGGATGGCAAACTGCGCTAGTAGGTCTTAGCAAAAAGCAGCGGGTCTGCATGCTTGGAGATTACTGTAAGGTCCATATTTGACAGGTTTCAACTTGTGATATCTATGGGGAAACATGATCACAAACTTGGAACTATATCTTGAACTTTGGCATGAAGCTTGGCCAAACATTGCACAAGGGAAGAAGCTTTGACCTGCACCTTTTGTTGATGGTATGTATCTTGAGCTGGAAGAACAACCAAAATTGTGAAAGGAGCCAAAGGTTGGTATCCATAGTATACTTCGAAAGGCTAATTCACTGTAGAGATACGAGTAGCTCTGTTGTAGCTATGCTGTTATATTTGGGTGGTTTTCTCACTTATTTTTCTGATGTTAGATGTAGAGAGCATTCCCCAAGGTGTGGTTGACAAGCTTAATCTGACAATCTGTCTATAGATAAAATGAAGTGGATAAGTGCAACTGCTAACCAAGAAGCTTCCACAATGATAACCAAAATCAACTCAAAATGGGTTATGTGCATCCCAAAATGATAGTTAGTGGCATCTTGTGTAGCATTGTCTGTCTTGGTGCATGGCATAAAGATTGCTATTATTGAATTTGACATACAACTACAAAGATGCAGTCATATTGGTGTTGGATGGCAGACAAATCATTGAAGTTTGTGGAAATGGAATCTCAATGTGGTGAAGTCATTGACAATGAATGGCTAATACAATCCAAGCGTCCAATTGGAAGGTTTAAACTGTCTTCAATGAGAGCACCGACAAATGAAATCCTCATTTCGCTTCTGCGTAGGAAGCCAATAAAAGTGGCGTAGAGTTGTTGCAAGGTCTTTTGTACACCAAAATGCCTCCCATAGGAGGATGAGTGAGCCCCCTTAAGCAAAAGTTTGAGGGTAGGGCTGGCGGAAATGGAAAGTTGAGCGAGCTTGTACAATAACCCATCCCCCAAATTGAGATATTGGAAAGGGGTCTGGTTAACCATTTTGGGCTGTTCAAGCATCAACAGTTGGACCAAATTTGGGATTCATGGAGTAAATATGTTCCCACACAACATAGGCTGCTCACTGAGTATTGATCCTATGTACAAATAAAGGAGGATGGTG
The DNA here is from genome assembly GCA_018340775.1 of Taxus wallichiana var. yunnanensis. Lineage (NCBI taxonomy): Eukaryota > Viridiplantae > Streptophyta > Pinopsida > Cupressales > Taxaceae > Taxus > Taxus wallichiana. The sequence goes on from CM031234.1 coordinate 762,513,615, forward strand.
AAGAAGACACCGCTTTGTTGAGTATGCATTGTTTAACTTGATCACCAAATGATATTGCCGATAAGATGCCGATTCAAATGCTGATGTTCCTGAGTCATAGATTGAGAATTCAAGAACTAAAGTGGCTGGTGATTAGCATGTAGACTATCCTTATTGAGAAGATAATTTTGCCACCACATTATTGCTTGGACAAGGGTACAAAGCTCCTTGCCGCAGGTTCTATAATTGTGCTTTGCCTGCAATAAGGATTCTAAAATGATAAGCGACCAAGTGTCCTTGTGTAAGAATCATGTCTATGGCATATCTAGCAGGAAAGTTGACCTCAATGAAGTATTTGGCACCTTTGAACCAGTTGACTATGTACTCCTCATTATGCACACTCTTCGGTAGAACTTGAGCAAGAGATCCCTAAGGAGAAATGTTGGGTTGTAACCTTCCCTACTAGACAACATGTCTGATTTGGTACTATCTCAACACTCTTGATGGATGTGGTGCAATATTACGCGGGACGCATCCCTAGATTTTGTGATGCCTCGGACGTTTTGGGACATACATCTTGGATGAGACATCCCCAAAATTTAATATATTTTTGATTTGTAATCTTTTGACGCTTTCAATTTAAAATAGAACCCCCTTAAAAAAACAAAAAATGTTATGCTTATAAAAACATTGAACCCTAATCCCAAAAGTACTTTGAAAAACATTAAAATAGTTCCAACCCCCAATTTCATTGAATAAAGTTAAGATGTATAAATATTAATTTTCATATATTATTTAAATAGCCATCTCCCCATTGTTTCCCCATCATTCCCAAAATTTGGGGATCTTTTTTTGCAGTCCCAAAATTCTTGTTTTCCCGTCTGGAGACATAGTTAACTATGCTGTAGTGTGGTTGGCCCAAGGTTAGTAGAATGTTGGATGAAATTATAAGGAGGAACTCCTTTTGGCTCCTTGAGATTATCAGGGTATGCATCAACAAGAGATTTGATTAAAGACGTAAGGTTTTCACAGTCCATAAAGTTTATGAGCAAGCTTCTTGAAAATTTGTGTAAAAGATTTTTAAAATTTGATTTTAGAGGGATCCGCCAACATTATTTGCCTTATCTTCCTGATTATTGAAAAGAGTCAATAATTTACCCAAGTGGACTTGTTTAATCAATGCCCTGTTGGTTGGAAAAGGAATAACAAAGCTTATACACTTGATCTTCCTTGTGCAGCTAATATGCCTCATGCGGAAGCTGTTAAAGACAACCCTGTGCTAACACTGATTAGTAGCTTTAAGTATCAGATGGAAAAATCAAGTGGACCAATGCTAGAAACAATTGTCTTGGAATGGTTCAATGGTGATACTGATCCCTTGCAAATCACAAGTGTGGATTGACCTTCCTCTTTGATGCATCCCAACTAGTATGAGTGTGGATGGACTATGGTCATCAACTTAAATTTGTTCACCAACTTATGAATTCAAGTACCTCTGGCTGCCATTGTTAAAATATAAGCTCAATTAATCTGTCTTTGAGTTGAAAATAATGAACAAATAGAGCTTCTTGATTATTTACAGAATAATTGTTGACCATGCGTATGAGTTGATAATTAAGATTGTCCGGATTAGATGCTTGAGTTTTAAGTCTCAAGTGTCAATTTCTACTTAGATATGAGGTCCTATTACTTTTTTATTTAAGGACTCAACATTTGTCTATAGAATGTCCAAGGTGCTTGTGATAAGTGCAGAACTTCCTTGAATCCTCAAATGAAGGAGCCCAATCCTCAATTGAGGTTCTTTTTGACGAATTCCATTCTTTGATGACAAACTCGTAGGACTAAAAAGAGTTGGCATGGGCAAAAGATGTGCTCTTCTTCTGAGATGTGAAAGATTGGTTGGGCTTTGGAGTTCCTTTTTGTTAAGCATAGTGAAATGCATGCTCTAACTCCCCACTAATACGATAAAATACCTTTGATACGAATTCAATGTTAAGGACCTCATCCAATTCATACTCCTTTAACTTTATGGAGAGGCGATTAAATTGATCCATATATTGTTGGATTGAGGTTGCAGATGCTTGAAAAGATGGAGCCAAAGTGCTGAGGTCCTCTTTGTATTTGAGGAGGTAACACAATGGCCTAATTGTCTCTTTAAAAATATTCCAACTATCAATAGTCAGTCGTTGTGTTGTAGCTAAAAGTTGGATGTGATATTACTGCCATTTTAGGCTTGACTATTTATATAAGCCCTACTAATTACGATTTTATGAGGTTCAATGCGATTTGATTGCATCTTGAAGTTTGCCTTTAGACTAAATCCAAAGATCCAACATATCCTTATGATTTTATGAGGTTCTCTTTGTACTTGAGGAGGTAACACAATGTCCTAATAGTCTCTTTAAATATATTCTAACTATCAGTAGTCAGCTGTTGTGTTGTGGCTAAAAGTTGGCTCTGAGAGTACAGCCATTTGAGAATTGACTATTCATGTAAGCCCTACTGATAATGATTTTATGAGGTTTAGTGAGATTTGATTGCATCTTGAGGTTTGCCTTTAGACTAAATCCAAGCATCCAACATATCCTTATCAATCGTACTATTGAATTGGGGAATGAATGTATTGGTGTCCAACTTGAAAGGAGGTTGGGCATCTGAAATGGCATTTGGAACTGGCACACTTTGTTCCAGTTGACATGAGTTGTTGAAACATGCTTGTCATTTGCTGCATATGTTTGATCTGGAACTTGTTTTACTGTCTCTCTCAGCTATGCAGAACATAGTGAGTGGTTGGAGCAAGTTGGGATTTTTGTGAAATAAAATATTCAAGAAAATAAGATAAGGCATTACACTACATGTAAGACATCACAAAAGGCGCTTGAGATGACATTTAGAATAGGTACGTTTTGTTTCGGTTGAAACATGAGTTGTTGAAACATACTTGTTATTTGCTGCATGTGTGTGGTATGGAACTCGTTTTGTTGTCTTCTCGGCTTTGTAGCACATAGTGAGCAATTAGACCAAGTTGCAGTTCTTTTGAAATAAATGATTCAAGAAAATAAGATAAGGCATTACACCAAATGTAAGACATCACAAAAGGCATTCTGTTTTCTATTTCTTTGGTTTTCTCTTCTTTTAAATACAATAGAAGACTGCAATAAAGGCGTCATGTATAGATGTCAATGGTACCCTAAACAAAATAATAGTAAAGAGGGAATAAGACTCAAGAGTCATGTTAGACTAAGATTGAAAATAATGAAAAGAAAAAGCTTGGGAACCCCCTCAAATACCATCAGGGTAAACATTTCTCTATATAATGTAGATTAACCCATAATATTTTTCTCATAAGACTACTAAAATCATCTCCCTTTCCAAATATAAAAAACAAAATATACTAGACAATTTACCCATGTGAATAATCTTCTAAACATTAAAACATTGATGTTTCTGCTTATCTCCTTAGCAGGGCATCAATTACAGATATTTCTCATTCACGAGGATGATGATCTACAACATAATTGAGACGATAAAACCGCAATCACTCGAAGCAGATATGGAAGGCTCACTTGAACAAACAAATGGAAGTTTTAAGGATCTAAACTACAATGAATGGCACTGCATATGGCCATGTGAATGGGTACCATGTATGTGGAGAAGAAACCGCTGAGGAGAGTTGAGAAATTGCCCATGATCAAGGTTGAGAAAATAACATCTGAGCAGAAACACCCTGAATTAGATCTGGTAGAGATTTATTGGGAGATACAGAACCAAGTTAATTTCAAATTGCCTAGACCACCACGGGCTTAATGGATGCTCATAATTCTGGCTATCACAGAACAGATTGTGAATGGGAGTGTTTCGAGGGTGGAAATAACACCAAATGGAGATGATTCACTCACCCATAAACAATGAATAGGTCATGGCTTTTAAAATAAAAAAGGTGGTTGTGCCTTGAAATGACCCATCGATATGTGTTAAGAGGGTTTTAGAATGAAGATTGGGCATGAGGAATAGAGGAATGGTAAGGTAGTATGGAACAAAACTCCAATACCAAACTAATATGCCCTCACAAAGCAAAATATAAAAAATAAGAAGGGGAATACGCACAAAAAATAAAATCGAAGAATTAGGAGCCGAAACCTGGTTCTGTGTACACCCTTCATCAGGGCATTAAAAAAGGCTTACATGAAGAAGGGTGAGAGCTTGTGGGATGAAGACCAGCACTTGTAGAGGGCCCCGAGAATCAGGCATGCAAGATCCACTTAATTCAGTTTTTGAGTTTTGTACATGCAATTGAAAGGTCTCATGTAAATTGAGCCAAGTTTACATGCATATATTCACAATGAAGTAGTTATGTACAATGTTGGAAATCACCATGAGGAGTGAGTTTCATCAATGTGGAGGCTAACTATAGATGATCTAAATGTCAGATTCATGTCAAAAGAGCCATGCCAATGATCGTTTCCCAAAAGAGGCAAGTTCAATCGTTTTTGATAGCATAGAGGCAAAGGAGGATGGATTGACAATTCATTGAGGGAACCCAATCAATAATGGAGGATGCATGGGATGAAGTTCTAAAGATTTGCTTTGTGTTTTACTTGTTTGCAATGACATAAGTTGGTTTTTCCTTGGTTGTGAGAGGATTTGATTGAACATGTTTGTACACTTTGTGTTAAGATGAATGAGCTAACATCTACAAGAGCAAAGAAATTGGTATATCTACAAAGTAACTTCTTTCTACAAACAAGGGAGAATTTGGAGCACCTTTATGGATTAGTCCAAATGACAAGATTAGGGTTTGGGGATGGTGTAGTAGGCTGTGGGCCCTTGACGGGCCTTCCATGTTTTTCTTGTTTAGTAAATATATATTTTTAAGTTGCAAGCCATCAAGGATGCTTATATGACCTTGGGCTGACTCAACCTACCTGAAGACATTTCTAGGACTTATTGGCATCCACAACGTTAGGAATGCCCTAGGATGCCCCACGGAAGGTTGAGATGCCTTCTACCACCTTAGGGACTTTTGATGTCCCAAACATTAGGAGATTCCCATAATGTCCCACACAAAGCTAAGATGCCCTTTATTGTCGAGAGGGACACAAAGGCATCCTTGTAATGATAAAACATACAAAATATTCCTAAAATGACACTTACAAATGCCAAAATGTCTCGAGGACTATTAGATCACCCTCACTAGTTGTCCATTGTCCCCATCCCCAAGTCCCTAAAATATTTAAGATGTCTTGAATGAGTCCATGAGGAAAACAACACATCCCTTAGGTACACTAAGAAAATACCTTCTAGTTTGCCTCAAGATAAATCTTTTGAGTTTAGGATTGAGACTACCCCACTAGTATCTTGCCTTATCTTTACAATAAAACCATATCAGTTTACATGGAACCTGAAAACCAGGCATATATATATTTATTCCACATGAAAATCCCATATTCATTTTTTGAAAAAGGCATAGTATTGCTAATGTCAAGACTTATTAACTCTCATGTTCTTGTGTGAGCTCAATAAGTTCTTTAAGTTTATATGAGATTAGAATTTACCTTATATATGTATATTAAAAAAAAAATCCCCATCATATTAGATTGCAATCAAAGTGTACATATTCTACTATGTCAGGCCTGAAAGCTATTAGTCCAAGCCTGGGCATTATGCAGAAAAGGATACATATTATGATTCATTAGTACAAATCAGAATCCGGTATCTTCCTCAGATCCTCTTGAAGCTTGGATGACCACCACTGAGGAGGCAAACCATAACAAGTAATGTTGTAGTTGTCAAGAGCCCAATTGGCTAAGCCATCTGCTGCTTTGTTGCGTTCTCTGGGTACATGGCTGACTTGAACCTCCTGGAACTTATCCTGCAAACTTTGAAGCTTCTCCAACTCTCTTGCTATTTTCCAATTTTTACTATGAATTCCTTTAGGATCAGATAACAAGCTAACGATTACCTTTGAATCAGATTCAATTTGGAGTTTTTGCCACCCAATTTTGAAAGCCTCTTGCATCCCTTTATAAACAACTTTGATCTCTGCTAAGTTATTAGTTATATGTCCCAATTTCTCAGCAAAGAAGAAAGCTACTGATTTATTAGAATATCTACCAATGCCTCCCATACTAGCCTGACCCAGATTGCCCCTTGAGGCACCATCCGTGTTCAATTTACCGTACCCAAAAGGAGGGGCTGTCCAATGTCTATCCATCTGACTTTCTTTTTAGGTTGAAAGGCAGGCATTGTTGAAGTCCTGGGCTGCAAAGAGAGTTGATTACATAAATGTTCCCATTCCGGAGTAAGAATCTGAGGTAGGCAAATCTTATGCTTGATAGATTCAGCTATATTAATTTTGATCTTCTCCCAAACGTAAGTGATATCCTTGCTGTTCTGCTGGAAAATTCTTCTGTTTCTCTCCTTCCAAATGTTCCAGAGCATAAGGGAGATGCCAAACCACAATGCCAGGAGAAGGTTCTGACCCTTAGGCAGTTGGTTTTGCCATGCTCTAATCAGCTGTTCAAAGGACTGAATGCTGACCAATGGAAGGTTAAACACTTGGGATAAATGCTGCCATAAAGAGACCACCCATGGGCATTGGAAAAACAGATGTGTGATAGTTTCCTCATTATCCAGACATAAAACACAACGAAAGGGGCCATAAAAGCCTCGTTTCATAAGTCTATCCCCAGTTAAGACTCTCCCCCTTAACAATAGCCACACAAAGAAGCTCACCTTGGGCCATAAAGCAGGCTGCCATATACGTTTGAAGATATCCTTCAGTGGATGAGGAGTATTCCTACTTAGAGAAGCATAGCCTGAAGAGACTGTATATTCACCTGTAGGGCTGTTCCCCCAAGCTAAGGAGTCAGGCATAGGGGAGGTTGTTAGAGGACGACCCAAGAGAATTTTATTTATCTGTGTTTGCTGCTCTTCCCCAACTTGGATTGGCCATTCCAGAGAGGGAGTCCAACACTGCCCAATCTCCCAAGGATGAGTACTGGGCTGACAATAGTGAGCAACTTTAGTCCATCCTATTTCATGCAAAGCATCCATGGTGTTCTTTAACTCTGGAAACTGAGTAATGATTGGCGGATGCCCATCCCAAGAATCAGTCCAGAAGTTAGCATTCTGACCATTATGGATAACCCAAAACAAATGCTTTTTTATGAGAGCTTCCCCCACTTTAAGAACAACAAGAATTGGTGATCCCTTGGAGGAAGAGACAACCTAATGATTCTCTCAGGGGACTTATTTTCAGCGTACTTGGCGTGAATATTAGCAGCCCACAACTCAGTTGGATCCATAAGCATTCTCCAATACAGTTTAGTTGTCATAGCCTTATTGTGCTTGGTGGAGGATTTAAATCCTAAACCACCTTCCTACTTAGGTTGACAAAGAGTTTCCCATTTGACAAGAGACCACTTTCTTTTTCTTGCAAACCACTCCACATGAATTTTGGCAAAGGGAATCCAATTGTTTCAAAGTTCTACCTGGAATATTCAAGATAGAGGAAACATATATAGGCAAGGCTTGAAGGAGTGCCTGAACCAATGTCATTCTTCCTCTTGAGGAAAGCCATTTATTAGTCCATTTCTGCAGTTTCATCTCATCTTTATTAATGATCCAATGCCAATCTCTGATTTGTTTAGGAGCAAGAGGGACCCCCAGATATTGAAGTGGAAGAAGTCCTCTTTTAAAGTGGAAGATGTTAAAGCAATGAAAGAAAATGATGAAAGAAAATGATTCTAGGTAAAGCTACTTACTTGGAGGCTCAACAATTGTAGAAGCGTAGAATCATCCACAAATTGTAGATGGGTGAGAGGATGAGCTTCTTTGGCCAATCGAAAACCACTGATCTTTTTTTCCTTGCAAGCTTTAGTTGCCAATCTGCCAAGGCACTCCGCCAGAATGATGAATAGAAAGGGGATAATGGATCTCCCTGACAGATCCCCTAGAATCGAGAAAATCTGAGACGGAGTACCATTAACAAGGACAGAAAAGGAGATTGAAGACAAACATGCTCTAACCCAATCAATCCAATCCTCTGAAAAGCCAAACTGCGCCAAAACTTTACATAGAAAATTCCAGTCCACTCTATCATAGGCTTTGGACAAGTCAAGCCTAATAAACATAGACGGAGCTTTTCGGATATCCATGGAGTGTAAGGTTTCCTGTGCTAGCACAATCTCATCATGAATTTGATGTCCTGAGAGAAATCCCCCTTGTTTTGGAGAGATGATCTTGTGAAGAAGAGGTTTCAACCGTTCTGCCATAACTTTAGTGACTATTTTATACAGAACATTACATAAAGCTATAGGTCTAAAGCCTGAAATGTCCTCCACTTCATTAGCTTTAGGAATAAGGGCTATGAAGGTTTTATTTTGTATATCAAATAACTTGATGGTCTTCATGTGTTGGCTTAGTGTCAATCAAGCATCAAGTGGGCATTGGGCAATAGTTGAGCATGTGGGAATCAAGTGGGGCTAGGTGGTGGCTCATGGAATGTTGGTTGGGCAATCGAGGTTGCTTGGAGGTGTTGGTTGGATGTAGGTCAGCATGGGGCAGATGTTGATTGAATATTGATCATTTATCATTTGGTGCCAAGAGGGCAAGTTATTTTTAAGTCGGTGCCAGTGGGCATTGGTTAGGTGCTGATCAAATGTCAATTGATTAGTCGGTGCCAAGAGAGTAAGTTAGGTGTTAGTCAGTGCTAAGTGGGCATTGGTTAGGTTCTGATCAAATATCAATTGACATTGAGTGGATTTTGGGAGGTTGTGGGTTGGGTGTTGAATAGGTGTTAGTAGAGGGCTAGTTGGGAATTAAGTGGGTCAAGCATGAATAAAACAATGTGGCCATGAGTTGAGTGTCGATTGGAAATAGCCTTTGGTGACTAAAAGATTTGGCCACATGCTCGAATTAATGAAAAATTAGGCCACATGCAAATTTAAAGGGAGTGGCTGCACTTCTAAAGGAGAAAATCAGTATCAAGCTTTGACACTACTTGGAAGAGATCAAAAGATCTCTTATGTTAAATTCATAAGGATTCAATGTAATCTATATTATAATATAGGAAGAAGGATGATATCTTCGACAATGGCATATGGATATTTATATTGTTTAATGGGTATAATGATAATCCAAATGAATATACCAATACAACCCACTTTTTCATAGATAACCTTATAATAGGCTTTCAAAATATAAGTAAACATGATAAAATATTAAAATATAAGGCAGCAACTAGGTAGAATATGAAATCTTCTCGAAAGCAAGAGGTCTGTTTTGTTTTGAGAAAACAAAGTTACAATGTGCTTGTAGAACATGTGAATCTGATCTCAATTGATGATGCCATATTTTTCCTAGAATTCGAATCTAATCTCCCCTTAAAGTACATTACTCATGTATTTTTCATTACAAATCCAAGCACATCCTAAAATATGTTATGGACCTTGACAAATTTGGATTATGTAATGCAAATATCAGGGTTATCTAATCAAACCATTAAACAATTGTGTAAAGATGAAATAAGATTAGATTATAGCAAATGACAGTAAACATTTCGATCCTAAATCATGTCTAGATTATAACGACAAATTGCAATAGCATAGATGAGCTAATTAAGGAAAGTACAAGTAGGGTTAGAGAGGATTGCACCAATTTTGGACCGAGATGTGATAATGATTTGAGAATATGTAGGAAGAGTATGCAAGTCGTTGTCAAGCTGCCCTAAAAATATGGGAGTGTGATTCTTCAAGTAGGATAAAGTCGTTAGTCTCGAGACAAAGTCGCCTAGGCGACTTTGTCCTGTCTGGATGGCTCTGTCCTCTGTAGCTTTGATCTGGATCTTGCTTCGGCACCGTGTTCCTCTATGTCCGTAGCTTTGTCTTTTGTGGTTGAAATATGATTGTAGTTGTCAACCGATTAGGAATTTTTCTTCTTCTTTGCTTGGGATCTAAAAAGGGATTAACAATTTTGGGTTGAGTGGCACCCACCACGCCTTTGTCTGTTTGGATGGCTTTGTCCTCTGTAGCTTTGATCTGGATCTTGCTTCGGCACCGTGTTCCTCTATGTGCCGTAGCATTGTCTTTTGTGGTTGAAATATGATTGTAGTTGTCAACCGATTAGGAATTTTTCTTCTTCTTTGCTTGGGGATCTAAAAAGGGATTAACAGTTTTGGGTTGAGTGCCACCCACCACGCCTATGTAGCAATAGTCCGAAGAGGCATCAAACCCTTGTAGCTCCCCATGCGATGTATATGTGCACGATGTATATCACAACGTGTTTGCAATGAAGACCCAAATTTGGACCTCCAACACTTGGCAATGATCTTTGGTATGTGAGATGTAGCTTTGTAAATTGGCCTAGGGCATCCTTGTAAGATGTGTTACACTTAGAGCTGACCGAATGTGCTTGAGAAACTAATATAACAATTGGATACTTTATTGTGATCTTCGGGGTAGCCCAAAGATGTGAGAGGCGAGACCCTTAGAATGGGTTAAGTGAATGTGCTTTGATAGGTGATAGTTGTGACAAGATTTCTTGCTTAAATGACACATGACCGACTAGGTTAACTTGTGCTCTTGAAAATATGGCCGTTAGAACTTTGGAGGATGAAGTCGTCGGCACACGATAAAGTCAGCTAGGGGATCTTGTCTATCATGGTTGAATTCGTCAGGAACAATGGACAATGCAAATTGTTAGTTGAAGATGGTGGCAAGATATCAAAGATGTGTTGTATATTCTGAGAATGAGCTTTTGGTGGTCAATGAATGATAATGAGTGCGACTTAGTGGTTGGTAGTGCTAGTTGAGCAAGGGATGTGTATGAATACGTCAATTCAGTGCACAATGATTTAATGGGCTGACATAAATGCCAATGATTAATTGCCAGTAGATTTGACAATACAGTAATTGAAAATCGCTTGATTAAAATATAATGAAACGCAAACCTCCCATGAGGACAAGGCATGTGTGAGACTGAAATTTGTGTGTTCCCTTCTTTTTGTGTATATAGCCATACATGTGAACCTATTTTCCACATGTAAAAATGTGTATTTAAGTCCAATCAAAATACTAATACAAAATTAGTAAATAACATATTGAAAAATAAAAGTGTGAAATATATAAACTTGTTTTCCCTTGGTGTTGAATGTGAGAGAAGAGTAAACTGAAAAGTGAAAATTCATAAAACATGTACACTTGTTTGCCCTTGGTGTGTTATATGTGAGGGAAGAGTAAATTGATCATAAATAAGATGGTAGCAATTAGGCTTGCTATGTGAAGCCATGTAAACCATCCACAACAATTGGGCTTGCGGAGTGAAGGCATGCAAACCCTCTGCCACCATTATGCCCATTGAGTGAAGCCGAATGAACCATCCATAACAATTGGGCCTGTTGAGTGAAGCCATGTGCAAATGTTGTGATGTTATAATTGTGAGCATATTATTATATGGTGTCATATGAAGCACTGTATTTGAAATCTGCATGAATGTGTTAGAAAACCCAATAATATTTCTCCCTTTTAAGATAAGGGATGTCAGTAAAGGGTCATTTAGATGAAAAGAGAAAGTGTTAGTCATGTTAAATCGAAGTACCAACATGATCAATGATATAAACCAAAATTAGTGTATCGGTGAATATGATACACTATGTATAAATCCAAAAATAAAATTATATATTAGCACAAGTATTGTGTAACATTTGTGAGTTAAAGCAATGATATCCAATAATGTGTATATGATCATATTAGTAAACATGTCATGATAGTGTTTGTGATAGATTTAACAACTCAAGCACATGCAATGTGTGTAAAAGTTGTGAAATAAGAGGAGTGTCACTCAATAATGTGTATGCATCATCAAAAGCGTGAAGCATATCATGAAACCATTCTTGTAGGAGTCAACTACATAGTGTAGTAGTGTTAGGATGAGTAGCATGACAACATGGTGTCCCCAAGATTTCACCTTGAAATATGGGACTACCCCTTTTAAAAAAATTTCGTTCTTTTCAAGTAACGGGTCGTTTTGTGTTTGTTTTGCTGCAGTTTGTTTGCATTGCTCTAAGGTATCCCCAGAGAGTCATAAAAGCCAAATTCGCCAAATACCCACATGTTAAAACTCACTCTATCCCTTCACCAGGTTTTGTCTGAGAGAATTTTATTTATTTATTTATTAAATAAATAAAGTTCTTTTAAAAATAGATTGAGCTAAAATTGGAGGATTTAGGTTATATAAAGCACTTCACCCCATCATTATTACCATAGAACATTCACCCGGGGAAGAATTTTTGCAGACCAACTAATTGGAGAATTTTTTCAGCAATTGCCCGCAGCTTCTTTTGTTTTGTTTTATTTCTTTTTGTCTATGTTTTGGTTTGTTTTCTCCAGAATTCCCGTAGCCTATTCATTCTTCCTGCCAAACCTTTTCCTGGGCCTAGGGTTTTGAAAAGCTATCCAATATTTTTAATTACTAATTTGTCTAAAGGTGATCAGAGCTTAGGATTCCTTCAGAGATTGCAAGAGGTTGCTTGGTCCAAAAAGGTGCAATAATGGATTTTATGAAAATAAGAAAAATACTACCACCAATGTGTAGAGCTTGAGAAAATATGCACTTTTAGAAAAAACGACACCTAAAACGGAGCCACGGAGTGAAAGTTATGGCACTTGCAAGTTTTTGTTGCTACATCTTCCTGGACCCTTTCCAAAAATGGAAAATTTTATTCTCTACTTGTGTTTTCTTCACCGAAAATCCAAAAATGGAAATAAAATGCTGCTGATGAGTTTTCACGCAACTTTAAAAGCAAAAGTCATGCAAGTTGCACTTTTTGGGAAGAGCAATTTCATAATACAAGCTACATTTTTCAAAGCTGCCCATACTCTTGAATTTCCACAAAAAACGTGAAAGTCAAATCACTTAAGTGAAAGTGGGAATTTTGGCGCTGCCTAGAAGGTGGGAATTTGGAGGCTACCTGGAAGGTATAAAATTCCCATGATGGAAGTTAAGTCATTTAAGTGAAAAGTGGGAATTTTGGAGTCACCCTAAGGTGGTAATTTGGAAGCTTCTGCATAGAAGGTGAAAAATTCCCATGATGAAAGTCAAGTCATTTAAGTGAAAAGTGGGAATTTTGGAGCTGTTAGGAAGATGGGAATTTGGAGCCTTCTTAGAGGGTTGTTTTTCCCACCATTAAAGTTAAATCACTTTAAGTGCAAATGGGAATTTTGGAGCTGTTAGGAAGATGGAAATTTGGAGCCTTCCTGAAAGGTTGTTTTTCCTATCATTAAAGTTAAATCACTTAAGTGCAAATGAGAATTTTGGAGCTGCCAGGAAGGTGGGAATTTGGAGGCTTCCTGGAAGGTTGTTTTTTCCCATTATGAAGGATAAATCACTTAAAGTACAAATGAGAATTTTGGGGCTGCTTGGAAGGGTAAGAATTCCCATCAAAGAGGTTTTATTCACCCATGCAAGTCGCACTTTTGGAAAAGTAATTTCTTCATGCTAATGGGAATTTCGGGGCTGCCTGGAAGGTGGGAATTTGGAGGCTTCCTGGAAGGTTGTTTTTTCCCAATTAAAGTTAAATCACTTAAGTGAAAGATGGGAATTTTGGAGCTGCTGGAAGGATAAAAATTCCCACTTCCTTGCCCTCTTATTTTTTCCACAATTCCTAGCCAAAAAGTGCGACCCATTTTGGCATAGCTAAATGCCTAAAAGTTGACTTCTTTTAATTGTTGGGAAGCATCCAGTTTTGGCACCCAAGGTTGGAAAGGATTTCTTTTTTATTATTCTAGCTATTTGCATGTTGATGTGAGTGCACAGTGAATTAAATAATATTTTTAGCTTGCTTGGCATGCAAGCAAAGTCTAAAAGTAGAGGGCAATAGGCTTCATAATCAGATCTTGGTGAAGAAATTAGATATTCATACTATGAGCTTCATGTGTCTGAATTATTTGTAGGAATACTTCATTTATGCCCATATTGGTGAAGAAAGCAAAAGTTAATGTTTGATACATTGAATATATCTTCGAATCAAGAGGAAGAAATAGATCCAACTCTCATAATTGTAAGAGCTTCCGACAAAAATTCATCCTCTTGCTTCTAACGTAGCCCATGTGGAAGTCATTGCATGGAAAATTCCTTTCAGCAGCTAGTGCATGTGCTCCCAATTTTCCGGTTGAAGCCTTCATTGAGTTTACTTGTATTTGCCTTCACCCAGTGCTTTTCAGAATTTAAAATTGCTCATATGCAATTAAAAATAAAAGGTGATGAGTTTTGTATGAATTGTTTATGGAAAACATTGCACTATTGCACGTACTGGAGAAGAACTGCAAAAAAACTTAAAAGATAAGAGGAAGACAATTCGAGGTAAGACCCGCAAGAAAATCTCTCGGTCAAACTTGCTTCTAGATCCAGTTTGGTGAGAATCAAAGAAAGGATTCAACAACATATGGGAGAAAAAAAAGCATCTCAGATTCAAGGCAGAGATATCATTCAGATCATTCATTGCTAAAGTAAATGAAGCAGAAGTGCAATACAGGTTGGATCAACATGTAGAGTATGGAAGAAGAACAAGACTGAGAGTGTTGCAGCTTTCTTCTAATTTCTTCTCCTCTTTCTTCTTCTTTCTCTTATTTTCTCCAAAAAGCAATTGAGCAATCAATTAAAATTGTAAAACTTAGGTAATTGGCTATAAAAGCCATTACTTCAAGTTATTGGAAGAAGTCAATTACTTGGAAATAGGTGGTAGACATGTAAAATAGAAGGTTCTATTTTCAGTTATAAATCATGCATGTCATGCAAAGAGGAATAAGAAGAATACTGCCAATTGTTTTCCTTTTCATAGCTTCCACATGTGGCAATTCATTAAAAGCTTCCTATTTGTAATTGCCCTCTATACACTATAAATAGAGGAAGAGCCTATGGGTTAAATGATCACAATTTGTTAATCAACATTCTTGAGTTCCAGACTTTGTGTTGCAGCCCTTGATGTCATTTTTGTGAAATTAAGGAATTGAATAAAGACAGATTTCCGGAGAACTTTGTGTCCATGGTGCATTTGCTTCTTACTTTTGTGTGGATCTTTAGATAAACTTTGTGTTATCTGAGATTTAGATTAGAAGTTTTTCTTTCCTTTACTTCTGAATATTGTGAGATCTACTTGTTTATTTAATCTATGTGTATGAGACCAACTCTGTAAACTATTGGTTGAATTACATATCTTCCTTTCTTCTTTCCCAAATTCCATTATTTTCCTTTAAAAATACTTCACAAATAGTCAACTTGTTTAGAAATTGCTTAGCTATGGTTCATAAGCTTTGTAATTAAAGTAAAACCCCCAAATAGTTATTAAGTTTCATATGTACCAGATTGATAAACATCTTACACGGGAGCCTCATTGGTAAATGAGGGAGATTTATCTCATGACTGCCTAGGTTTTAAGTAGAAAATCTAGCCAACACAACAACACACAACTCATCGCCTAATGAATCCATAGTGACCTAAGACATGACATGACGCAACATGACATAAAAGGGCCATCATAAAGAGACATGATTGACAATACGTGACAAACTTGACTAATGTTAGATGTTAGTTCGTGTGTGCAAGAACAAGCAATGATATAAAACAAGTGTGTAGTAAGGTGATAAACATCATGTAGTAAGCAATGAAAACAATCAATGTCCACAGAGCAATGTGTAAGTAGCAATGCAATAATCATGGAATATAGAATTTAATGTGTTTGGATCAATAGTGTAATTGAACAATGTCATAGTTGTGAAATATGACAAGCAATGATCTAAATCGTAGTGTGTAACCATCCAAGGTGCCATGAGCAATGTGTAATAACCAATGATCTATTAGTCAAGATGCTAAAACTCAATGTGTAAGAAGCGATGTCAACAAACAATAATCATAGTGTAAATTAACCATAGGGCTTAGAGCCAAAAATGCAATCAAGCAATGTGTGTCAAGCAAGTGGTTCCTGAATTTGTGCATGCCAATCAATGTGTATTGAACGTAGTGTGTAACAAAACAATGTTTGGCATAAGCTAAGTATGTCATAACAATGGGTTTCTAATGGAAAGAATTCAAGTAAGCAATATGTCATAAGATGTTCGATCTTGTCAAAGATGTATCGAGTAACGTGTCGTAGGATGTTTGTTCCATTCTAAGGATATAACTAGTGTGTATCATAAGTAGGAGGGATATTATACTTGCAATGTAGATGAACATAAACAAACAAGCAATGGATATTACTTAGAGACATCATTTATATGAGCAAACATAACGTAGAGCTTACTAGTGTACCAAAAAAACACAACATAGAGAACACAAGTGTACAAAGCAAACACGGTATACAACATGCAAACAAAAGAAAACACAACGGGTAACATACAATTACATGGAGCATTCAAAGTAGACAATATTGCAACTCAAACAAGTGTCTAAAGCAAGACAAATAGTATTGTATAGTAATCACACAAGTGCACAAAGTAGTCAATGTCATATATCGGGCAATGGAATACAATAAGCAAATGCACAAAGCAGATCAAGTCAATCAATGTCATACAAAAATCAAAGCATGCAACAATCATTCAAATAGAGTTGTCAAAACAATCAATGCTCTAAAGTAGTCAAGGAATACAACACACAAGTGCATGGAGTAGTCAAGTCAATCAATGTCATAAAGCAAGTAATGATGTACATAATCAATGTAATGTGAGAGATCAATTGTATAAGCAAGTAGTGTAGTGTGAGAAATAAATGATCTAAACAAATAGTATCATGCAAGCAACCAATCGTGTAAACAAACAATGTAGTGTGAGCAATCAATCATGTAATCAAGAAGTGTCGCGTGTAAGCAATCAAGGATAGCCAAAATAGTATCCGAAGGCCAATAATAGTGAACTAGTAAAAATAGTAAAGTAAGCATGGATCATAGTCGAGTTAGTGTCTAGAAGTAAGCAATGTGATCAATCGATAAAACATTGTAAAGCACATGTTGTAAGTAGCAAAACAATATAATGTGCACAATGGATTGGTGTAGAGAGATGTGATTGTGATAAATTCAGGCGTATAGATACCCATGGTGTAGGTATACTCCCAATGTGGTAGGGATCCCTCGGGATAAAAGGTTGTAAGAAGCTGTAAGGTGCTAAAGATGTGATCAAAGTAAGCTCGGTATGTAAGATGCCCCTCGACATCGATATGCCCCTAGGGTGGTAATGTGTGTAAAGCCCATGGGTCTTAACTGCTTAGAGTGCTCTATAAAGTGCGAGTGCTACGGTAGTGTAGAGTGCTAAATCAGATCGATCAAAAGGCACAAAGCTAGGCAAGGACCATACATGTCATATGTAGGTCTTGATTTTGTGTTTTTGTAATGTTGTATTACTTTTGTGTTTTTAGAATAAGAGATGTGAAATGTAAATGCAAAAGTAATGGCCTTGGGGCGGTGGCAAAATAGTGAAAACTGCAAGGTGGGATCTTGGGTAACTATTGTTCCCTCAACAATCACATTGGACCCATGAGAATGTGTTGCATCGTTGAGTAGTGATGAGGTCTTGGGTAAATTGTTCTCTCAACAATCACATGCATTGGTGATAAATATGTTGCATTATCGGGTAACTTCCTAGTTAAGAACTAGGGGAGAAGGTGTCAAATAATTGATAAAAGTGCTTTAATGTGTGTGTATGAAGTGTGACGGTTGTAAGAAGTTAACAGAGATAATAGTGTCAATGTGATAACCTATACCTTGTTGTATCAAGTGTGAAGAAGTCATGTTGGGTGATGGATAATGCCCACGTCGATCAATGGATTAGTGAAAAAGCGTATGCTTGAATTAGGTTGAGCAACTGTTGTGTTGGTGGGTGGCTCAAGATCTTGTAGAGAAATGGTGTTGTCATTGAGAAGCTCTTGAATTTTCTTTTGTAGTCGAAAACATCGATTTGTAGAATGTGCCCAACATTGATGATAATCACAAACGTAGCCGTCATCAAACCTAGATCCTTGTTGTTTGGTCGTATCAACAATAGGAGGTGATGGTAGTTGGATTAGATTACACTAGAGTAGTTTGCGTAAGATAATGCAAGGAGGTTGCGGCAACAAAAATGATTGTAGCGTTGTGTGGAAGTAGTATTAGTTGTTATAGGAGTAGGTTGTGCAACATTAACAATTTCAACCTTCTTAGTCTTAGTCGGCATATCCTTGTATGAGGGTTTTGATTGAAATTTGTTGTTAGTGATTGTGTGGTTTTATAAGTCAACATATTGGCCATGGTAAATTAAGAAACGTGAATTGTTTGCAAAGCTTGGGAATTAGACTAGCGGTGAACACTTTGATCAATCCGTTTTCTTCAATGTGCTTAGGTCTATGTGAAAGCAAGGTCTTTTTGTGTAATACATAATCCACCACCTTTCAATGTGATTATCGCTTGACTTGTGTGATTTGTGCAAATGATAAACGTTGCCCAATATTGATTGAAAAATGTGTAAGGAAACTATCAACCGAGCTTGGAATGTCTCAGTATGGATCCTAGAGGAAGTGTATCAAACCGATCAAGTGCATATTCTTTGAGGCTACACGGAAAGAACTTGGTAAGTGATTTATCATCCTACATATAGTCCATAGAAGAGGCCATGCGGTCGTGAAGGCGTTGTTGAGGATCAGTCTTGCCATCATAAAAGGAAAGCTTTGGAGTATAACTAGGAGGTAATGGATAATTAAGAACTTCAGGTGCTAATGGGTTATTGAGTAACCCAATAGAGATTGTGGTGTTTTGTGATTAAGAGAGCTATTTGCGCTTGCATGGATTGTAGTTGTTGGAAAAAATAAGAGGCACTTTGGCCATATAGGATAGGGTAGGTCCTTGTGTAGAAGGCTGTATGATTTGTATATGTAGTAGCTTGAGGAGCCATGTGTGATGCCCCTTAGTTGGAACATTAGGTGTATGTGAAGGTAGGTTGAATGCTTGAGTAGTAGCACCTAAAGGGGAAGGAGATCCTATAGATGGTGGATTTGTAGCAAAGGATTGTGCACTTTGTTGTTGTGCAACTTGTACCATGGTAAAAATATGATCAAGATGGTGTGGTCTATCCTTAAGTACTTGTGTGAAGATATCCATTTTGAATACGAGAGGCTTAATTAGGATTAAGTTCACATTGATCACCTCCATGGAAAGACAAAAGTCTCAATGACAACAATATTTTTGGTAATATGTGTAGGATCACCATGAACATAAATAGTATTACCATTAGTTTTGCTAGGATCAATTTTATTTAGGCATTGAGGAACTAGGGGTAATTGGATGTGATCGGTAGGAGTACTACCTAATCGGGTACTATGACGTGTTGGAGTTGTTGATTTAGCTTGCTTAGATGGTGTATGAAGATAGCATTTGATTGTCCTCCAAAATGAATTAGGGTTTTGGAAAAACCCTTAGAGGATGAATTTAGCCCTAAAACCAACTAGGAGGGTTTGGATCTGAAACCTTAAAGGCAATCAAATAAATTGTAGGTTGCATGTAACTTAAGTGGGTTTAACAAAATGTAATGCAAACATTAGGGCCAATCTAATTAAAACATTAAACAAATGTGTAAAGATAAAATAACATCAGATTAGAACAAATGACGGTAAACATTCGAATCCGAAGTCATGTCCAAATTATAAATGCAAATTGCAATAGCATAGATGAGCTAAGGAAAGTACAAGTAGGGTTAGAGAATCTTGCACCAATTTTGGACTGAAATGCAATAATAGTGTCATGAGAATGTGCAAGAAGGGTGTGTAGGTTATTGTCAAGCTGTCCTAAAAATTTGGGAGTGTGATTACTGCAAGTACGACGAAGTTGTTTGTCTCAAAAAATGTTGCCATGATGACTTTTTCTTATATGGACAACTTTGTCCTCCATGGCTATGATCTGGATCTTGCTTATGGCCGTGTTCCTCTATGTCTATAGATTCGCTTCTATGGTTGAAATTGCGCGATTGCGAGTTGTCCAAATGATTAGGGCTTCTTCTTCTTTGCTTGGGGACCTAAAAAGGGGTTAGCATTTTTTTGGATTGAGTGGCACCCACCACGCCTATGTAGCAATACTTTGAAGAGGCATCAAACCCTCATAGTTCCCCACCCGATGTATGTGTGCAAGATGTATATCGCAATGTGTTTGGAAATGAAGACCCTAATTAGGACCTCCGACACTCAACAAGATCTTTAGTGTGTGAGATGTAGCTTTGCAAATTGGCCCAGGGAAGCCTTGTAAGATGTGTGCAGACTTAGGGATGGTTGAATATGATTGAGAGACTGATAAAGCAATTGGGTGCGTTTTTGTGATCACCTAGGTAGCCCAAAGATGTGAGGCCCTTAGAATGGGTTAAGTGAATATGCTTTTATAGGTGATTGTCGCGACAAGATTTCTCTCTCAAATGACACATGACTGACTTGGCTAACTCATGCATTTGAAAATGTGACTCTTAGAGCTTTGGAGGACAAAGTTGTTGGCTCTGCGGACAAAGGCGGCCAGGCGACTTTGTTTGTCATGGCTGACTTCCTTTGAGTGTAGTTCTTAATGTAAATTGTTAATTGGAAATGGTGGCCAAATGTTCGAAGATGTGTTGTATATTCCGAGAACGAGTTTTTGACTGGTTAGTGATGGATAACAAGTGTGACCTAGTGGCCGATAGTGCTAGTTGAGCAAGGGATGTATAGGAATTACTAATTAGTCAATTTAGTGCACAATGAGTTACGGGATGAGATAAATTGCAATGATTAATTGCCAAATGCTTTAAGTCCAAATTTAGCTATCTATAGATTGAAACTAATAAAATTCGAGAACATAAATCTGCCTAGGAAATTTTGAAACAAAAATTTATGAGATGTGAAAGGAAACTATTTTAAGGAGTAAACTTTTTCTAAACAGGAATTAAACTCTGCATTGATTACAACCAATAAATTGAACATCACAAGTTTGCAGGTGACCTACTCCCAATTTTGAAAGCAACCCTTTGAGAAAGTGCAAAATTGTATAGTTTCATTTTGAATAATCATGTCCTTATTTCAATGTCTTTTCATATTTATAGGAAAGGAATCCTTCGCTAAAAATAACCAACCTCGGATCATCACGAAGCAATCTAAAAGTAACTAGCCTTTTTTTCATCACATAGCAAATTAAAATTAACCAATCTTTGCTTAGTCAGAAATAAATCTGAAAATTCCCACAGTAAATGTATCTATAGCCTTTTCATGGCTCCATTTATTTTATTTCTTTCAAATTGACTAAACCTTATCTCCTAATAGTGCAACTGACTAAACTATAGCTAATTATATCTTCATCCTTAATTTGCATGGATATTATCTTTGATATCCCACATTCTTTCTACAATTCTTCCATGCTTGAATTGATTGGTCCCCAATCAAGTAAAACAATGAAGGGTGTGAAGTATGCTAGGTCCCTCCCATGAAGCATCCTCTATAGGAAGATCTTTCCGTTGCGCACCAAATATTTTGTAAATACTTGGTCCCTCAACTTTGTATCTCTAGTAGTTAGGATGTCCTTAGGTGTCATGTCCACAACCTTAAACCCAAAAGTGCAAATGAAAACCATGATAATATATATATATATATATATATATATATATAGATAGATAAATATTTTAAAACACTTAATGCCCAACACTAGTTTGCTTCCATGACATTACAAAGACATAATTTGTATGCCAAGATACTAATCACTATTCGCAAAAAGTTCAAGCATTCTTAACAAGATCTCTTTAAGGGATGACACCCGAACTGGAAGAGGTCATTGGTCCAATACAAAGAGGAAATCACATAAGTGTGACCCACCCTGCATAGGGTTACTGAAGGTTGGGTTTGCAGCTTGAACATGAGTTACTATAGATTTCTAGAGATGTGAGTCATTAAGGGATGGGTTTCATGTTTAGTTTCCCCACATTTAAACGATGATGATCTGCTTCTCACGTAATGTGCATTCTTGAACATCATTAGCTTGCATAAGTCTTTAGAATGATAAAACAATAGGCATCACAAGGAGCTGCCTAGAAAAAGACTATTAGATACTCTTTTCAAGACACAGGGATGTATAACGCGTCCAATGTGCTATGAAATTGATTGATATTACTCAAAGGTAAAAGAAGAGCTAAGAACCTGCTTCAGGAAAGAAGAAGGTTTAAACAAGCTTTCCTACTTTTCCCAAATGCACTCAAACCATCCTCCTATCCAGCATCTACTGGTTTCTAGAACAAGACCGGCTACATGTACATGTTTGACCGTAATACAATATCTCTAATTCCTACAAGGCTACAACGAAAGAATTTGCAGATTAGAACTATTCCATTTCTGGTCCCTTAAATCATTTGAAGCTTAAGGTTTAAGATACGATATAATAAAGAGAAAAACTAAAAGCAGTGAGAGTATTCCATATATTATTCCTCATTATTCTTCTCAAGCATAAACAAGGAGCACATGGGCCCCATCACATACTTGGTTAATTTAACAATGTGCACCTTAATTCATTTTTCGTTGCAACCACATGAGATAAGTGTGTCAACTACAAAATCCAAGGTAATACTTGTATTCTACTAAGTCCATGGGTTACATTCATTCTGTGATGACTAAAACATTCTTTACAAGTCTGATTACAACATTCTGTGATGACTAAAACATTCTTTACAAGTCTGATTACAACATTCTGTGATGACTAAAAGTCTAAAACATTCTTTCCAAGTCTGATTACAACAATATTCATGAATACATCAATACAATGCCATGCAGTCTAAACAATTATAAATCATTTGACCAGATGAAGAGAGAAAAATGGGCAAGAATGGTTTTAGTTTTAATAACATTTTCTTCCACAGTTTTGTAGACCAGACAACTTGGTAAGCCTAAAAGCATTCACCCAAAGCATGATAAGCTAACATAAGTCGAGGAATCTTGGTGTTGTCAAACTACCAGACCAATATCCAGTTTCCTACAAAACATGTCAACATGAGAAGACAGTGAAAACACCGTCATGTTACCATAAATTTAAACTGTCCTCAGAAGAAACCAATGCAGAGTTTGCTGAAGATAACTAAACGATACTTCAGGACAGCACGGTGAATGTTTATAAACAATTAGAACCTTAAAGTTCAAGACAAGAAAATGAACTTTATATGTATCCTTTACTGCTGTAATCTTAGGATAGAAAGATGAAGTCTACACAATTTCTCTACTGCTGTACTTTCAGGACAGCAATATGATGCTTACAACCTTTCACTATCGCAGTAATTTCAGGACAGCAATAATACATTTATACCCTTTTACCACTGCTGTAATTTTAAGCCAACATTATGATGTTTATACCTTTTACCATAGCTGTAATTTTAGGACAACATGACATTTATACATAATTGCTACTGTTGTAGTTTTGGGGCAGCAATAAGACGTTCATACCCTTTTAACTGCTGCTGTAGTTTTCGTACAGCAATAAGACATTTATACATTTTTATTATTGTAATTTTAAGCCAACATTATGACGTTTATACCTTTTCATTAGACATTAGACAATTAACACGCATCCGCATTTGGCAGACATTTCGTCAAACAATTTACATACACTCACACAAGACAAGCATTCTGCCAAGCATTTTTCATGCACTCAATGCTTGCAGACATTTTGTCAAACAATTTGCATGCGTTCAAGTACAGTTGACGTGATTAAGGAAGTTATAGAAACATGATATTACAATCAATTTCTAGAAGAAGTGTAATCAAAATCCAACACATGTGATTATATATACAAACGTTGTTCAAAAGGAACAAACCAAAATTCAAGAATAAGAACATTCAAAACACCGTGTTTCTTTAAATCATAAAATCATATTTGTAGCGCAATGTATACAGGTATAAGTCACTGTGCATATGTTTGGTACAGTATAATTATATGGACCGCTGTAACTACATATGTGAGAATCGTAAATAGCAGCACTTCAAGGGTAGGATACTTCACTGTAGGGGGAAATCACACTCAAATGCATTAATATTGCACAAACATAATACTCACACGATCCTGTTATAATTGTGTCTATTTGCACTTATTGCTTCTTTTCCCTCTGTTTTTTCAAGTAATGGTAACGCTTAAGCCAATTGCCATTCACCTTTATGAAAGAATGTTACCCCGCAAATTTGGAGAACAAATGTGCCTTAATCGATCATCGGTGAAGCACATACGATCCTTTCAACGTATTTGTAGTTTCTCTGGATATGCTTGAACCTGCTTTCATACAATAAGACTAATTGCCCTTAATGAAATTTCTTTGTTTGCATTTCGTGATCGTGCCATTTTTGATTGGTTTTTTGCACCTCTTGATTCTAATTTGCCATCATTCTTGTTTCTTCCATCTATTTCAATTCCACAAATCGATTTTCAAGGACTCCCGATTACCATGTCTTATTACTTTTGCCATTTGTACATTGGAAGCTATGTTGCCAAGATATGAGTATGGGTACGTATTCAAAATGTAGATACACTGATTTTCAAAACCCTTGGCTTGGGTACATTTTGGGTACGTCTGTACATATATATTATACTCATTTTTAGTCCATAAGAAATTAAAAACTTAAAAAATATGGTAGGATAAAGGTTCAAAACATTCAATATGCTTAAAATTTAACATTTTCATTAATCATGTGTGTTGGCTAGATTTTATGCACAAACAGTAAAACCTAGGCAATCATGAGATAAATCTCCCTCATTTAATGGTGAGGCTCCCGTGTAAGATGTTTACTTATTTTGCAGGGGTGAATCCTAATAACTACTCTCAGGGGTTTTACTTTAATTCCCTCAGCTCATGAACCTTAGTTGGGTAATTTGGCAACAAGTAAGCAAGCTGTGATGGGTTATTTGTAGAAGGGGAAAAATAGAAGTAGGAAAGAAGAAAGGAAGATGTGTTGACTTAACCAATAGTTATCAGAGTTGGTCTCATCCACACAAATTAAATAAATAGAGAAAAATCACAACATTCAACAGTAAGGGAAAGAAACAACTTCTAACCTAGATCTAAGATAACACAAAGTTTATCTAAAACCTTAAATAGAAGTGATCAACAAAGCACTGTAGACACAAAGTTCTCCGGAAATCCACCTTTTATTCAATCCCCAACTTTCACAGAAATTACATCAAAGGATCCAACACAAAGTCTGAAAACTCAAGAATGCTCTAGCTACAAAAACCTCTGCTAAACAAGTTCTGATGAACAAGTTGTGATTATTGATCTTTTCGATAATTTAACCCGTAGGCTCTTCCTCTATTTATAGTGCATAGAGGGCAATTACAAATAGGAAACTCTCAATGAACTGCCGCATGTGGAAGCCGTAAAGGAAACAATTGGCAATATTTCCCTAGAATTCCTCTTTGCATGACATGCATGCCTTACAACTGAAAATAGAACCTTCTATTTTGCATGTCTGCCACCTATTTCCAAGTAATTGACTTCTTCCAGTAACTTGAAGTAACGACTTTTAAACCAATCACTTAAGTTTTACAATTTAATTGATTACTCAATTACTTTGTCGGAGAAAATAAGAGAAAGAAGAAGAAAAAGAAAAGAAGAAAAGAAGTTATTCTTGCTTACAACACTCCCAGTCTTGTTCTTCTTCCATACTCTGCATGCTGATCCAACCTGTATTGCACTTCCGCCTCATGAATGATATGAATGATACCTCTGCCTTGAATCTGAGAAGCTCTTTCTCCCACATGCGGTTGACTCTTTTCCTTTGATTCTCACCAAACTGGATCTGGGAGCAGCTTGACCGTGATTTCCTTGCGGGTGTTGCCTTTGACTTGTCTTCCCTCTTATCCTTGAAGCTTTTGTAGTTCTTCTCAAGTATGTGCACCAGTGAAATGTTTGTCGTAAACAATTCAGACAAAACATTCGACTCATCACTCTTTTATTTTTTTTAATTGCATAGGAGCAATTTTGAATTCTGGAAATCACTCCGGGTGAAGGCAAATATAAATAGATTCAATGTGGGCTTCAACTGGAAGATTGGGAGCACATGCATGTGCTTTTGAAGGGATTTTGCATGCAATTTACACGAGCTGCGTTGAAACTCAAGGAAGAGGATTTTGCCTTAAATGATTCTGCTTTAGCTCTTCACAATAATTGCGTGGATTTTAGAAAGGGTGACTTCATGGATTTGTATGAAGGCAAGCAGCTTCTAAAGATTTTGTGGATTTTCACAAGGGAAGCAACTTATAAATAAAAGACAAAGTCCTCCAAATCCACGCAATTTGGCTTTAATGACTGGCGTTGAAACTCATGAGGGAAAGCATCGTGGATTTTAGAAAGGGGCAGCAGGCTTTGCAAAATAGAAGATAAGACATGAAGAATCCATGATTTGGCTCTAGACTTCTCCCTTTAAAAATTGCGTTGAAATTGGAGGAGAAGGCAGCTGGAAATCACGACTTGCACTTGGAAACTTCTTCTAAAATTTGCGTGGAAATTAGAAGATGAAGGCATCGTGAAAATTGAAGATGGAGGGCAGCTATCATTTCCATGATTTTAACTTAAAGTTCTTACCAAAGGCTTGCGTGGAAATCAATGTGGAAGGGCAGCTAACATCAACGACTTGCATGGGCTTTTTCTCCTAACACTTGCGTGGAAATCCATAAGTCAAGGCAGCGTGAAAGTAAGACATGGAAGGCAGCTTCAATAATCACGACTTGCACTTGAGTTTTGCGTAAAAGTTGGAGTTGGAAGGCAGCTAAACTTCACGACTTGTATTGCAAACTTCCTCTAATATTTGCGTGAAAACATAAAGGAGAAGGCAGCGTGAAAAATAGAAGTGGAGGGCAGTTCTAAAAATCACGACTTGCTAAGTGATTTTGCTTTGAGTTTGCGTAGAAATTAGAAGTGGAAGGCAATGTAAAAATTAGAGGCAGCAGGCAGCTTGTAAAAACTACGACTTGCATTAAGTAATTGCCCCTTGGAAAATTGCGCTAAAACAAGAAGCAACTGCTTCTAATTTCCACGACAACCTTAAGTGATTGCCCCTCCATTAAAATTGCACTAAAACATGGAAGAATGACTGCTCCAAATCCACAATTTGCCTTGGGTATCTTTGCCTTGTATTTCTAATACACAAAATTGCGTTGAAATTAGAAGACTTTGGCTGCCAGACACCACGACTTAGCATTGAAAAACCACGATTTGCACTAGAAGACTCTGCTTTGATCCTTGATGCAATTGCCTGAGTGATTTTGCCCGTTGAATGATCCTCCGAGAATGTTGCTTTTTCTTCCTTGGCCATGGCTGCTCTGCAAACGGAAGACAATCTTTTCCAGATCCATGATCTGCTCGATCATTTATCTTGAATTTAACCTCAGACAAGGCAAAAATCCTGAGCTCTAGTCACCTTCAAAAACAAGCTTTGGCAGACAAATTAATTGGCAATTAAAAATATTGGATAGCTTTTCAAAACCCTAGGCCCGGAAAAGGTCTAGAAGAAGAAAGAATAGGCTACGGGGATTGCCAGACGGAAAATGGAGAAAGACCAAAACCAAAACACAAAAGAAATAAAATAAAAACAAAACCCGAAAGAAGTTGCGGGCAATTGCTCAA
The DNA here is from genome assembly GCA_018340775.1 of Taxus wallichiana var. yunnanensis. Taxonomy (NCBI): domain Eukaryota; kingdom Viridiplantae; phylum Streptophyta; class Pinopsida; order Cupressales; family Taxaceae; genus Taxus; species Taxus wallichiana. The sequence continues at coordinate 762,541,208 of CM031234.1, forward strand.
AAATTTCTCCAATTAGCTAGTCTGCAAAAATTCTTCCCCCCTAGGTGAATGTTCTGCGGTAATAATGATGGGGTGAAGTGCTTTATATAACCCAAATTTCTTAGTTTTAGCTCAACCTATTTTTAAAAGAACTTTATTTATTTAATATAAAATAAAATAAAACACTTTCAGACAAAGTCTGGTGAAGGAATTGAGTGAGCTTTTGCATGTGGGTATTTGACGAACTTGGCTTAATAACTCCTTGGGGATACCTTTGAGCAACGCGAGCAACCATAGGCAAAACAAAACACAAAAACGACCCGTTACTTAAAAAGAATGAAAAAATTTAGGGGGTGGTCCCAGTTTCAGGGATGAAATCTTGGGGACACCAATGTTGCCCTATCTAGATATGGGGGCCCCCTATAACTCTATGGGGCACTCCCCCGAGTTCTATCGGCCAACGCCCTATCTATCTATGGGGACCCTAGAGTTCTATATGCCCTAAATAGATTTTTATTCTCCGTTCCCGGATCCATTTTGTTCCGTTTTCCCAAACGGTTGAATCCAGTACCGACAGGTATAATATCCCCCAGAATAACATTTTCCTTCAAGCCTTTCAACCAATCAATACGACCTCGAAGAGCAGATTTAGTCATGTATCCATCCATTCTACACGTGATATGATGTGATAGATATCAATGTCGGTTGTCATCAGTCACGCGCCATATAGAACTCTAGGGGATAGTCTATATAGCCACCCCTTGCAGAATCCCTCTTCTACTATCCTTTCGACTTGAGAACCTAAATAGTATAATCGACCCACCGAATCTCGTTCCTTGATCTCGGTAGGACCGTTATCTCCCATAAATTGAACTATGACTTCACAAATAGCAAGAGGCTTTTCCTATTACCTTCTCATTGGACAAAGACTATTAGTAGGGGTAGGGTAGGCGTAATCTCAGGCGGGCGTGCACATAAGGAGGTTGGGGGGAGTGCGCACCTCTGAATGCTTTATAAGAGAGTGCCGGCACGGCTGGGGGCACGTCGGGTAGGGGGTAGGTGAAGAGGCAGATGATCGGCCATCCCCAAAGGTCTGAGGGGGTGGCTTAATACACATGATATATGAATATCATGTCAATATGGTTGCCTCCTCCGTAATTTGTCTTTGATCCTTCGCTGTTACACTTGTAAAAACCAACAATGAATTGTTTGTGTGGTTTGGTAATGCTTGAGTGTCTTTTTATAGGTTTTAGAGGCTTTTAGGATTTGATTTTTTTTTTAATTTATGAGTTTTTAGGGTTTCCTTTGATCGAGTCAATGCAAAAATAATGTTTTATGCAACAACAACAGGCTTGGAAATGTTGCGGCCTCCTTGTGTACACAGGGTACATCCAGGACGTACTTGGGAGTATCGGGAATGTTTCCTCCACGTACCCCGATGTTTCCGTCTTGAAATGTACAAAGGGGGCACGGTAAGGGGAAGACGTGCCCTGCAACATAGAATGGAAACAATGTATTCCATGGGCATTAGTGCTTCCATTTTGTATACCAATTGAAATGGTGTATGTCCCGTAGCTCGCTTATAATTTGTCATGTAAGCCCATAAAATGCTGGAATTCTATCTTCCCATTCTTCTCTTTGCGCATTACAAAACTTATTCAACATTCTTTCTAGTATCTTATTTGAGGCCTATGCTTGCAGATGGTATGTGATACTTTTACGGTGGGATATCATGAACTTCTTTATCGGGGTCTTGATGGTATTATTTAGAAAGTGTGTTACCCGATTGCTAATTATCCTCCGAGGGCACCCAAATTCGGCAATGTTCTCATACAAAAGCTTGGCAGCCTTCTTGGTTGCGCAATTGGGTGTCGCACTTGTTTCTACCAGATGATTGATATACCATAAGTTGTTTGAAGGGATGTGCTATGAGAACCAGGTTAGGAGGGATTTCATCCCACTAGTTTGGTTTTCCCACCCATTGACATATATCTTAGTGCTTTGCGATGTGATGCACATCTTGAAATAATGTGGACCACCATAACCCACTATGTAGTATCTTCTTCATGGACAAATCTTTTGTGAAGTGCCATCTTTGGTTGTTCACGTTCCAATGCTACTCTTTGAAGCACATCATCTTTTCCCAATTTATACAAAAATTCATTCACAATGGTAAACAATAATGGTCATGCGACCAATCGCTTCTTTTCTCTTTTTGTGTAGTGATCTGGAGTGTCCTATGTTGCAAAATTGTGGCAATTTTCTCTAGTCTTTGGGATGGTTGTTACTTAGAATAAATGTGCATCTTGTGAATCCTCTTGTATTTCTTTCTGTTCCTCTCTTGTTTGAATGCGTTTGAGATGATCAGGTCCTACACATCTCTTCTTGGTTTCACATTGATTTTGAAATTGATATTCTTGGAAAGGCCATTAACCACCTTGAAACTCTTCCCCTAAGTAGGGCTTATTCACCTCTTGACCCATGAATTATTCCCGGAGGATTAAACTCCAAAATTCATGGGTCATGGGTCCTTCCATGCCCAGTGTCTTTTGGATGGCTCTTAAGGTTTGTGAGAGTGGGCCTCGAGCAAGGATTGACAAGATATGAACACACTAAACTCTTAGTATGTGAAATGCAAATGCAAAGAGAGGCTTGTTGCGAGAGAGAACCAACATGAGTAGAATAACCAACTTGTATTCAAAATGATAAAATAGCTTGAGAAACCATACATAAATAGGACGAAGAGAGGCATAATTGCCCCTAGAAAGGTGGAGCACGCATCCCAAAAATAAAGTGCATAACCAACTCATATCTATCCCAATGACACCTAAGCAAGCTAAATACATGTGTAGGAAAAACCATAAGATGGAATAAAAAACCTACACTAACACCTCCCCTTAAGCATAGCTTAGGTGGGTAGAAGAATGGGGTCCTAATAACAAGGCCTGAAAACGTACCCAAATACATAGAAAATCCTCCCGAAAGATGAAGCTGGAGATGCTCGCACCCCAAAGAAGAGCTCGCAAATGAAGATACTTGCTCTTAGAGAAGGGTTTGGTAAAGCTATCAGCTATCTACTTTGTAGTCCGCCAAAGTCTGAGATCAATGACTTGTTCATGAATAAGCTTCCTAATGAAGTGCATATGAATCTCGACGTGCTTGGTCCTCTATGTTGAATTGGATTCCTACAGATGTGGACGGTGCTCTAGTTGTCGTAGAAGATAACTGTGGATTGCTTGAACTGGATACCAAACTCAGCAAGAATCTCTTGAAGCCAAATAACCTTAGTAGCGATATTAACAAATCCTTTGTACTCAACCTTAGTGGATGATATAACAATAGTATTCCACTTCTTGTTAGACCAACAATCGGCCTAGAACCAGGAGAGAAACTTTATCCTAAAGTGGACTTGCGATGCTGAATATCGCTAGCCCAGTATGAATCTGTGTACCTAACCAAGTCAACATCAATACATGTTCCATAGTGAATCCCAAAATTGTGATTACCTTGAATGTAGTGGAGAATCCGCTTGGCTGCCTTCCAATGCAGCTCATGAGGCTCTACATGAACCTAGAGACCATGCCCACTGCATATGAAATGTCAGGTCTAGTGTGAGTCAAATGGATGAGACTGTCAATAATATGTTTTTCAAGGTAGCGTCAACCAATGGAAAACACTCAACCTCAAGCTTGACTCCAGAAAGAAAGGGAATTGGAGTTAGCTTACAATTAGCCATGCAAAACTGTGTGAGTAAATCAAGAGTAGACTTGGATTGTGCAATGGTGGTCCCTAAGTCAGACTGTGAAATCTCATTCTCAAGGAAATATTGCAACAAACCCAAAATTGTTATGGAGAACCTGTTATGTAGAGTAGTTTTCACTGCTGCAATGGAAGATGAAGAACTCCCTGTGATCAATATGTCATCAACATACAAAACCAGAACCAAAAGTGAATCATTCTGCTGCAAAATGTAAACATTAAGATCAAAATGGCATCTAGTTAAGCCAACTGTTAGAAGAAATTTATCTTGGCATACCAAGCCCGAGGGGCTTGTTTGAGGTCATAGATAGATTTTTGAAGTCAGCATACTAGGGAAGAATCCTGTACAAAACCCAATGGCTGCTTCATATATATCTCCTCCGCAAGGTCACTGTGAGAAAATGCACTCTTGTATCCATCCGATGAATCTCCCAACGACGAGTTGCGGCAGTGGAAAGAGTGAGTCAGATAGAGTTCATCTTTGCAAAAGTTACAAAGGTCTCAGTATAGTCAATGCCCTTAACATATGAAAAACCTTTTGTTGCCAGTCCTGTTTTGAACATCTGCACAGACCCATTTGCTTCAAATTTTGTTTGATAGATCCATCTACATCAAACAAGCTTTTTTCCCTTAGGAAGGTGTACCAACTCCCAAGTGTGGTTCCTAATCAAAGAACTATACTCCTCATGCATAACTGCATCCCACTCAGGAGTGCTAGATGCCTTATGAAAAGACTGTGGATCAGAAGGAGAGGCAATGAAGACGTGGAACACCCTAGAATTGTGAACATGCTCGCTTGGTATCTGCTGGATCTCCAACCCAATCACTTGCACCCTGCAGTGTTTGTCTATCCCAAAGAGGGCTTGAAGTCGGAGAGCAAGAGGAGATTCCTCAACTATTGAAAAGTGATGGGAGAGAAAGGAGGTGAATCCCTACCATTGCTCTAGTCATCTGAACCGTAAGAAGAATCGTCATCATTAGGAATCTGTCAAGCTGATCTGAATTGTTAGAATTGTTATCAAATCCTAGTGAGTCCAACGATGAGGGAAAAGTGTCAAGTGTGGCGTCTGAAGGACTCTCCTGAAAATGAACACTCCTCTCAATGAACAACTCATGTATGGTAGGATAAAGAATCATGTAAACCTTAACACCATTTGGATATCCTATGAAGATACAAGGCTTACTTTGTGGATCCATTGCTTTACATTTCTTCTTAGGAATGTGGGCCATAGCTGGAGATCCAAACAAACTTTGAAGTGCTTGTGGATTTCCAGCTGTTGCTTCGAAAGGAGTGACACCTTTCAAGGCTTGATGAGGAACACAATTTTTGGATGTAACATGCACAGTTAATGGCCTTTGCGTAGTACTGAGGTGCAAGAGATTTGGAGTGTATCATACAGTTTGCCATTTCCTTCAAGGTCTTGTTCTTGCATTTTGCCACACCATTTTGCTGAGGATTGTACAAAACTGTAAGTTTTAAATCAATCCCCTCTCAAGTGCATAATTGCTCAAAACGACGGCTGACATACCCCATTGTCTGTGTGCAAAATCTAGATGGCTTTCCCTGATTGTTTCTCCACAAAAGTCTTGAATTCTTGAAAATGATGAAAAACCCTGGACTTCTGTCGAAGAAAGTGTACCCAATTATGTTTGGAAAGGTCAGCAATAAAGTTAAGAAGGTACTTATTCCTACTAATAAGGATTGTGGAAATGGACTGAAAATATCATGTGAACTTGCTCCAAAATTTGTGTAGCTCTCCATGATTTGCCTTTGTCAAACTTCTCTTTAAGATGTTTATTGAGTATGCAACTTTGACAAACATCATTAGAAAATCAGACATGAGACAACCTTGTAACCATATCATGCTTACTGAGTTGCTCTAAGTAGCGATAGTTAAGATGGCCAAATCGCTCATGCCATAGGTTACTCACCCCATTTGAGTGAGTAGTGGAGTAGAAGGGTGATTAGGAGCAAAGTGTGAGAAGGTGTACAACCGTGATTGGGGATTTTCTCTCCCCATTGCTCTTTTGTAGAATCACTATGCAACTCCTTAATGACCACAAAATTTGGGTTAAACTCAACTCATGTGTAATGTCCTCAAATGGACATATTCTTACCCCAGATGGATTTCCCACAATTCCCACTAGGGCCAAATCTGATTAATCCAAAAAGCCAAAAATCTCAATTACTATCAAACTGAAATTCAGAATGAAATTAGGCCACAAACTGAATATTTTTCAAGAAAACCTAGTTATTGCCCTAGGCCAACAATTTAGCAAAAATAGTTTTTTCCACCTCAAAATACCTCCAAAAATTATGAAAATTTGTTTGCAAGTAGATAATGAATAATCAGAATAGGATCTCCAATCAGATTCAAAAAAATATTAATTCTGGAATTTATTAGGGCAAAAACGCAACAAAACTTGTAAATTCAATAACTTGCAAAATACTCCAAATTTTTGGGCAAATGATAGCTCAAATTGAAGCTTGAAAAATAAGTTTTCCAATGAACCCAAAATCAGAATTTTTCAATGGCGGAAGACATTAAAAACGGATATGCAATTCTGGAACAATGTAGATAAACCCTAGCTGTAAGTGAAAGCTGGAAATACAATTTTGCCCCACTTAGGAAAGGCCCAAAAACACCTCAAAACTGATCAAACACTTCAGATCTGATCTCTCCTTGAATTTAGCTTGAAATTGATGCCCTAGCAATGCAAAAACTGGAAATGGAAGTTTCAACAACACTCCCAACAAACATGCAATATTCAACCCTTGTAGGTCTTCAAACAACTCACGAACCGACAATAAGTCTTCAACAACTGCTGGAAAACTACTTTGGAAAACATAGCTAACTTTTTGAATTTTGATGCTTGATGGAAACCCCGAAATGGAGAATCCTCACAACATAGAAGAGTTTTCGTTCTCCTTCTAGATCTCTAAAGGGTTTTCGTCCTCAAGAGATAATCTCTAAGGGTTTTCGTCCTTAGAAATTATTTTGCAAAGCTCTCAAGCTCAGACAAAAATCAGAATTTTATAAAATGAAAGAGATGTTTTACAAAGCCAAGTGCACTTGCTTTTATAAGCAATCTTGGCTTAGTAGCCACCCACAACCACCAATCAAATGTTTTTTCCCACATTTAATTCTTTTTTGGCATTTATTATCTCCCAACATGGGTTGCATTTTTCCCTTAGGGGAAATAAAAACATAAAGTGACCTCTTTTCCTTTTCTTTTCTAATTTCACTTTATCTTTTCTTTTCTCTTTTATTTTTTATTAAGTCAATAAATTAATATAAGTGCTTTTATAGTCTCTTTTTTATGTAGTTTATAATAATTTATTAAGACTATAGTTCCCCTTTTTATCACCCCTTAGCCGTCGGGAAACAATGAATGGGCTAAGCGTCTTCGACCAAGAAGGGGATATTACATCATCCACTGAACCAATGTGAGTGATTTGATAAACAAATAGGAGATTAGTTGATAGTGAGGGAACATAAAACATCTTGGATTGTTTCATCATTCACTTCAACAAACCCTCTCCCACAAACTTGTATAAAAGCGTCATCACCCATCAAAATAGAAGGCATAGAACATGGCTCCAAGGATGAGAAAAGGTCCAATGATGAAGCTATGTGATGCAAAGCACCATAATCAATAACCCATGTTGAAGGCTGAGATACAAGTGCTATAAGGGCCTTGCCATTTCCTTTCCCCTTACCACTATCTTTTGCCTTAGAGGACTCTTGAGTTGATGAACTTTGTTTGATGGAATCAAGGAAACTTATGTTGTTTTTCTCAAGAATATTTGTCAAGTGATCAATTTGTTTCTTCATACATTTATGTTCATCATACCCAGTTCTCTTATAGTAGGCACATTTGACCTTCTTGTCATAGGTTTAGCATCAAAAGAAGTCATCTTAGCTGTTTTGCAAATAACATTAATTTTTGGATATTTCTTTTTCTCAATGTCCTTTTGTTTCTTGTCCTTGTTTTTGAAGCATTCTATTTTTCATGTCCAACAATTAGGGCATGTGACTTAGAAGACTTCAATGTACCCATCTAAATAAGCTTATTTTGTTTCCTAGTCAAGGAGTTAATAAAATCATCCAAGGACAACATGGTCCATATAGCTTCAAGGGCACTCCTAGTGGCATGGAAGGTAGAAACAAAAACAAAATAGTTAGGACCCAACTTAGCAAGAATTGAAAGAATCAACTGTTCATCTATTTTCTCGATGGCACATTCAACTACAACCTAAGTGACTTGAATTTGGTGAAGAAGTCTTGTATTGTGTCAAAGTTGTTTGGACTCAAACTAATGAACTCATTTTCTAGTTTATCACTCATTACATCTTGCTTTTCAAAGAGTTGTTCCAAAATGGTTTAGACTTTGTTAGGTGTGTTGGCGATTCAATGTGAAAGAGCAAGTCGGAGATACTGACAAACATAGTAAACCATAGTTCTCATCACATCAATTAAATCACTTAGCATTTCTTGCATCGATGTTGGTTCTACATTGATTTTGAGTAAACCCGTGTACTTCTAAAAGAGATTTGCAGAAATGAAAGTGCAAGAGAGAACACAAGGCACAAAGCAACCTCCCGAAACTATCAACAATAACCCTCCAAGATTACAAAAGTTTGACACTTTATATTTTAGTGCGTATATACAATTTTTACAAGGCCTAAAAGTATTTCTTGTAGTCTAAACAAGAATACGAAAACAACAATACTACAAAAAGCTTGAAAATAAATGTTTTAAAGTAAATGGCACCTTAAATGGAGCTGCACCGGTGTTACGTGGGGAAGCGTCCCCCATATTTGACACGTCCGGGACGTCCCGGACGTCCTGGGGATGCGGGGACGTGGGGGAAACGTTTCCCCACGTTTCTACTCATGCATATGTGGCAGAAATGCCACAGGGACAGCCGGACATAGGAGGAAACATACTTTTTATACCAAAAAAATATTTTTAAAAAATTGCAAAACACTTATAGCATAAAAGTAACATTCCTAACCTAACCCTAACCCTAAAAGTGCTATTTTATGTTATAAATTTACATTATGGGCTCATTTCATATTCACACCAAGCAAGAGCAAGAGCGAGAGCGAGAGCAAGAGCGAGAGCAAGAGCAAGAGCAAGAGTGAGAGCAAGAGCAAGAGCAAGAGCAAGAGGGAGCAAGAGGTATTTATAATTTTATAATTTTATTTGCTTACAATACTTGTTAAAGTTTTTTTTTTTTTTTTTTTAATTTAGATTATATTTGCATTTGTTAGGGGCTGTTTTTTAGCATTTGCATCTACATTCACAATGTAATCATGCATATAGTTTGTAGGATTTAAAAAAATGCATATTGCATAGGGTTTGGTTATACAAACTACAATGTAAATGGTTATATTTTTTTTTTAATTACATTTTTATTTCTAGTTTAAAATTTATATTATATTTGCATTTTTTAGGGGTTGTTTTTTAGCATTTGCATCTACATTCATAATGCAATCATGCATATAGTTTGTGGGATTTAAAAAATGCATCTTGCATAGGGTTTGGTTGTAAAATTTAAAATTTAAATGGTTACGTTTTTTTTTTAATTACATTTTATTTCTAGTTTAAAATTTATATTATATTTTGCATTTTTTAGGGGTTGTTTTTAACATTTGCATGTACATACTACATTCACAATGCAATCACGCATATAGTTTGTGCGATTTAAAAAATGCATATTGGCTATGTTTAAAAAAAAAATAATTCATTACATAATCAATCAATTATATAGTTATGGTTGTTTTTAATTCATCGCAACAATCATCACCATGAGTTATTCTTCGAGTATGAGTATGAATCGAGTAGGAGAGGGTTGAATGAGAAGTTGAGATAGGTGGCCATGGAAGAGTTGGTGATGCCACAATGGGGAGAGAGTGAAGAAGGGACACAAAATGTAGTGGCAGCGGCAAATCGGTAGTTCGGTTGGTAGTCTTTACCAATTGCCCCTCCGAAATGTTGTCCAAATTTGCCATTGGACCATTTGATAAGAAGAAGCCATTGCAACAATTTGCCCAAATAATTGAGAACCCCAAGTCTGGAGGGGGGAGCAAAGTATGGAAGTGCAACATATGTGCACTGACTTGGCATGGCAATATCACTAGGACCAATGCACACTTGTTGCGTCTTACAGGAAGGGGGTTGGCACTTGTAAGGACCTTTCACTAGAGCAGAGAGCTGAGATGGTGAGAATCTTCAATGGAAATACTATAGACAAAGTGCCAGAAGTTCGTGGTTCTACGGCTAATACTCCATTGAGCGCTCATAGGACTGACAAACATGGTAATACTTTGGCTGGTTCTAGTTTTGGAGTGTCAGAAGTGGAAAGCAGAGGGAAGAGAAAGGCCGTGGGGGCAGCCCCAAATTCAGTTGTTGACATGTTTGATTCAAAGGCAAGGGAAGAGGTAGATGATGCTATTGGGAAATTTTTCTATGCTACTGGGATTCCATTTAATGCTTGCTCGCTCTCCTTATTACAAGGAGGCTATGGCTAAGGTTGCAAAAGCAGGTACAAGTTATGTGCCTCCTGGAGACACAAAACTCAGGACAACAATCTTGGATAGAAATTATTCCAAGGTTAATCTATTGATGGAGGAGATGAAGGTGACATGGGTGTCACATGGATGTAGCATTATCATGGATGGGTGGACGGATATTAGACACTCGTCCTCTCATCAATATCATTGTCTCTTGCAAAGATGGACCGTATTTCTTGAGAGAAATTGATTGTTCTGGGAAGCGGAAAGATGCTGAGTTTCAATATCGATTTTGAAGGAAAGATGTTGAGTTTCAGTATCAGATTTTGAGGAGGTTGGACCTTCAAACGTTGTACAGGTTGTCACAGATGCAACTTATGTGTGCAGAGCAGCAGGCAAGCTAGTGGAGTGGGAATATAGGCATATTTATTGGACTCCATGTTGTGTGCATGCCATGAAAAATGCACTGAAAGACATAGGGAAGATTCAGTGGGTTAACCAGATAGTGGATCGAGGCCGAGAGATGTGCAAAAGTTCATATGTATTCACCACACATCATTGGCACTTTTTCGAAGAAGGAATTTTTGAAACCAGTTGACACTCGCTTTGCATCCTATTTTATTTTGTTGGAGAGGATGTTTGAGTTGCAAGAGCCCTTGCAAATTATGACAATGACACGGATTGGACTAGGTGGCGTGAGTCCAAGACAGATAAAGGGAAAAGAGTGAAGAAGTGGTGTTGCGGGAAACATTTTGGGTTGATATGAAATACATCATATCAATCATAGCTCCAGTTTTTAGTGTCATCAAATATGGGGATTCTAACAACCCCAATCTTGGTGAGATCTACGAGTGCATTGACAACATGCTTGGGCAAATGAAGGTAGCTATTGGGGTGAGGGACCCCACTTTGGAGTTCTATAATGAACATATACAACCCATTATTCAGCGGAGATGGGAGAAGTTGAACACTCCTCTTCATATGGCTGCATATGCACTGAATCCCAAATGGTATGTGGAGAGGCCAGCAGAGTTATCCCATTGGATGATGATGAGGTGAAGAAGGGCCTTATGAAGGCCTTTAAAAAAATGTACACTCCATAGGAGGCTTCACAGATCATATTTGAGTGGCTCGACTTCACTGAACTTGATGGGTACAAAACATCAGCAAAGGCAGATAGGGTAACAATAGCACAGGAGAAGCCAGTGAGTTGGTGGCGACTGTATGGGCTTCTAGGACTATTGCTGCGACCACTTGCCATTCGCCTCCTTTCCCAGGTTTCTAGCTCCTCTGCCTCTGAGAGGAACTAGTCTACATATGGTTGGATACACTCTATTAAGAGGAATAGGCTTACCTTTGCGAGAGCGGAGAAGCTTGTAGCTGTACACAGTGCTTTGCGTCTTATAGATCGCAAGACACCTGAGTACAAACAAACTCCAACATTACGGTGGGATGTAGATCCCGAGGAGCCGAGGCAGGTTGAAGAGGACAATATTGTGCAACGGGGATTGATTGGGCTTACCTTTGAGGACGAGGATGCTAGTACCAACGAGGAGGAGTTCATGGATATTGCTTCAGATGCTGATTCTGATTTTTAGGTTGATACTTGTAGTTGTCCTCTTTTTTTGTAATATTGACAATAGACAATTGTTGGTGTATTTGGCTATGAGATTAATGATATGAATATCAGCTATTGTCACTTGATCAATCGTAATTTAGAATGGTTTTACTTTTCTATTTTATAATATATTTGAAATTTCAAATTTCAGCTCGTCTCAAATTCAAAATTCAAATATGTATTATGAATTTTCAATTTATGACATTAACATATTGATATTATAGTATTAAGGAATGTATTTGATGTTTATGAGTTCAAGTTTCACCTTATTTAAATCTCAAATGGTTTTATTTCAGCTTATTTATATAATTTAGTCACTATATCTTTTTATTTTAAATATTTTTTAATCAGCCGTCCCCCGCTGTCCCCAAAATTTAGAAATTTTTGCCGTCTCGAAACCCCGTCCCGCCGCCCCGTCCTGTAACTATGAGCTGCACACATAAAGTTATGTGCTCTACAAGTTCTTCAACTTGCTGAGTTCAACACCTCTTCATTCTCGCCCAAAAATGAAACCATCTTTGCAACTCTTGGTTAAGCCCCTTGTCTTGGTCATGATCATGGGCTAAAGTTCTAAACTACTATATGACCCGGGGCTAGAGTTCACAAATGGGTGTTTCTGTCATTTTTTCTTATTCTCCCATACATGAATAGAAAGAATAGAAGCATAACTTCCCTAGAAAGGTGGATCATGCATCCCAAGAATAAAATGCATAACCAACTCATTTCTTTCCTAATTACACCTAAGCAAGCTAAATACACTTGTAGGAAAAACCATAAGATGGAATTTAAAACCTACACTAACAAGGTTCAATTTTGTAATACCAATTCAATATTGAAGTCCTGGATGTCATTCCCTAAACCAAATCCTGTCCCTTAGCAATTTTATTCCAAATGATGTCGTTCTAGTCAGATTAATGCAATTTTTAGTGCTTAAATTTTAAATATTTGTAATTATTCTTATATCAATACCATAGTTACCATATTCGCCCGAACACAGGCCAAATTCGGTTCGGAACAAATTTTTAGGGAAAACCGAACAAGTTTGGTAGATTCGTTTAGGGTTTCGACGCTAAATTTTTTTGGTTGAAATGCAAAAGGAAATTAAAAACCCCAAACACAAGATCGCAAAAGATTGGCCGCCATGCCCTAAACCTGCGACTCTTCACTTCATGCCCTCACTATGTGCCGTATGACGCTGGAGGAGACAATGTGCCCTCACTTCGTGCCCTTCATTGCTGCATAGGTGTGGAGACGGACCTGCGAAGCTGAATCAAACTTTCACGCAAAACTTGAACATTCCGCTGTTTTTTTGTTAGTTTATTCTATATATTCTCGACCATTTATTTTTTAAATACTATCATTTTACAAAGACACATATACCTTTATTATTACGTAAGATTATTTCTATATTAAAGCTAAAAGTTTAACATTACGGATTATTAAAACTTGTAACTTCCATAAAACATTTTTGATTTTTTAAAATTTTATATTATAATATATTATACTATATTAATATGTTATAATTAAAATAGTAAATTAATTTGATTTTATTATGCTAATAGTTTTTATTTTACATATATAAGTGTTTTCTAAATATAATTTTATGATTTACTATTTTAGATTATAGAAAATAATGTATTTTTTATTGTATAAATTTTATTTTATTATTTAATTTTAATATTTTAAGTTTATGATATTATTTTTTAGCTTGTATGATTTTTTTAATAAATGTGAGTTAATTTTTTTGTTTTCAAATATTTAATTTAAAAAATAAGTATATATTTTAGTTGAATTTAATCACGAATATTATCGTTAATTTTTAGCGACGAAATTCTTCACGAATTTTAACCTCGATGAATTCGAATGCAGCGACTAAGGCCATAGGTATGTATCAAATTTAAAGATTGATAATAATATTTTAAAACTATATACATATCGTGCTACTATTTATTTACCTTGTTTTTTTCCCTTGTTCGAGAGTAGCAGCATTTATTAATAATAGTTAGAGTATTCGGCATAGTAATCGGTAATAGTAATATTTTATTATTTAGAGACATTATTAATTTAATAGTAATGTGTAGAGATATTATTACTTAGAGACCTATTAAGTATTAGCAATCCGTAATAGTAATACTTAAATTTATTATCAAATGTTTAGTAACTTTAATAACTAGTTACATAAATTTAATTATTTTAGGTTTAATTTTTTGTATATTACTATTAAGTATTTTATTTTTATAATTTTTTTGATAATTATTTATATTTATATTTTTTAAAAATTCATAATTTTTTTAACCGAACCGAACCAAATTTTTGCAAAATCCCGAACTTCCGAACTTTTTTCCCTATCCGAACAACCCGAACTTTCCGAACATTGTAAGTATGATCAATACTACTATGAGAATCTTGTGGGATTAAGTGTGCATGGAATATTATGTTTGATGTGTCGGCTTCTATAGGACCCACCATTTATCCAAATGATGGGTCTTATAGAGAGACTAGAAACGTTGGACCTAATATTCCATACACAGTTGCTCCCAGTAGACACTCAAAACATGATACATTTCAAATTCTCACTTAAGAACAACATAACTGCTATAATTTGTTAATCTAGGAAACTACTGCTCTTCATTTGATATATTTCTTTTTAAAAATGGTTTAGGTATATTTGCCTGCATGCAACTTCTCGAAAAATAGAAATATAAGATGTTGCCAGCTTTGTATTATAACTTCGTAAGAAACTTAACATAGCTTGGATAAATTTCTTGTTGTCAAGCATAAGTACTTGAAGCATCATAGGATTCTGTTCTTGATGCATAAATCTAATTTTCCTTGTTGCTTTAATATTATCAAGATGAGATCTTGGTCCTTTGATTATCTAAATATAATTCCAGTGTGTATGTGTCTAGGCTTCAATCTAAATGCCGATTTACTGTTAAAAACTTTTGCAGGTCATTATCACTATTGCTGATGAAGATGGTAACTATCTACAAGAAGCGTGGGAGCACATTTTAACATGCCTCTCTCGCTTTGAGCAACTGCATCTGTTGGGAGAGGGTGCTCCTCCAGATGCCACTTTTTTACAGTGCCTCAGAATGGATCAGAAAAGAGCAAACATCCGCTTTCTCCTGTTTTCCATTCACAGAAGAGAAAGGGAGCTGGTCAACTTCAAAATGCAGCAACAGCAGGTACAATGGCTCGACGGGATCATATGATAGTGTTGGTGTTGGAGGGCATGCTTCAGGAATAGTAACCCCAGAGCAGATGAACAATTTAGTTTCCAACTTGAACATGCTTGAACAGATCGGAAATTTTGAGATGAATTGCATATTTGTTCATAGTGAGAAGTTGAACAGTGAGGCAATAGTTGATTTTGTAAAGGCACTTTGCAAGGTCTCAATAGAAGAGCTGCGCTCTCCTACTGACCCTCGCGTTTTCAGCCTCACCAAGATAGTTGAAATTGCGTAAGGATATCACCATGGTACAAGCAAAATGGTTTCCTTCCATGCTAGAGTTTTTTTGGCCCATCATGATTAAACACATGTTTTGTCCATGCAGGCATTATAATATGAATCGGATCAGGCTGGTTTGGTCTCGTATCTGGAATGTCCTTTCAAGTTTCTTTGTCACTGTTGGATGCTCAGAAAATCTCTCCGTTGCTATTTTTGTTATGGATTCGTTACGGCAACTAGCCATGAAATTTTTAGAACGTGAGGAGCTTGCAAATTATAATTTTCAGAATGAATTCATGAAACCATTCGTGATTGTGATACAGAAGAGCAGCTCTGTAGAAATCAGGGAATTAGTAATCCGATGTGTTTCTCAAATGGTTTTAGCTCGTGTCAACAATATCAAATCAGGGTGGAAAAGCATGTTCATGGTAATGTCCGATTGTTTTCTTATGGCTTTCATGCTTTATAATTTGAAGGTGTCTACCATTTTTTTAGACAGTGCATGATTGCAATGTCAATGTTTCTTACTGAAACTCTTTCCAGCAACTAGTGAACTGTACAATTTTAACCATTGTTTATGCCATAAGATATATGTGTTTTTCTTGTAAAAGTTTGAAATATAATTATGCTGTCATATTGGTTCTGATTTGTTTGGTGTCTTTAATCTTGATTCCTTTCTAGGTGTTCACAATAGCAGCCACAGATAATCACAAGAATATTGTACTATTGGCTTTTGAGACCATTGAAAAAATAGTTCGAGATTATTTCCCTTACATAACTGAGACAGAGACTACCACTTTCACAGATTGTGTCAACTGCCTCATAGCATTTATGAACACCAAATTCAACAAGGATATTAGTCTCAATGCAATAGCATTTCTTCGATTCTGTGCTTTGAAATTGGCTGAGGGGCGGGTTATATCTTCTGTGAAAAACAAGGATAAAGAAAAATCTGGAAAGCCTGGCATTCCTCTTGTTGCTGGATCCAATGGAAGCATAGACAGCTCAAAATTCACAGACAAAGATGACCATTTATACTTCTGGTTCCCTTTATTAGCAGGTAACAGTGCATCTTTAATGGACTAGTTTAGGATTTACAATCGATGGTTCTTACAGTGTTTTTATTTAATTTTTAAATGAATTTCCTTGGGAGCATGTATATAAATTGTGAATTATGAATCGTATTAAATTATGAATCATGACTTGTACTTGAATTGTAACAGGATTTTCTAAACTTACATTTGATCCCAGGCCAGATATTAGGAAAAGTGCATTGCAAACTCTTTTTGACACACTTCAACATCACGGGCATCTATTCTCACCTGCTCTATGGGAGCGAGTGTTTGAGTTGGTCCTTTTCCCATATTTATCTATGTTCCACATGCCTCTGACCCTGTACAAAGTAGGTTACAATCATATGATTCAGAAATCAAATACAATGATCTTGGTGAAGATGCTTGGGTTTCGGACACGTGTACGTTGGCACTGCAACTTCTTGTGGACCTCTTTGTCAAGTTCTACACTCTAGTGAATCCCTTACTTGGGAACATGCTGAATCTCTTGACTGATTTTATAAGACGGCCTGTTCAAAATTTGGCTGGCATTGGTGTATCTGCTTTAATTCGTTTGATGAACAATGCTGGTACACATTTTTCAGATGATCAATGGCAACAGGTTTTAGCATCTTTGAAAACAGCAGCTGCAGGAACAGTTCCAGATTGTGCTCAGATTGTTTACAGCATGGCTGACATTGAGACTTCAGACAGTGCAGAAGATGATCCTACAAAGTCTAACAGTGGAGTCTTGGCCAATGGTACAATTAGCACGCAAGAAGCTGAAGATAAGGGTGAAGACATATTAAAATTTGCTGTCTCTGATGTAAAATGTCGTACATCTGCACAACTTCTCCTAATCCAGGTATACTTTCTCTGTGCTGTGGTTGGTTATGTTTAGCATATGCATTTCCTTTCCTCTGTAACTTGCTTTTCCTCTCTTCTATTTATCATCTTTTTCTGTGGAATTTTCCGTGGAAATTTTAAGAAAACAGTTGAAATAGAGTGCTTTCTTATTGACAAAAGTGGGGTCATCTTCTGACTCATCTTATAAATAGTGCTTTCTTAACTCTCTTGGAATTAATTTTATAAATCATTTTGTTTCCAGAGTATATGTTTAACTTCGATCTGAACAAACGTGCTTTTTGCAACAATAGGTTGGATGTAGTTTGATTTAGGCATTCCTATTTGAGATCTAATGTTTTCTCTGTCCATATGTCATGGCCACCTATATCTCAGAGATGGGGTTTTCAAGATGGCAAAAAGTTCCTAGGTTTTGGTACGGCGGGGGAATGGCTAGTAAAATAATATATGAAAAATAATATTTAAATATTCTAAACTTTATTCAATGAAATTTAGGGGTGTTTTTGGTGAAAAATAACAACAATTTTTTTGGGTGGGCGGTTGGGGTTTTGTTTTAACTTTTAAAGTAAAAATGACAGTTTTTTTTACTTTTCGAAAAAATTATATATTGTTTTAAAAAATTGGGGATGTCCCATTCAAGCCCCCAAGTCCCCAAAATGTCCAGGATGTCACCCAAATCTAGGGGTCACATCTCTGCATAACATTTGGCATATGATAAGGAAAGACTTTCAAAAACTGCGGGAAGAGTTTTTATCAACATTTTGGATCATACTCCATTATCCATCATCAGGGTTTTAAACGTTTCAGATCACTCTCTGTGATCCATCATGACGTAGGAACATTTAAGTTCACAAGCAATCCCGCATCCAACAAAAAATAGTTAAGACTAGGTTTTGCATGTCTTCATGGTTGTGTATTACGACATCTGTAGAGGAGTTCAAAAGCTTTGCTATATCTTCTAGAGTTCATAATATCTTTTAAAAGTTGGCGTGAGCTAGTATTTCAATGATGCAATGCAGAATTGTGTTTATTAGCAGCAAAGGCGTGCGTAGGAAAAGGAGGTTCACCAATGCATCGCTGCATTCCATGCCATGCATGTCTCGAGAAGGATCTCTCAATGCCTTAGATGCTTAGTGCAAGACTTGAGCACTTGGTGTGTGAAATATTTGGTTTAGATTTGCGCAGCAAGAACAAATTAATATTATATTCTTGTATATATGAAACATACGAGATACATTTATATAGGAATGCCATTCCTATAAATAAGTAATTCACCCTATTAATACAACAAATTAACTCACCTATCTATTCTACGTGAGTTGTTTTTTTAGATTGTTTAACACTTTTGACTCGGAGCTTAGAACCGGGGGGTTCTTGGGTCCCCTCCCTTAACAATGTCCACAAACCAGATATTACAATTCAACAACTCCGAACGAAGCAAGCCAAACAATCGCCAAGCCAACTCACTGATGCAAACACAACCAAGACCAGCCGCCGAACTACCATCCTAGCCCAACAACCGCTAGCCTAGTCTCGCCATCGCCAGAGAAGAGCACCGGTTGCACTACCACTGTGGTGTGTCAACCAGCCACCACCGATAACCACCCCCGAATGGGATCGCGCCCAACAAGGTTTGAACCTGGTTGGAGCCGAACCCAACCGTTCGTCTTAACCGCTCCACCCAAATCCCATTGGCAAAAGTGGTTTGGGATAACTCTCGTGCCGCAATGCCAGACATGCCTCGTCACATTGAACATAGGATTCATGCCTGACCCCGACCCCCATCGCATTGAACACCGAGCCAGCTTGGCACCACGTTGAGAGACCACCTCCGCCACCGGAGCCGCCGACCCGCCCGAATCGCCTAGCCAAGTAATGATGAGCTATAGAGGTGGCTAGCCTGGGGAATGGACCGTGAGACCTCCCACATATAGCCCACATTCCCCATCACTAGGGTAAATTGGACAAAGCTTATTCTACGTGAGTTGTTACAAACAACCTCACATAGACATAACAATATATGGACTCACGTAACAATAAACCATGTGAGTGCTAATAATTCCTAACATTCCCCCTTAGTGCGAACATGGGGAAAACCTATCTTTGTACTTGCACCTGCTTTCATGATTAGGTGATTTTCACAAGACAATCACAAACCCGACGGATGGTTTTACAACGGTTGACCACAAACCGATACTAGTGGTTTTCAAGTGGTTTACCACAAACCACATCATGATGTGCCAAGTACTATTTTTAGCCCTCATCAATATCTCACTGTAGGGAATAACATAGGAAACACAACTCACCAAACTGGAACAATAGAACACATACTTGGAAAGATTTCACATTACCTCCTTTAAGAATCACAATGTTCTTAGTTGTAGCCACTTTGTTGTCGATCATTGCCACTCAATCTCGAACAACATAGGAAACTACCACTTACCACTGGAAGCTTCCTTTGACTTTAGTCGTTTTAGGCGCAGAATGGAAATGGAACATTGGTGTCATGTTCCCCCACAATGTGAAATTTCCACACACGAACATTGAGAAGCAAACTGTATCGAAGACATACAACTGACCGGATCTTGCTAGTTAGATCTTGCTGCACATGGTCACCATTGCAAGTGAATGTATTCACAAGCGGACCATCTTCCAATGAAGTATGGCAGTCAGAGGATCACGTCAGTCAGAGGATCACTGATAGTCATCTGCGCTCCAACACAACTCTTTTCCAGTATCCACCAAACACCACACAAAGCAACAGGAACACAACACACTGAAAAGCATATACTCACATTATATATATGCCACCACATTTGCTATGCAGCCTCGTCATTGGTGACTGACAAGAGGACGCTACTTGTCCTCCATCCTCCTGTGCCTCCATCCTCCAAAGTGCCTTCATCCTCCACTAGAAGGTTGCTGACTCAGCGGAATGTGAACATGAAGCTCAATTACAACTCGGACGTCGGATTCCACCGATAATGCGTTTGGCTAAAAGTGATGCTATTTTATTTTTAAATTTTGGATTTTTACTTGACTCAATTTTTGACTTTTTATAATGACACAAAAATTAGACTCAATAACCTATTATTCACCTAACCACACGATTGAATAACATACATTTGATATATTAAAAAAAGAGTCTTATAGATAAATGAGACAGCTTGAAATAATAAGATCGACTTTTAAACAACTATAAACTAAAAGTGTATAAACTCACAGCTGAACTTAAACCGAATTGCATCAATCACCATATAAAATGAAATTACTTGACTCAAATACTTGGAATAGTCATGACACATTTGACTACTGATTGCTAAAACTAGAATTTAATATAGGCTTGAAATAGAGCAAACAATCTAAACACTCTTATAGACAATGTTGAACATGTACACAATAAAAAAAGACTTTAGACCTGAATTTAATTTATAGACCCAAAAAATTAATAGATTAACAATTACTTAGGACAAATGACTTTGAATTGACCGACCTAGTTTCTCTTAACCGTCATGTGGTAATACTTAACCCGCTGGCTTGGAGCTTGAGGTGGCTGGGAGACTGCATGGACAGAGCACTCCTTAGATACACGTGTCACTGAGAACACTGTGCATGGAGACATAAATTTAGAACACCAAGTTAGCATCTGGAAAACCCAAGCTCGCCAACACCGCCTTTCAAAACAACTCCTTAATCAATGCATGCTTCGTTGAAACTCCTTAATTGAACATTGAGCAGACTAAATTGAGTTTTCTGACGTCTTCCAATTACAACACTCGATTTGGAGTGAAATGACGAGGTCGTTGAGAATTGAAAAAAAAACTGTGATATATAAATTTGATAAACACAACCTTTGATTTATAGCTGACAGCGGGCAGTGGTTCGACGTTGAACCAAGATTGTTATCACCACGCCAAACTAAAGATTGATCATGAGATTTCCAATGCATATGTTAGAAAAAAAGATGCATGCACTATGCACGATGGAGATCTTCTAAATCTTAAATCCCATGACAAGGTAAAGATTGATCTTGGGAAATGAATGCAGAACCAATCAAAACAATGCCATTGATGACTATGCGAAACTTGTAGAAAACTCCTTTGAATGCTGGAGAGAGAGCACTCCAGTTAGATCACTGTACGCTTGGAGATGATAACCAAAGATGACGGCAAAGGGAAGACTTATATTTTCCTGCAAATCGATGAATGGAATCACCTGGGCCGCTTGGACAATCTTCTCTGATATAAAAAAACAAACAAACTCTTTCCTCAATAGCAACACAGGTATGGTGAACCTATGAAGAATTACTACTATAATATCTCATAATAGGGGCAACCATAACAAGGAATAGATCTGCCCCACAGAATGCTCAGGACGCCATCGCTCTAATACCAAATGAAATATTTGGTTTAGATTTGCACAACAAGAACAAAATAATATTATATTCTTGTATATATGAAACATACGAGATACATACATTTATATAGGAATGTCATTCCTATAAATAAGGAATTCACCCTATTAATACAACAACTTTACTCACCTATCTATTCTACGTGAGTTGTTACAAACAACCTCACACAGACATAACAATATATGGACTCACGTAACAATAAACCATGTGAGTGCTAATAATTCCTAACAGTGTGAGACCGAGAAAACTTCAAGTAGTTAACTTTACGTCATCCTTGTCTTGTGCGTGATACCACTTAACATCTAGAGGCTTGCTTTACCACTGGACGTTCATCTTTATGGCCCATATCTACCATTGAATTGTTGTGAAGCCATTGGAGTTCATTTGAGTAAATGCCCAAGGATGAAGTTGGAAGATTGGTATATTGTCTTATGCGCGGGAGTGGAACATGATCTTCAGGAGCGCAAGAGTTTAAATTCAAATTGTTCATTGCATAGGAGGAGTCAAGAAGATTCAACTAACCAATAATTGTGTTTGTTGGGCCGACTCAAGTTTCTTTAAGTCATGTTATGTTTGTGATGTGCTTAAGGAAGATTCGGGCCTTATCTTGCATAGTGAATTGTGACACATAATTTTGTAGGAGGATTCAATAAATGTCATATGGGAAGTATGTAGTTGTGAGCTAATATTGTAAGTAGGTGGTGCTTGGTTGTATAAGAACTCATCCTTACATTGGAGATATCAGTACAAAGAGAAGAGTTGGATTGTTGTAAGCTTTAGCTCAGAGGTTGTTGTAAGTTGATCTAGTCAAATCAAATAGTGTTGTCATTATATCTCCTTAGATATTGTGTAAAGATTGTAGGGATTAGTCTCATGATTGTGTAAGTTGTTATTCCTCTTGAAATCAAATAATGTTGTTTATATCAATTTGCTTCAGTGTGTAAGGTTGTGACTCAGTCATAGGTTTTGTTGGTTTGAAATCCTATGTCGTCTAAGGTTGTCCTTATTGGATTCCATAATCACGGCTGCATCATTCGACATCTAGACAATATTTTTCCTCGTGAGTGGGCACATATCATCTGCTTTTGCATTTGCGAGTGTGGTTGTATAAGAACTCCTCCTTACATTGGAGATATCAGTTCGGAGAGAAGGGTTGGATTGTTGTAAGCTTCAGTTCATAGGTTGTTGTAAGTCGATCTAGTCAAATCAAATAGTGTTGTCATTATATCTCCTTAGATATTGTGTAAAGATTGTAGGGATAGGTCTCATGATTGTGTAAGTTGTTATTCCTCTTGAAATCAAATAATGTTGTTCATCTCAATTTTCTTCAGTGTGTAAGGTTGTGATTCAGTCATAGGTTGTGTTGGTTTGAAATACTATGTCATCTAAGGTTGTCCTTAATTGGATTCCATAATCATGGCTGCATCATTCGACATCTAGACAATATTTTTCTTGCGAGTGGGCACATATCATTTGCTTTTGTATTTGTGAGTGTGGTTAGAAGAAAATTTTCAGAAGTTGAAGAGGAAAGTGTCTGAGCAGCCAATGGTTACATTGCCAGATTTCTCTAAAGTTTCTTAGGTCGATTGCAATGTGAGTGGTGCTACAATCGGCTTAGTGTTAAGAAGGAAGCCCATTAGCATACTTCAATGAAAAGCTGAATGATGCAAAGCACAAATATTCAGTATATGATCATGAAATCTAAATAGTAGTGCAAGCACTCGAGAAATAGAGACATTAGTTGTTTTGTAAAGGATTTGTTTTGTATACAGATCATCAAGCACAACAATTTATCAATAGTGAGGGAAAATTGAATGAGGCACACAAAGTTGATAAAAATTCTACAGGGTTATTCATTTGTGTTGAAATACAGAAATGGTGACAGAGTTGCTGATGCACTGAGCAGGAGAAATATCTTGTTGAAAGAATTGTAGGCGGAAGTCATAGGATTTGATTCACTAGAGGAATTTATACAAAGATGATGAAGATTTTGAGAAAGAATGGCAGACCCGGTAAGTGTGGACAGAACACCGTGGTTCGATTATTTCATTTTAGAAGGTTTATTGTTCAAGGGTAGACAATTATGCATACCTAGAGGGTTAGCGTGCGAGAATTTGGCTAAGGAAAAGCACAATCAAGGTCTAGCAGGCTATTTTGGCTATGACAAGACTTTTGCACAGTTTGTTGAGAATTACTTTTGGCTTAAGATGGGAGCAGATGTGTGCAAGTAGGTGCGAGAGTGTAGAGTTTGTTAGTTAGCAAAAGGTAAAGTTAGAATGTAGGGTTATATCAACCATTACCTATTCCAAAGTAGCCATGGGAAGACGCTAGTATGGATTTTGTTTTGGGTTAGCTTAGGACACAAAAGTGTTTTGATTCCATTTTTCTTGTGGTTAGTTTTTCCAAGATGGTGCATCTTTTAGCACACAAGAAGAAAAGTGACGCAACACATTAAAAACTGATTTTTAGGGAGATTGTTACACTGTATGGTTTTCCACGACACATAGCTTTAACAGAGATGTGAAATTTGTTGGACATTTCTTGAGGACCTTATGGAAGAAGTCGAAAACCAAACTTCAGTTGAGTTTAGGATACCATCCATAGACAGATGACAGATAGGGGTTGTAAACAAAATTTTGGGCAGTCTATTATGTTTTGTTGGAGATAAGCCATAAACATAGGATACAATATTTGCACAACCAGAGTTTGATTATAATAATTTAGTGGATAGAAGAAAAGGAAGGACTCCATTCTAGATTGCATATGGTTGCAGTCCGGGGGTTGCAGAGTTGCACAACAAGGGATATGAGCAAGGAAAGAGCAGAGAAGCTAGAAATTTTGCAGAGTATGTGTACGAAGTGCACCAACAAGTGCACAAATAGCTGGAGAAGAGTACAACGCATAGACATAATGTCATAAAACAAAGGGAAGTTGCATTTCAGGTAGGAGACATGGTCTTAGCATTATTAAGATAGGAAAGATTTCCAAGAGGTACATGTGTTAAGTTGTCATAGAAGAAGATAGGCCCATGCAAAGTATTGAGGAATTTGCATCCAATGCATATAACATTGAGTTGCCAGAAGGTATAGACATTTCAAACATTTTAAATGTGGTAAAATTTGTAACCTTATTTTGAAGGACATAGCTGTGCAAAAATGCAACTGCATATTCATATTCATTTGATTGGAGAATATAGATGTCATAGAAGGCTCGCGAGGAAACAAAGAGTGATTGATACAACATTTAGGACAATGTGCAACGGGAGTACAAAGAATATTTGGTTAAGAGGAAAGGCAGCAAAATTGAAGGTGCAACATGGATCAATGCAACTCAAGCAACAAGGCATGGAATACCATTTACAGAGTTCACATGATGCATGATACATTTTGTTGCCCAAGGTGTATGATGCAAGAGCATCCAGAATCTCAAGCAATTGTGCTTCAACCAAAAACAGTTAAGAGTGGTTTTTGCATGTTTTCATAGTTGTGTTTTGTGGCATCATTACAGGATTTCAAAAGGTTCACAGTATCTTCTAGAATTGAGAACATTTTTCAAAAGTTGGCACAAGCGAGTATTTCAATGGCGCAACGCAAAATTGTGTCACAAAATTGTGTTTGTCAGCAGCAAAGGCATGTGTAGGGAAAGGAAGGTCAAAATGCATCGCAACATCTCCCTGCTATACATACGTCTTGAGGAGGGCACAATGCCTTACATGCTTAGCACAAAACATGTGCACTTGGCGTAAGACCAAGAAATCTTTAGATAACTAACTTTACGTGACCCTTGACTTGTGCACAGTCTAATGGACAGAATTATACTACGCGCGTGTTATCTTTAGGAGTGCAAGAGTTTAAATTCAAATTATCCGTTGAATAGGGGCAGCTGACGAAGATTCACCTAATCAATAATTGTGTTTGTTGGGCCAACTCAAGTTTCTTCAAGGTGTGTTATGTTTGTGACGCGTTAGGGAACATTTGGCCCTTATCTTCCATAGTGGACTGTAAAACATTTAATTTTTTAGGAGGCTTCAGTAAATGTCATCTGGGTAGGATGTAGTTGCGACTAATATTGTAAGTAGGTGGTGCTTGGTTTTATAAGAACTAACCCTTACATTGGAGAGATCAGTTTGGAGAGAAGAGTTGGGTTACTGTAAGCTTTAGTTCATAGGTTGTTGTAAGTTGATCTAGTCAGATTGAATAGTATTGTTGTCATTGTATCTCCTCAGAAATTGCATAAAGACTATCTGTTTGCGATCGGTCTCATGTTTTTGTAAAGCTGTTATTCCTATTCAAGCAAATAATGTTGTTTATCTCAATCTACTTCCATGTGTAACTTGTAAGGCTGTGAGTCAATCATATGTTGTGTTGGTTTGAAATGCCGAGAGGTCTAAGGATGTCCTCAATTGGATTCCCTAACCGTTGCTGCATCACACCATCACGATTTAAATGTTCTGTTTTGTTTTGGATCACTCTGTAATCCATCATCAGGATTTAAATCCTCATGATGGATCATGAAGAGTGATCCAAAACGTTGATTAAAAAAACTTTGCATGCAGTTTTTCCGTAGCTGTCTTTCCTTATTCGTATTTGAATTTATCCTTTCAAAAGGTCTTCTTGGCCTATTCAATATCTTTGTTATGTATGCTTATGGTCCTTTATGATGTCTGATTTTTGTCAACAAAGACCAAATGTCTGATGATACGCAATGTTATTTATGTTTATGGTCCTTTATGATGATTGATGTATAGTTTCTCCTTAATTGTACCTCTTGAATGTTGTTAACAACACCTGGGGCTTGGTTGTGTTGAGTAGAATCTGTGAGTACCTGAAAAATCAGTGAAGCAGTCGATTTTCATAATCCTGGATGCAGTTTGGTGTGGTTTGCAGTTTGCACTACTATTTTTCTGACAATAGTATGCTAGACACTCTTATTTGTACCACGATGTCTTCTCATGATTGCATCTTTTTGGTCCTGCTAAAGATACAGGATCGTGATCAACAAATGTTATAGTGATTTTATTTATATAATGTGTTCTTGGTCAATATAGAATCTAAATCTAAAGCAGATTCTTTTTCCTTGTTTGTAGGTTATCATGGAGATACATAATAGGCATGGAGAACAGCTGTCAGCAACAAACACCATGGCGCTGCTAGACGTACCCTATTCTATTGCAGTCCATGCACATGATGTGAACAGTGACTATCCTTTGCGTTTGAAGCTTCAGGAAGTTTCTTCAATAACCCAGCTACCAGATCCTCCTTTACTTACTCTGGAGAGTGAATCTTATCAGGCATTCCTTGAGCTGTTGCAGAAGGTGGCACATGAAAAACCTATTCTTGCGAAGGAGATTGAAGTAGAAGCCCGTCTTGTACAGCTTTGTGAAGATGTTTTGCAGGTTTACATAAATGCAGCTACTCCTGAATTCTTTCCCGGATCATCTGTTGATCATGCAAGACCACACAGGATTATTCCGTTGGGTTCTGCAAGAAGGGGTGAATTGGCTTCTCGAGCTCCTTTAGTTGTGGCAACTTTGCAAGCTATCAGTCAATTGAAGATTGCCACATCTGGGAGATATCTGTCTCGTTTTTTCCCTCTTTTATCAAGCCTAATCAGCTGCGAGCATGGTTCAGGAGAAGTACAACTGGCATTAAGTGACATTCTCAGTTCATGCATAGGTCCAATTTTGCTCCAGGCTTAAGATATGGACATAGACCTAGCACGTTAGCATTGGCATGGCCATAGACAGATATAGCACATTAGCATTGACATGGCTATAGCTATTGATTTTTTTTGGTCAACTTTGTTGCAAGAGGCAGGTGTTGATGATTTGATTTAGCGCAACTGTCTTTCTTATTGTAGCTCTGATCAAGCATTGTAATTGGTATTTCATCCTTAATGCAATGGGTATAGTTTTTGACTGTCGAGCATTGACACAGCTGGTGGCAAACATATCAGACAGGACGGAGACGGGGCTGAGGCAGGGTTTATTATTGGTTATAGTCCTGAGTGTGATTCAAATGTTTTTGTATACAATGCCCCTGAAGCAGGGAAATCAAGTATTACTTATCGGCAACTCTGATTTTGGTTCAAAGTGTAGCAGATAATCATTATCTTAGCTGGTTACAGATGTCATCAGAGAAGTTGGGAAGTTTATTAATTGTTCGCGATCCTTCAAACAAGCAGCTTATTTTTTTGTTCTTCTTGTTTTATACATGGCCCCTGCATGCAGTCTATCTGATGTGAATGGAGAAAATAATTCTTTAAATGCTTTTAAAAAATTAAAATAAATGGCAATGGATGGTAAGAGGAGACACTGATGTGTATGAAGCAAATCTAGAAGTAGAAAAACAAGTTTGGAGGTGCCCTACGAAAATCTTTTGTGAATCTGGTGGTCATCATCTACAATAAGTAGTAATAAATGCAGTATTCTCCTTTGTTCGATATGCTTCTTGGCCGATCATCTCCCAAATTTTATATACAGATTGTAGACAACAAAACCGCACTTCAACTATATAAACAGTAGGTGACGACCTACATGACACCAACAACATTGAAGTACTTCGTTTGAGAATTAATTCCACACATCACCATGGAAAAATTGCAAGTGCACGCTCCACAGAATTCTGCATTTCTTGGTCATGCACAATGCCTTCAAGTGAGATCAATGCATGAATTGCATGTAGCTCAATGGAACTGACCAATCCTTGTCTAATCATTAGAAAACTATCGTTGTCTGAATTATAGCTTCCAAGTCCCTGGGCAATATGTTTCTCTGGATGATTATCTGATACCATGGCTATGGTCTTTGTTGATCCCACATACTTTGATTAAGTTTCTTTTACAATTTAGCTGTATTGATTACGTTGTTAGCTTAATTTTTAAAGCTTGGTGAGTGGTTCATAGGAAATCTTCCATGAGTTTTTGTGTGCACATTAATCTAAGGTGAGGATGTATCCATCATGGACTTAACACAAAGAAAGTATTCAATATGCTGATTGTTGGCACCTTTGTTCTTAAAAGTATTTGGAAAGCATGGGAGCGAATCAAACCATGGCTTCTATGGAAAGGCAATGACTTTCGCAATGGTCTTTCTGTCAACCACCACTCTTTGTGGTGGTCGCTTGTCATTCAAATCTAGGATCGGTGTCTTACAGAGGTCCTTAGAATTCCTGCACTCAAGCTCTTCAAGCACGAAATTCGTTCCATTCAAGATCTTTATTGCAAGCGCATCCAATCTTGGTGTCCTTGGAATGAGCTAAAAGTTCGATACAAGCTTGCCACTCATGATCGTGCTAGTATCACTAAAATCATTATTCATTCCCGATCATATGAATCATAAGATCTTTGTGTGCACTTCCCACCCTTGGTGGACAGATTGGGAGGGGTTTGTGGATACCACATTTCGGAATTACTCGATCAAGATCTTTGAAATCGTTGGCTCTCACCACATTTGCCCATGGTTGAAAAACTCAACACTTGGTGTGGGCTTCATTCCTCTCCTTCCTGTTGGAGGAGGTTCGACACAATCTGGTCTGCCTGTGTTGAGCCTAAAATTGCGCATTTTTGTGGTGTATCTTACATCAAGGTCTCCCGATTGGTGCCGACTAGTTCAAATTGGTGTTTCAGCTCCCAAATGTCCTTTCTATGGGCACTTGGAAACCTTATCGCACCTGTTTTGGTTTTTTCCCAAATCCCAACGGGCTTGGAATTGGATTCATTCATTCTTTTTCCCCCTTCGGCTAAAGTGTTTTACTTGACAACATATTCTTATAGGCGATACCCCCAGATCACCTCTCATGTTTTCCCAAATTTGGCATGTTTTCAGAGGGGAAATTTTGTTTTGGTCATGGAAGAAAGGAATTTGTTTTTTTGGCTAATGTTGCAGTTGATCAACAATTCTCCATGTATAATAAATCGACGGTTATCTGCAATCTGCTCTTGTAGATTCAAGTTCAAGCTAACAAGGTGGCCCTTGAGGTGGAGCAACTCCAGACTCTTTTGCGTCATCGGGATGATGTCCCCCGTAATGTTGCTCCCTGTAATGTTACTCGAGAGCCACCTTCGCCCTCACGATACTCTCCGCCCCCGCGGCTGCCATCCTCGGGAGGTCGTTAGAGTCGTTCTCGGCGGCTCTCTTTCAATGGTGCTCGTTGGTCTCCGTGCAATCAACCACGAAGAAGTCTATCTCACCTAGCTCGCCATCAGGGTTGGGGCTCGCTTTGTTCTTTGCCGAGCCAGCACCCATGACGAGTGGAGCCTCCGCCTTCGCCTCTGTCGCATAAATTTCTCCGGATGGCTCTTGCCATTTTTTCCACACGGATTGCTGTTGACAATGAAGAAGAAACCCCCGGGCTCTGGTTGGGAAGTGTAGGACACTAACAAAGACCTTCTTGGTCCTGGTTGGCCAGATGATCACGACTCTCCCTCTTCTGGGCTTTTTGCTGCAATTGCTTAACTTCGGTGTTTTAAAGTTATTTTGGTTCTATTCCTAGGTTGGGCCTAGTCTGCTCGTGGCTTTGGGGTGTGCTCTCACACCGCCCACTTTTTTGTTGAAAGTATCTTGTATCATGTTTCTTTTAATATAATATAAGATCTTTTTCATCAAAATAAGATGGTTGTAATTGTTTTGATGGACATGACAACTGCAAAAAATGATGATACTGTATTATTTATCTTGCATGGTGGAAAGCGAAAACACGACAAGATTGTCAATTTTCATTTCATTTTGAGTTGAGCTAAAACAATGCCATGGTTCAATACTCTGGTCTATCTTTGCATTCGTTCCATCCCCAAATGAAATTGCTAAACCCATCTCCATAATTATATTCCTACGCAATGCCGAATGTAGAATCTTATCCTTAAGCTTGCCATTATTGTGCAATTGACCTAAAACATTAGGAACATCTAGAGATGTTACGCTTTTCTCAATATGAAATGTTGTGTGCAAACAAACTTTTCTTTGTTTTTAATTTTTGTTTCTTTAGAGTAATCGAGTAATATTCTTCTCTGGATTCATTTGTTTGATAAACTTTTTATCCGGAGATATTACTCGAAACTTTTATTACGCCGAAAGGCATTTCTACAATGGGGAACCCATCCCGGGCTCGACACGGACAAAGATATCAATGGCCGTGTTTAATTGGTTGACGATGTACGAAGGAGTTATGGGCGTAGGATATGAGATATCTTGACAACACCCTCTCTGACAACATTTGCAAATGGAGGAACGAGATTAAAATGTTGATGAATTAGGATCCGGCCTACACGCGGCGGCGAAAAAGAATGGATAGGCGGCGAGACGTGGTGGGAGAGAAGGGTTGTGACCGTATCTTTTTTTGGGCATGGGAGGAATTAAAATTTGTCACAATAGTGTTGTATCTCCGTGCAGAGGTGGGTGTTCATGTCAGATTGCCGTAATTTCTAGGTGAGGGAGAGGTGGTCTGTAAGTCACGCAATCACAGAGCAAAAACCAGATACTCATAAATATGTGCATGTCCAGAGATTTGATCTAAATACAAAGGCCACTTCATAGTAGCAACAATTATTTGCTAGGCATTTTGAACAACCAACAATGGTTATTTACTATTGCCATGTACTAACATTTTACCAACATGCAGGCATTTCATTTCAAATGGGTGAGCACCTAGTAAATTATTTGGTAAGGAATGAGAGTAAATGCAAACAGTTTAACATTTAACAGTTCTAGCATCTTCTCATTTGTCGGGCTGAGTGTGGGCAAGGAGGCATACAAAAAGCACCGTGAGAAGCTGGGCATCAAGTTCCTCCACATTGTCAACATCCACGACGGCGTGACCAAGGAGCCTGGGATCCTATTCAATGAGAGGTTTAAGATTGGAAACAAGTGGATTGGAAAGCTCCTTAGAGCTACTAGCCATGTGGGTGTGGAGGTGGCTCTGAATCACACCTTATCGCCCTTTCTCGAGCCCACAAAAGATCCTTCCTATTTTCACAATTTGGAAGGGCATCTACATCTCTTGGACTGCTACCACGACCCACTTCAACATTTCACCCACGCTTCCGTCAAGACCTTGCCCTCGTCAACAAAATCCCTTTGTTAATGATGCATTTCCTGGCAATGTTGGTTATTCTCCTTCGAACCTGTGTTGTATGGGAGAATACCTAGGGTCTACCACCCAGGGCCTAGATTGAATCGCATGCTATGGTCTATGGAGGAGTGATGCTTGAGTAATAATGAGTAAGAATTAATTTTGCATTTGTTGTTAGATCTAGGTATTTGAGCTTCTTCTTTAAAATGTGTAGCTCTTTTTCTAATATGGGGTTTTTACTTTTGTTTTTTGATCTGGTGGATGATTCAGGGGGTGCTTGTGGGTATGGAAATATGTACTCGTAGGTCTATGGATTCCAAACGGCTACACTGAGAAATGCCTGTTTGACGACTGACTTAAGTTGCATACCCTGCTTTGAGATCAAGTGTCCCCATTAAAAAATGCACTCTGTTTTACATATGTGAAATTTGTTGACATGTAGGACTTTTTAAAGGTTAGATTGTAGGAAGTAATGCTCATGACATGGATTAGGTTTTAACATATGATTTTTTAAAATTATCTACACTTGAAACTTACGAGGAGGATGGATGTGTGGATGAGCATTGTCCAAAACTACTTCTATAAATGTACACTGTCAATTTCATTAGTACATAGGTGAGATCCAGATGTGGTGCTCTTCTTTTGAAATGCCAATTGCCGCCCACGTGATGCTAATCTGCAGGAAGAGAAATGTTGTACTTCTTTGACTCCATTGAAATCATGTGATCCTCATGTGCGGATTTCACTAACTCCTCGAGGTTTTGGTGTAACGGTTTGTTACATTTGGTATCAGAGCGACCATCGAGGTTCGAGTCTTGACACAGGTAGCTACGCCAACATTGCGGTGTTTGCCTCGGTCTTGTATAAGGTAGGGTGTGGTCCTGTTATACGGGCACAAATCTAGCCTGTGAGTGCAGGCTATGGAAGTGTGGTGGGATGTTATGATCCTCATGTGCGGATTTCATTAATGCCTCGAGGTTTTGGTGTAGCGGTTCGCTACAAAATCTTTCGAATCTATCTGTTATGCCTTTAATCAATAGTGGAAGACACGCACTTCAAAATCCTTGACAATCTAGAATCTAGGTGTTAACAATAATGTATATTAACGTTTTTTTTCTGAATCTAGGTGTTAACAATAAATGGCCAGGCAAACATTCAATGTATGAGACAAAGATGCCAAGTTTTTTTCCTCTTACTATGTGCATTGGGAGATATTGTAGCTACGTGTCTGTGTACAAACTGTTTTTTGCAATTGTTTCCCGAGGTAGAGTTTATATGGCATTATTGATATAGTTTGCATCTTTGTGCCTCCACTATGGTATGAATTAGATAATTCGGCTCAAATGAGAGGAAATTTTTGGAACAAAGGAAAAACTTGGGGCTTCTGAAAAGCTCTTGCAACAAAGTGA
Source organism: Taxus wallichiana var. yunnanensis (assembly GCA_018340775.1). Lineage (NCBI taxonomy): Eukaryota > Viridiplantae > Streptophyta > Pinopsida > Cupressales > Taxaceae > Taxus > Taxus wallichiana. The sequence goes on from CM031234.1 coordinate 762,574,342, forward strand.
ACACCCGGATCTTTTCCTTAGATGAAGAGACCACTGAGGACCTTATTTAGATAGTATTACTGTTAGCATAGTTAAAATTGAGATGTTGTTTACTAGGATTATCCTAATTTACCAAAAGTAGGCTTGAACATAACTACTTGAATCTCTACCACTATTGATCTCTGTGTTGAACCGATCTTAGCTTTATACCACATGGTCACACAAAACATTAAAATTCAATTTGAATCATCTAATTCACAATTTTAACTGTTGTGACTGATATTGTTATGTCTTTTAACAAATGGAGAGAAAAACAAGACGACTCTTTGTTAGACCTTAGCAACTTGATGCATCAACTGAAATATATGGCTATTGACATGGGGCAGGAGATAAGAAGGTGAGTGTGACTTATATGTTGTAGTTGTAAGTAGAGTTACGATCTCCCCAATGATAATGGCTGGTGGTGCAACCCTCTCACCCCCATTTTGATCTCTCCCTACCCATTTTCCTCAAGTTTGTAGATTACAGGGACATTGCCCCTATTCTATAGAGAAGGTGAATAAACAACAAAAAATTATGTAGTAAACTTAACAGTGGCAAAAATGTATTTATGTGTGTTTTTGCACGGTTCTATGTTCAAGGAAAGGGGGTGGGTGCTTTACAAGAAATGAATTCACCTATTTCAACCTGGTACTGGTTAGGAACATGGCAGGAGTAGGGGACATCATGAATGTGAGCTCCAACAGGGTAGATGTCATTGTTTTTAATTAAGTGGTGTTATTCCATACTTATTTCATTATATCATTTTTACTCTTGAAAGATTCTCTCCTTATTTTCTCTACAATATGGAAACTATTTTAAGCAGATCTCTCAAAAATAAAAATAAAACATTAAAATTGCAAACTAAACCAATCCATCTACTAACATTGGAAATAATCAACTTTTTGTAAACCATGGAGGCCATTTTCATATGAACAATTTTGTCTATTTGGTAGCTAAAGGAAATTGAAAAGTTATTTTGACCCTTTTAATGGCAAATTGCAATCACCTAAATAATGCAAGTAATTTTCACATTTTTTATTTCCAACTTTTCATTCATATCTCCCTTTAATAAATTAGGCAACAATTGAGAATCTTTCCACTAAAATAATAAGAAAAACTATTTTCACCATATTTTCTCAAAATATTTTGTTCCATTCAATTGTCTATGGATAGGTTAATGGTAATGAATGAGTGACCCCTCGATATAGCTTAAAATAGAGGTGGTACAACATTATTCTTAAGGTTGATACTATGAAACATGTTTCATATGTGTTACGTTGTAAAACAAAAAATATTGCACATTGATTCCCCTAAACATTTTCCCTCCCATTTACTTCTCCCTCAATTCACCTCTTCATCACCCCACTTCCTTCTCTGATGTTTCACTCCCTTAAATTTAACTTCTTTGATGCATCCCCTTCGGTATTTCCGCTCCTAGTGAGATATGTGAATACGAAATTATGATAAGTAGCTTAGTGTGGACCACAATGATTATTTTGGTCGTTGAAGCATGACTAAATGGCATTCGTCCACATGTTACATATTCATTCACAAAAGGTTGTTAAATCAGGAGACATGTTTTCAATTTATGGATGAATGAAATCCCTAATCGCCTTAAGTGGTGTCATGTTAAAAAGGTGTTGCACTTTGATTGAACTACCCCTCCAAAAATGTCATTTCCATCATTGCCTTTGCCAATGCCGCATAACCCCCCACCCAACACATTCTTCCTTACTAATGTCGTTACATCTATGTGCAACACATTTTTATATTTTTAATAAGCTTTACATGTATGTAAAAATGTCTTCCAAACATTTTCACCTCCCATTTTCTTGTATTTCAATAAAACGGTCTATCAAATTTAGTATATTAAATTCCATATTAGAAAAGTGCTTGAGATGATTAAGTGGAACACATATAGTAGATATTGTTCGGGTGGGAATAATCTACATATGTTATTTGGGGGAATAATCCGAGCCATGGAATAGATGTGGGCCGTATACAAGGTTTTAATTCCCACCTTTATTTTTGAGTTTCCTCTTGCCTTCACCTTATCTATCAAATAAAATGTTGTGTACTAAAAAAACTCAATGCCATAAATATTAAAATAGTAAAATAGAAAATATCAATAAATGGACAAAATCTTCCTTTCGCTATTGTGCCTAATCCTTGAAGGCGATCAATTATTGATGGGTGGTCCTACATCACCTACTTTCTCTACAATTACTAGAGCTTAAAATTATAAAGCGTGTTTGCAAAGTGCTACAAGAAGTAACCATTGCACGGGTGGGTAGTTAATTTTGACCTTTTAATTTCCAACATTCCAATCATGTAACTATCTTACCTATTAAATTAAATGTCGTCCTTTCCAAATCCTTGGTGCCATGAAATCAAAAATCTAACAGGTTTGCTTGATGGATAAAATCATTTTCATATACGCAATTTTGTCTATTTGGTAGCTAAAATAAACTGAATAGTTATTTTTGACTCTTTTAATGGCAGATTGCATTCACCGAAATAATACAAGTAATTTCCACATTGTTTGTTTCCAAATTTTCATTCATGTCTTCCTTTTCTCTAATAAATTAAACTTCAATTGAGAACCTTCCCACCAAAATAAAAATAATAATAAAACCCATTTTCGGCATATTTTTCCAAAATATTTTGTTTCATTCAATTATCAATGGTCCGGTTAATGGCAATGAATTAGTGACCCCTCCAAATGGGTTAACATAGAAGAAACATATGCAAAAGCATCGAGGATAATGTTTTCACTTTGTTGTAGCTGGGAGAAGCAAATGCACAACAAATTTATTTATACTTTAATTATCCTTACATGTATGTCCAAATATTTTCCCAATTTTTTCACCTCCCATTTTCTATTATTTTAGTAAACCGATCTATCAAATTTAGTATATTAAATTCCATATTAAAAAATGCTTGAGATGATTAAGTTAACCACATATAGTAGATATTGTTTGGGTGGGAATAATCTACATATGTTATTTGGGGGGAACAATCTGAGCCATGGAATAGGTGCGGGCCATTCAAGGTTTTCATTCCCACCTTTTTATTTTCGACTTTCCACTTGCCTCACCTTATCTATTAAATAAATTGTTGTGCACTTTAAAAAACTTTATGCCATAAAAAAATTAGTAAAATAGAAATGCTCAATCAATGGATAAAATCTTCCTTTCATTACTAGTGTCAATCCTTGAAGGGTGGTCCTACATCGCATGTTTTCCCTACAATTACTCGAGCTTACAACTAAAAGTGTGCTTGCAAAGTGCTAGACGAAGTAACCAGTGCATCCTCGTCTAGCACAACATGCCTTTTCTACTTCAAATGATTAACAACGTTTTGTTCAGTTATTCGTGTGTAAAGTTTCAGATTGCTTCCCCAATTTCGATTTCCCCACCTTTACACATCTCTGCCCTCATACCCCTTCTTTGCCCATCTTCCTCTCCCATTGTTCTTTCCCTCCACTTTGAATTCTTCACAAGATAACTTTCGGCGTTTCCATCGTACACTTCATGTACGATTGCTAATTTGTATTTGTAAGTAGGCAATCTGATAAAAGATTACTTGAAACTTTTCTTTGCCTACTGTAAGTAGGCAATCTGATAAAAGATTCCTCAAAACTTTTTTTTTGTGAGTAGGCAATCTGTTTTTTCTGCTTGATGATATATATAAGTTATATCAAGTCGTTTCATTAGGCTACCAGTGAGTTTGGTTTATTGACACTTTTTTTTTGTGGTGTCAAAGAAAGGGTAAAATCAAATATTTTAACTCGACATTTCCATGAGTTTAGCTTTTAATTGCACTGAGAATTGATATAGAAGTTCATTATGATTCTCACACAATAATTCAAACCTTGTAATTTTGTGTGCCTATTAGAGTTGTCAAACTGGAATGATCATCCTTCAAGGTTTGTACGATTATCTCATATTTAAAATAATAATAATTTATTTAGCTTCAAGTCTGAAATTGTGGTAAATGACCATATAACACTACACTCATTAATTATTTTTAAAACAAATTATATACTAGAGCCAAAGAATTGTCTTCCCACTCGACTAGGTTCTTCGAAAGAATGGATGAAACATAGCTAGTGATTGTCATTAAGAATTTTAATGTTTAAGTTTACTTTTTTAGTTGGTGGTGTTATTGTTGCCAACATTTGAACACGTGCTTTGGCATTGTTCTTATTATTTTCTTGTTCTTGATGATTATTTTTTGAGAACTTAAAATGTCATTGAATGATGGTTTGTTGTGTGAAACTGAAGAATACGAGGATTTAGAGAAATAATTACACAATTTTGCGAGTTCACATTGTTTTGATTTCTTGTGGTTATGACGAGGGATCATTTACACAATAAAAAGGCAAAGGAGTAAATTGCATCTACATCGAAGGACAACAAAAGTTGTTGACCTTGAGATCAATGGTTCATAACATGTACATTGCCATTCTTTCAAACAATAAATTACAAAAATGAATTCATTATTATTGTGGCTATTCATGATACAAGTTGTCATTTAGATATGGGTCCTTAAATTGTATGGATTTGTTTCCGATATGGGTCCTGAAATCGTATGGATGTAGCATTCTTGGGACCTCTAATCACACTATAGGCTTTTTCATTCTATAGTGTTTGCTTATGATTTTGATAATATTAATGTTTTGTCGGTTTTTTGGTTGTACAAGAACACAACATGCTCAAGGGCTCATCTTTGGGCTCACATAATTTCATTGAATTGAATGAAGAAAGAAGCAATAACACATCTAGGAAGTCGCCATCGATCGACAACAAATTCGTCAATGTAAGACTTGAGAATTTGTCTTGGATTATCTTTCTAATGAAGCCTCGTGTGTGGCACGAGGTGTGCACAATGTGAGTGGATTTGAATGTGATCTAATAGGCAAAGCCAAGGGAGATGGTCAACTCAATTGAAAGCCCCTAACAACTCAAATCCTTTCCCCACCTTTTCTCAAAGACTACATAAACACATAAATATTCTCAAGAGATAAACATTAATTTGTAAACATATAAACAAAAGTTGTGAGACTATTTAGACATATGTACACTTTACAATTAAAAATCAATCATCAAAGTTAAGTAAGCAAAACAATAAATAAATTTATTGTTTTGCTTACAAAATCTTACAAAATTTATGGAAAATAAATAAATTTAAAACATGGAAAATGAAGACACACACATCAAAAGAGGCATATTGATAGTAAATTAATGCATTTGTCAACAAAACAATGATAAAAAAATCAATCAAATTGTAAATTGGCCTGAAATATGAATTTATCATTACAATTACTTTATCATCTTCGTCATCTTATAATAAACTTGAATATAAATTTCTTTTTAATATACTCAACCGTATGCACAGTGTTGAGAATCGAAAACATCAATATTGTAAAAACATATATAAAAGTAACAAAAAGTTTAACCACAACCTATAAATAATTAAAAAGAAAAAGAAAATGAAAATAAAATAAAAAATCATGTCTGAATTGTAATAGACTAATCTCATATTGTTATTTCGCATTTGAGTTTTCTATTTAAATTGATTCCTGTTTTAGTTGGCCATTCTTGGCCTCATGCACATATTAATATTTAAACCAATTAATATAGTTTTTAATGGTTTTGTAATATTTTGAGATTACTACAATTTTATATTATTATGTGTTTTAATAGCGTAAGTGTTGAGCTAAAAAAATTGAAAATACATTAGAATGGAGAACAAGATATATTACCAATAAATTTTGACACATTCTAAAAAGGTCCAAATATGACAATGGTAGGGGTTCGATAAACTGGAAACTGCAATATATGGAAGAAACAGAACCTCAGCGTTTCAGGAATGCACTAGACCCATCATGAGGAGTAGAAATACCTTCTTCTCGAACATGATGGGTTCTCCTCTTGATAATGAGCTAGCGCAGGCCTGAGACACAGTTTCCAATTTCTCAAATTCTGTCTCTCCCATAACACAGTTTCCAATTTCTCAAATTATTTCCTGCCTATATAATGAATTCTTTTATGGTAATGGTGATCACTGTAACACAAAACATTCCATAGCTCCTAGATTTCAAGTTTTATTACAATCCTGTTTAAGAAAAGAATAAGAATGCATTGTTTGGCGTAAGGAGCACCAAAAGAATGCATTGTTTGTATGCGCAAACGTGGAAGTCGTTACTTGTGCCCATAACAAACATCTTAGTGCCATGCGTTTTAAATTGTATACCCACGCTGTTGGTTCTTTGACACGTGCCACTACACAACGTTGGACACCCATGAAAATAATTTCCTGGGCCTTGAAAATTTGGGAGATTTGATTTAATATGGGATCATAGTGGTTATCAATCAAGCATACATTCTTAAGCAAAGATCATCCTCCTATAATCGTGGTCACTAGGATCGCAAAAGTGAGAACAAACATTGAAGACAACAACAAGCTTCTTTGCTTCTTACCCACCCCGCCTTCCCCTTTACTCGATAATGTAATCAATATTTCGGTTCTTTATGAGATTCTTCTAGCGGAAACATGGGTTGTACCTCTTCAAGTTATTGCTATGGTTCATCTCATAACATATTTAAAAAGATTGAGCAAATGGAAGGTAGTAGATGGCCTAAGGTTGTCCTCAATGAGCTTTTGGAGAAAAGAAAGAAGGCATGGATGAATCAAAACAACAAATGGCTTAAAAATGGAATATTTACCTGAATGCATGTCCTAATAATAGTGAAGAGATAAAAACTTTTGTTATAGATAAATTCTGCCAAGTTATGTGGGGAAAGCCGTTAGGGAGAAAGAAGAGATATTATTTGGAGGAATTTAACTCTACATGTGATCATCAACAAAAGGCTTTTATAGGGGCTAATATCTTGTGGAAAGCAAAGATCTTCATAGCCCAATTGAGAACTAATTCACATTGTCTTCGGTGTGAAACAAGAAGATGGAAAAGACCTAAAGAGACATGGGAAGAGAGAATTTGTGTCTTTTGTGCGTCTAGTGCAGTGGAGTCGGAGAAACATTTCATGTTGGAGTGTAATGCTTATAAGGACATTAGGGCCCAATTTTCTAGCACAATGGCTACTACATCCTTTCAAGATATTTTCAGTGAGAATATGGTAGAAAAAACATAGGAGTTGATTATCAAACTCACCAATAGGAGATCTGAATGTCAGAAAGATCTTTAGCAAGATCTATTGTCCCATAGGTTGTCTTTGGTAGCCTCGTGGACGTTAAAATTTCTTCTTCTTCCTTTTCCTCTTCAAACGACCAAGTTACTCTATATTAATGAATGCATAATCGATGAAGGCGGTTGTTGTCTTGATTAGTTGACTCTTACATTTCAAGGTTGTTTATAAAACAAATAAAGATTATGACTCCTTAAATCGATAAATATTAATAGGGCTCAAATCGGTATTGATAATTTTGGTAGTTGAATGACATTTATCGGTTTCTTTGGACGCGTGTGTCTACTAATGGGCATGGGAATGTGAAACGTGTCATCATTGTGTACGTGTAATTACACCGAAAGACGCGTTCCAAATTGGATTGCACCTTGCAAATATAGACATGTAGCGAGACTCGACAACTAGGAATTTGCTACAACCCTTGCAATATGTGTTGAAATGTATTCTTATTATACCACATTTTCAATTTTGAAGTATTTTCTATTTTCAACATTTATGTTGTTAAAACACGTAATAATAAGATGTTTGGGATGTACCAGTTCAACGCTTATGTTATTGAAACACATAATAATGTAATTGCGACAATCTCGAAAAGTTACAAAGCCATTGAAAGGGAAGGCTTTCTAAGTGACAAAAATTAAGATACATTTAATATTCAACAAACATTGCATTGAATAAGACAACTCTTTGTCTTACTTATTAATATATAGGTTTGTAAGCGTGCAATTACAATTTTTTTTAATTTAAATATTAGTGTGCTCATGAAACACTTGTTAGATAAGAGTGATATGTATAGCTTTAGGGTGGTTTTAGTGGAGATCATCATGGTATTAAAATTTGTAGACTTCATTTGCAACAAAAGTGAGGTTAACCTCAGATGCATTGACATCGATAAGATCGAAAAATGGTTGTGTAGACGACATAATCAACTCTCTTCTGACGATGGAACTCATTTCTTGGGCCAACAAGAACTCTTTCCTCCGCCGCTTAGTGCATTAGATGACCCGAGTCGGCCTTCAAATTTTGGCATTTGACAAAGATGCTTCTCCCCACCATGTTAGAAGTGGTGGAAGAGATCCAATTCATAATCACAATTACAACTTGTTGCTTGCATAAGCACCACAATTCATCTAAAAGGAATGGGAATGGGATGACAATAGTGCCACCTTCTAATTTTGTTACTTGTTTAAAGGGAGACGTAGCATTAGCATCGCGGTGTCAATACAAGACTCATGTGTAAGCGGTCAAAGCTCCCCCTCCATAAGTAACTTAGTGGATAATGTAATCGAACAACTAGTTAACTTATATTAATGAATGCATAATCGGTGAAGGATGATGTTGTTCCATTTTTTTACTCTTACATTTCTTGGTTGTTTCTAAAAGAAATAAAGAATCCAACTCCTTAAATTGATAATTATTAATAGGGCTCAAGGAAGGTTTTGATAATTTTGGCGGTTGAATGGCGTTTATCGGTTTATCTGGACACGTATGTCTACTATGGTATGGGAATGGGAAATGTGTCATCATTGTGTAAGCTGTAATTACGCACGAAATTCCAAACTAGATTGCACCTTACAAATATTGACATGTCGCAGGGCTTGTAGGAATTTTCTACAACCCTTACAATATGTGTCGAAATGTATTCTTATTCTACCATATTTTTCACTTCTAAAGTACTTTCTATTTTTAATGCTTATATTATTAAAACACATAATAATGTAAGATTTTTTTGGCTATATAAGTTGAACACTTATGTTATTGAAATACACAATGATGTAATTGTGGTAGTAATAAAAGTTACAAATCCATTAAAAGGAAGGTTTTCTAGGTTGGAAACAATTAAAACAAGTTTAATACTCAACAAACATTGCATTTAAGACAATCCTTCATATTAATTTTTAATATTTAGGTGTGTCTTACCTCACTTGTGTGATATGAGTGATGTGCATAACCTCGGTGGTTTTCATGGAGATCATCATGACATTAAAAGATGTAGACTTCACGCACAAGAAAAAGTGAGGTGAACTTGGTGGTGTTGGCCATAGAGAAGATCGAAAGTGGTTGCGTGGATGAAATAATCAACTGGTTTTATAGATGGAACTCGTCACACCGACATAACAAGGACCCTTGCCTTGAATGTTCTATCCACCGATGGCCGAATCGGCCTTTAAATGTATAGCATTTGACAGAGACATTGGCTATACCATGTTGGAAGTGGCGAGAGGAATTCCAATTCATCGTCACGATTACAACTTGTTACTTACACAAGGACTACAATTCACCGAGGGAATGAGAATGGGAATGGGATGATAATACGACTAAAATTTATTTCCAAGACATGTTTAAAGGAAAACAAAGCGTTAGCATCATTGGTGTCAATACTAACCCATATGTAAGCGGTCAAAGCTCTCCCTCTATAAGTAGCTTACTAGATAATGTAATCAAACAACCAAGTTACCATGCATTAATGAATGTATAATCGAGAAAAGGATATTAATGTTCCATTTTTTTGGCTCTTACATTTCAAGGTTGTTTCTAAAAGAAAGAAAGAATATGATGCGATGAAATTAGTTATATAAACATGAATATCAACAATTTTATTCCAAAAGAACACAAAAATATAGAGAAATGATCACAATATGCAATTATAATGACTTAGCCATTTCTATGGGGAAACCTCCAAACCACATAATAAGACTCAAGTTCCCAAAATGATGTTTAAGTACTCCTTACTACCTCCTATATATACCCATCCTATACGATGACCAACACCCATGGCTACCTACTAAACATATGAAAGCTTCAATGAATGACACATGACAAGAAAGGGATTATGTAAGCCCCAAGTTGACCTTGCATATCCAATATAAGATATAGGACTAAGGGCATAACATACCCATACCCTTCAAGCAACATTTTACCTAATGTTTAAGCACTAGATGTTGTTGCAGAAATCCTTCATCTTCCCATGTTACATCTTCACTGTTCATATGCTTCCGCTTGATCGAATACTTTGTAATGACTCTTATCCTCAGCCTTTTGGTGCATATTTGAAGGATCCCTTCAAGTTCCAATATGATCCTTCCCTCCTCGTCCAACTCAGGAAGCATTGATTGGGTTGACACCTTCTTCCCAATGACCTTCTTCAAGCAAGAAACATGGAATACTGGATGTATTTTAGTTCCCTGAGGGAGCTCCAACTTGTATCCAACACAACCAATTTTCTGCAAAACTTGGTAAGGACCATAGTATTTAGGTGTGAGCTTATTATCCTTCTTCTATTGTTTTATGGAAAACTTCTTATATGACTATAGTCATACAAAAATAAAGTCTCCCACTTCAAAATGTCACTCACTATGGTGTTGATCAACTTGTTGCTTCATACGGTTTTGTGCCATTTCCAAATTCTCTCTAAGGCTAGAGAGTACCTCATGCTGGTGCTAAATGTGAAATTTGACTTCTCTCACTTTAGATTTGACCTTCAAGCTAGAGATGAGTGATGGAGGATGATACCCGTATAGTGTCGTAAATGGAAATATTTTGGATGAGGTATGAAATGAAGTATTATACCACCATTCTACAAGTGGAAACCATTGTATCTTTCATTCCTATTTATCCAAAGTAAAACATCGAAGATACCCCTCCAAACATTTGTTTATCACCTCAGCTTGGCCATCCGATTAGGGATAAAAAGATGAACTCGCACTAATTGTGTACCTAGACAAGAGAACAATTCAATCCAAAATTGCTAGTAAATATAGGGTCACAATTACTTATGTAATGCCCCCATTTGTCATTCTTTATGTTATTCGTGGCGTAGCGACCGAGCTTCTAAGGGCCGAACGCCGCAGTGTTCCCTTTGAAACGTTGTTGTCGCTGCTTGTTGAGCTTTCTTGCTTGCGCCAATGTTGATGTTTTGGTTGCTGGCCCGCAACATCCCTCGCGATTTATCCTATTAAAGGAAGACCTTGTTCTTGTTATATCGAACCTCCTGTTGATTGTTGTTTGTTGCCTGCCAGATATTTTTGCCGTAGTTTTGGTCACGCTCATGCTCGACCTCTCGATTAAATAATTAGTATTATTATTAATTTTAATTGTTGTCACTTTTGTGCTAAGTCCTAAGCGACTTTTCGAACCCCGTCAGGTGTCGCAACGATTTTAAAACATAATAAAAATGAATAATAAAAGAATGGACGTCAGTTATACTTCGCAGTTGGTTACTGTCGTCAGTTTGTCGACCTAACGGAATTATTTAAAAAAAAAAAAAAGAAATTGTGATTAATTAGATTTATTTAATTTTGTAGATAAGTAATTTTTTTCCCTGACAAGTTGGTGAGAAGTGGGAGATTTTAATTGGGCCGCCTGTTTTCTGCCCTAGTCGGCTGTAAAATTAATGATGAAATTGACCTTTGCTGGATTGGGGCGCCTTTTCCCTCCATACTGCCGCACTTCTCTTCTTTTAACATTTCTTGTCTTGTATCTTTCCACGTCCTTGCTGTTTTTCCTGCAAATTTCGGCTCTGGCAGCGTGAGACCTTGGGAGGGCGAACTGTGTGTAGATTGGTGGAGAAAAACGTTAGAAAAGTTGCCTCCTTTTTGTTGCGCGCCTGGCCCTCGTTCCCTTGTTTTTATTTGCCTTCCATGGCCGCTTTGGATCCTATTCTCGCCTGGAATTCGGGGGGCGTGTAGAAACGTGGAGGAAGGTTTTTCTGAGCATGGAGGACTGTTGGGCGCCTTCCTTGCTGGCCGCGCGGGTCTGGTATGGTGGTTATAGATGAAGCTACAAGCTGGTACAGTAGGCGTGTTACCTCCTCTTCCAATGGGTGCTGCGGGGTGTGTTCTTGTTGGGATCCACAAAGAATAGATCTGCAATAGCTGCCTTCTAGCAGCAAAGAAAGGGCAGTGTGTACATGATAGTAGAAGCCTCTTTGAGCGCTTCCAACAAGCAGGCTGTCCAACATTGTTGTTACCTGTTCAGTATTGAATGCATCCTCAAATTTGGGATTCTCCTTCAAGTTTTTATTTTTATTTTTATCCAAATCAATTAGTGACAGTAAGAGTGTTACCAGGAGACCTGATGAAATTTATTACAAAGATTATCTATTGGGACCTTGCTAGTTTTTCGATGCAACTCATGGAAGAGAATCTCATAGAGGAGGATCTGTTTCATATCAGAATATTCATGAAGCACAATTTGTTGTTGGAGAACCTGGTAATAAAAGCCTTCATAAGTGTGGCGCTTGCATTATTCATAAAGCAGATGGGTCATTTCGGCGAAGTCTTTAAATCATGGCCGTGTGGTTTTGCTCGGGTTCCTGGTAATGTCAGCATCTATCATGGCTTCCTTCATGTTTGGAGCTCTCCTCCTCGTGTTTTTCTTCTCATTCTCAAAGCTCACAAAGCTTGGTACTGAAAAGAAGCGCAAAAATGATGCTGAATACAAGGAGGGAGGCCAACGGGATTGGATGCAAGTGCTAGTGAATAGTTCGATTACCACAGCACTAGCGTTAGGAGTTGCTTTTTGACAGGCTAGAATGATATCTGTTTGAACTCAGAAAAGGCACCTTTGGTTACTGGTCTGATTGGTGGTATTCTTGGGCAATATGCATGCTGTCAGAATTGATTCTTGGTCTTCGGAATCGGTGTTCTTAGTAGCAAATATTCACCTCGGCTCATTACTACCTTCAAGGGCCTGTTTCAAATATGCTCTTTGTCTTGGGAAGCGCATTAAAGGCATGGTAAGCCCTAACCCTCTCTCTTAATAATTTATTTACTTTAGCATTTAGATAAATCAATCTCTACAGTTTTGTTTGAATTCTGTATATGTGATGTCTCCTTTGGATTGTTGATGTGTGATTTTCTTTTACTAAGTTAGTAACGTCTTGGATTCTTGATATTATTTAATATTTATTTACATATATATATATGTTGACTCTTTCTTGAACGAGATGCCCAAAAGAAATGGGTTTCCGAATGACTTTTAATCACAATTTGCATGAGCTGATCTCTCTCCAGTGATTCTCGCTTCTCGACCTTATAAAGTTAGTTTATCATTTTGCCATGATTACTCCTGTGAACAGTGGTTTCTGTAGGAAATATTGTGGTGTGTGAATGAGATTTAGAATTTTTCTTGTCTTGTTTTTATTATGTAAAACATGGCGTGAAAACGGGAAATTTTCTCGAAAGACTGTGTTGGTCTTTTAATGTGGATTGATAATAGTATAACCCCCCCATTAGGATTGGAGGCTTCTATTTGGGGAGAGTCGTACTGGCTCTTACTGGTCCTTCTAGATACTATCCGACTCCTTTGATTATCGTTTACTTTGGGGATTATTGAACACCCCTCTCCAGGCCCTCTACTATTCTTATTACTATGAGCTTACTTTTAGATTGGAACGCTCCTGAAACATGTGTTAATGGGGTTCTATTTTGTGACCCGTTTGAATACGGTAAGCCTCAAGACGTTAGTTTGTGCGGATAACTATATGGCTTAAGTTTGAGGTGCTTCTTAGATCTTCGAATCAGTTGAGGTAATAATGAATACATCGAACTCTCATGAATGTGTACATTCTGCAAGTTTGATTGACATGTGATGGCCCTCAGGCGTATGAATTCAGACAATGCTTGAAATATGAGATTATAAATTTATCCTATACCTTGACTTCAAAGCTTGTTGAAATGTTTTTTTTTTTTGGTAGCAAAACAGATGAATAGGGAAGTTTTGAGAACTACCCTAAAAAGGATTCTTACACAGCCTTAAGTAAAGGTGACAACTAACATAATGGGACTGTTCATACCTTATATGACGTTAAGGATAGAAGTCGACCTGAAATTATTTAACTTCATTATATAGGACAATGATTGATACCCATAAATTGAGATATGCAAGTGGAGGTTGAATTATATAATATGATATATTATGCTATCAGGCAACCGGTAAGGATAAATATGTTATTTCAATCCTTGGTTAGCGCGTGGAATATTTTCTGGCATTTATGATGATTACTATGTTAGCTAAAAATTGGTACTTGCATCTCAATTGTGAGTTGAGATAATGTTGATACTTGCATTTATAGTGGCTTGGACCACGCTTACCTGTTTTAGCTAGCCAAATGTACCTTCTACTCATTAACGAAGTATGACGGTATTGTTGTTCGTAATTCATTCCTCTGGGATGGACTCTTATACTAATAGAGGCATATAGAGACATGATAATAAACAACCGATAGGATAGTTAAATAATATATGAACTTACTGATTGGTGGAACCCTTGTTTACATAAGTACATTCTTTTTATTGTGAGATAAATATCAAAAGTATACTTACATATCCTTGTTTTTCTATAAAGGTTGATACTTGGGTAATATTGATGATTATCATATGATTGACACTTGTATTTATTATAGAAGCTTAATGTCGTTGGTGCTTGTATTTAATTGAAAGATAATATTGTTGGACACTTTTATATGTGAAGTAGGTTGAGGGTATTAGGTGAGCGTTACTATTGTTACTGTAATTTAATTATGATTAAATGCAAGGTTAAGGTTGCATATCTTCTAGCCACTTGGAAATTTTGTTCATATGTAAGCAGATTTTAGGGAAGTGTTCAATGATGGGTATGAAATGTGTTATCATGAGATGTGCAGTTAAGATTTGAATACATGACTAGGAATTATTTGATAGGGAGTATTGCAAAATTTCATTTATTTAAATGCTAGATGGCATAAGTTATTAGGTGAGGTTTATATCTTATCATGCTCAGTTCTAGCGAACCGACTCTAGTAAATATTTGCTGCAGATGGAATGTTAGCGAGTAGATGAGGGATAGACTTGTAAACTTGTGCATCAACCTCAGCTGAGAAGTTCTTACATGAATCCTTTTTATATTGTTCAGCTATGGATAACATACAAAGGGAAAATGTGGGAGAGGATTTTGGTCTTGTATGATGTATTTGTGGACTTTGTCATCTTAACTTTGGACACCTTGGTTCGTTTGACCATCATTGAAAATATTAAAATATTGGTTATTGCTTGTTGAGTGACCTTATTGGATTATTGGTATTTTAAGTGTGGATGTAACCTTGTTTTGTTCTCGTGAATGAGTGTATTAAACTTTACCCTTGAAAAGAAATGTTGAGTAAATCTTGCTATGACTTATTAATAATGCGACATAAGTAAAATAATGTGGGTCGTTTAATACTTATAAAAGTTGAACTAAAAGTTATATTTAAATAAATTAACGTAGAGGTTACCAAGTTGAGAGCAAGGAATTCTTTAAAGAAATCATAGGCGAGACTATCTTTGTGAGTAAGAATTATATAACATGATAACCCTAGCTTCTCTAGTGAACATTATTCCTTTTTGGGTGAAATTTGTAAAATAACCCTAAGGTGAAATGAACTGTTAGTTGTTAGAAGAGGATAAGATTTAATTAGCCTGAGAAAACTTAGCATTGTAAGAAGCATTGTACAAATCATATCTAGAATCTTAGCAAACTGTAGTTAAGGATCGAAAGAGGTTACATAAAAATAAATAACCATCAATAATTTCCTCATTGTGGCTTGCCCTATCTGTAGGTGTGTTATGTGGTGGTTTCTTATGTTGTTTTGTCAGATAGAAAAGTGAACCATCCTTGGAGTGTGTGAACATTTCCGTGTTACCCTTGTGGTCATCCTTGTATTGAGTTATCCACGGAGTTAGTTGTGACTTGGTGGTGGCATGTCGTGTCGTGTTGTGCAAAAAAAAAAAAAAAAAGTTATCCTGTATTTTACTGTGTTGTTTGCGTGTGAAATTTTGGGTCGTTACAACTTACTATAATTTTAGGCATGTTAGGAGCTTACGCATTGTATTCATAAAAGAGATGACAACTGTACTTAGTTGTAAAAAGATGAGACATGACACAAAAAAATGAGCATACTTGGTATGTCTATCCACGACGACCATAATTACACTTTTCCTTATGATTTTGGTAATCTGTGATGAAATCCATGATACCTCTTCCCATCTCGACTAGGAATAGAAAAAGGTTGTGGGAGACTCGATGTCTTAATTGTCTCTCCCTTATTGCGTTGGCACACCAAACATTCTGCCACAAATTTTTGAACATCACTTTTCAACCCCTCCCAAAAGAAATCTTGTTTAACTCTATGATAAGTTTTCAAGAATCCGAATGACCACCTAGTGGAAAGAATGAATCTTTAAAAGAACGTGATGTTTAAGTGTAGAGTTCTTGAACAAATACAACTTGCCCTCGTACTAAAATGTATCACCCTTACATATAAATTTTTAAGATATGCTTTGATCCTATTGAGATTTTGAATGAGAGTGTGTGTCTCTACATGAGTACAACGCATATCCCCTTTCCTGAAGCATCACGTTCAACTATGAAGGTCTTGTAGAACTATGGGGTTACTAACATCGAGGTGGTGCACATCACCTCTTTCAATTTTACAAATGCCCTGGAAGCTTCCTCATTCCAATAAAAGGTGTCTTTCTTCAATAATGTTGTGATTGGTATTGCAATATTGCCATAATTCTTTACAAATATGTGATAATACCACTGTGAGCCCTAAGAAACCTCATAAATTCTTGAGGGTTATGATAAATTCTCATTCCACCATGGCCTTGATCATGTAAGGGTCCACCTTGACACCTTTTTGAGAGACTATATGACCTAAGTATTTCACTTCTCCTACCCCAAATGAACACTTTGAAGGCTTTGCATACAGTTGATGTTTCTCCAGCTTCCAAGACCATATTTACATGATGTAAGTGTTCCTCCCATGATTTGTTGTAGATTAGGATATCATCAAAAAATACCAAGACAAACTTCCATAGGACTGGTTGAACTATCATCAAATTTTGAAATTTGGATGGTGCATTAGTAAGGCCAAAATGCATCACTAGAAATTCATAACAACCTTAATGAGTTATGAAGGTTGTCTTATGAATATCCTCTTCCTTTACTCTAATTTGGTGATACCCAGAAGAAATATCTAGTTTTGTAAAATAAATCGCACCATGCAACTCATCTAACAAATCATCAATGATAGGAATATGAAACTTATCTTTGATAGTGTAATTGTTAAGTTCTATATAGTTCGGGCACATGCGCCACCCGCCATCTTTCCTACACACCATCACCATTGTAATGAACCATTACACCAAAACCTTGAGGAATTAGTGAATCCACACACTAGGATCATAACATCCCACCATGCTTCCATAGAGCTCGACCTCGGGATGGGTTTGCGCCTACACTCCCATACGTGTGAGCCTCGCTTCACAGGACATTTAAGGGCCCCATGGACCCCAGGATACATGAGATAACCGAGTGATATTTAAACATGGATGGTCACTCTAATACCAAATGTAACAAACTGTTACACCAAAACCTCAAGGCATTAGTGAATCCACACATTAGGATCATAACAACCATTTGAGCCGAATAAGCACTCGGAACTATTACAGATAATACCCATTTTCAACATTTCCTCTACCATCTTCTCAATCTTACTCTTTTGCACATATGGGTATCTATAAGGCTTGATGTTGGGGGTTGGCTTCCTAGAGCTAACTGTGACATGATCATGACATCTTTTGGGAGGCAATCCTTTGGGCTCCTCGAAGACAACTACATGTTTAGAAATAACATTTTGAAGATCAAGATGTACAACTATATTTGGTGGTTGAACTTCCATGGAGAACAATTTTCTTACGAGTCCTTCTTCCCCCATTTTAATAATAATCTACATTTGGTGAGAGCTAACTAATTGTGGAGATTTTTCCTGTAGTCCTTGAAGTTCAAATTGTCTTCCTTCAGAATGAAAGCGCATGAACAATTCTTGGAAATTCAGCTCTATGGCACCCAAATTTGTGATGCACTTGAACACGTAAGGAAATATTAGCTCTACCCATGGGAATATCAAACATAAGGGACTCCATTTTGTAGTCACTAGAGACACAAAATCACACACTTGGGTACATTTCTAGGTCCTAATCACATATCACTATTCATATGATTCATAAGTGAGAATAATGACAATTGACAACTATATTTGGCCTCTTTGCTTTCTAGTCTTCTTTCTAGTCTAACACACCTTACAACCCAGTCGACATTTCATTGATTTATCTTTTATGACTCTGGACACCAATGTCCACCAAGATGCTAGCACCCAGGCGCCCTCATCCTTTTAGGTGCCCTCGACATCTTTCTACTTTACTCACTATTTTTGGGCATATTTTATCTTTTGGGCATCTTATTTTCTTGTGGTTCGACCTTTAAGTTTTCAATTGTGAACTTTAACCAAGGGAATCATATAAATACAAAGCTATGTGACCATAATAAAGGACCAAACTCTAAGCATCTATTATCATCACCTAAGGTTGCATCCAAAGGAATTCTAAGAGCATCAAGGCATCCATCTAGATTTCATTCAAGGGAAAAGGGATTGCATTTTCTGCATACACACATAGGAGGGGAAGTTCATTTTCCATCCACACATCTATTTACATTGCTATATCTAGCTATCGTCCGCTATCATGTGCACTTGCACAAGGGCTTCCTAGGGCATGATTATATCACACACACATAAGAACTACATGGAGTCTGAGATGTAGTGCATCGCTTGGTTGTAAGTTTACTCTATCGGTGTGACCATCACAACCCGACTCCCCATATTGCATCTTTTATTTTTGGGATTTTATGTAGTTTGAGGGTTTTACATGTTATCTTCTCTTTCGCGGGTTTTACATGTTATCTTCTCTTTACGCAGTTACATGCAAATTCAACAATCATCCAACGACATACAATAACCAAAAGTGAAGGTTAGTGACACCAAAGGTGCACACAAAAAACTAGTTTCGAGCCCTGTGCAGTCATAAGCTCTCAAAGAGGTATCTTGTGCCTAAGTGCCCCAGTCTAGGATCATTCGGTGGTTTTAGGATTTTCTATGCTCGATTGTGATAGTCCGATCCTCTTGTTCATCAGTCTTCCCATCAAGAATACTTCGAGATCAAGTGCAAAATTAGCTAAGTATTTCTTTATCCCTCTTGCACTTAGGGTTTTATATTTATTTAGCTTATTGCTTATGTCATTTATATTCCAGCAGTTGTTTAGCATTTATTTATCATACACAACTATGCAATTAGGGTTTATACAAAAATCCATATTTGTTAAATCATTTAGTGAACCCATATTTTGAGCACTATTGGATCTTTCTTTCTTCCTTTTGCTTCAATATCCTAAGTTTCTTCCATCATGGATATTTCCATCTATGCCTTTTTACAAGCTAATCCTTGAATGTAAGGCTAAAATCAACTCTCTCCTGGATAATACTTACATTCCTTCTAATACTCCTCCGGATCATGTATATCAGTTATTTGTTGATGCATTTTCTCAACACCTTACTTTCCCATCTAATGTAGTTTCCGCTCTTTTCTATTTATGACAATGATCCTCCTCTTTATATTAACGCTTGCATCTTTAACATAGGCATTAGGCAGGTACTAGTTGATAATGGATCTGAGCTCAATCTTTGTAATCTTACATTTCTTCAACAACTTGGCCTTTCCTTAGCTAATCTCAATCCAACATCTATTTCTATTCGTAGCTATGATTCTTCTACATGACCGTGCATGGGCCATATCACCTTACCTATCATAGTTGGTCCAAAAACCGTCCCTACAATATTCTTTGTTATCATGCCAAGCTCCAATACAATTGCTTACTTGGTAGACCATGGCTTCACGCTATGCAGGAAGTACCTTTCTACAGTTCATCGATGTGTTAAGTTCCTACATGATGGTTGTGCATATACTATTCTTGTTGACTGACGTGACCCATTCAAATATTACACTCTAGACCCACTCACTGCTCTCCCTACTCCATTTCTCTATCATAATGTTGGTCATCCCCATAATCCTCCTACATATCTCACTGATGATTATCAACTCATAGAACCTCCTACCCCTACCACCAACATGATTCATCTCCAGGGATCCATTTGTGCATTGGACACCATGCCATCTTGCTTCATCTCCCAAAAAGACTCTATGTCGACACCCCCTCCTTCTACTAATGCTATGGTTCATTTTTGGGGGTCTGTCCATACATTGGACGTCATACCACTTCCTCATCTTCCCATGAGCACTTTGCATCAACATTTCCTCCTTTCACATGCACTTTTTCATCAATCAATTTTATTGGCCACATATTCCATTCGATCCTACTTGCTCTTGATACTATTTGCATGCATGATGGTTTAGCTCAGCTGCAATTCACACTCGATGATCTACTCCCTCCACCTTATTCTCCTCACCTCTACCATGGATATGTTCACATTTCTATTGCTTATGGCCTCCGCATCTTCCATCTATCGGTCTTTACACGCACACACTTCTTCCACTTACTCTTGGGTAGTCCTTGCTTGACTACATTGGTGGCACTTTAGATCTTGAACATATTGATATCACATTTCCCATGCCTTTCGGTCATGTTTATATTTGCAATGATTCATTTCTTAGCTTATACAAAAATCTTACTTGCTAGTATGCACATGGTTTTCCAATACCACCTTTCAATGATGAGGAATACGTAATGGGCATGTATAATTTACATTGTGATGGATCCTTATATGATCAACCACATATTATTGCTTACTGAGGTCTGTGACGCTTCTCCATTTGGCTTCGACCATGACAATGATGATTTCTTAAACGTTGTTACATGATTATTCTCTACATCATACACTTGGGGCATCATGTTTACTTCTCCCCCTCCTAGCATTATTAGGTGTCTTTCATTTCTACTATCACACTCCATACTTTATATCTAGTCTTTCTCATTCATCTTACATATCATCATGCTACACCTATTATATCGTCACTACCCTATGATGCACTCTAGTTCCACGGTTCATACTCAACTACTAAGGGTCTAAATCTGAAATGAAACTCACTCACACTCTTCACACTCTATGCTTCATTGATCAATCTTTCTAGCGCATAATTCTCAAACCATTTCCCGATGACGCATTATTGTTTTATGGTTCATTCTTGACTATCAAGGGGTATTTTATAAATTAACCTCATCTCATACTCATACACACCCACTTCGAGGTGCACACCGCTCCTATCACATTCACATTGCATATCATTCCATCTCACTCATTCACAACATACTGCATATCTTGGTTGCATTTACTCTTTCTTACTTATGCTTACATGTACACTTTGTTTCACATGCTAGAAAATACTTAGTATGTCATTATCTTTCTATATACACATGCATGTTCACTTGGTATTTAGTTGTGGATGCAAACTTCTTACAGATCCTTACACACAACATTGATGCTTGGCACTATACCTCTTACCAGTCCTACCAAGAGGCTCCTGGGGGCATCTAATTTCTTACACACTACATGTGTTATTGTTTCATTTTATACTACTTTATATTCTTACTAGCACACTACTCTATAGTGGAACATACATGTTTTGACATACTTTTATCTTTCTAACATTGCTAATAGGTGCTTCATGTGCAACATTTTCCTTACAGGAACTATTTCCCACCATGGTTTTCTGATAATTTTCTTGATGTTGTTTTCCATTATTTGCGGGCTATGTCATATGTCTTGCTTGATCATTGCTTGTATGATTTTGGCCGCTTCGGCCTGATTGTCTTGTGACATTGTGAGCGATGTCCCATGTTTGAAACCTGATTTTCACGGTCTACTTTGTCTACACTATTGCTTGTTTACATTGTCTTCTATAACATGCTTGTCACTTTTTCTACTAACACATGTTTCTAGCCATATTGTTTACATGTGCCTTGGTTTCTACCATGCACATTCCCTCCCCTGTAGGGTATCAGTTTTAGATCAACATCTGGTCCTCTCCTTTGGGCCGCATCCTCCTTGTGACATGTCACATGCACCTCAAACAAGGGGGAATACATTGGGTGAATCACTCACCCCATACAATATTCGGAGGTTCAATACATGTCTACACAATACATGAACAAAATGGAGTTATAGTCACAGAATGACCCAGAATCTAACTTGGGTCATCAGTTCAACACAAACACTAGGCCCAAATATAGACACTAGCATCTGCGTGCTACTCTTGACCTTTCCTAGGTGCCTATGACCAGGGGAAGTTACAATCACTTTCTCGATCAACACAATTTTTAGCATTCACATAAGTAGTTTTTTCATAGTATAAGCATTGTCCTCCAAAGAATCGAAATAATTCTATCTCCTTTTTCTACTTGGATAAAACTGAACAACACATAACTAAACAAGGATCACACCATCTACAGTGGTGTATAAATTCGGGAAGTAGTCATGGATAGAGAGTAACACTAGACCTCTCTCCCCAACACTCTTTTTCGTGGATGATCGCCCCAAAAAATCACACTTGGTGTGAGATCACCCAAACAACTCATTCTTGGCGTGAGATCACCCAAAAACTCGAACTTGGCATGAGATTGAAAAAACTCATTCTTGGCGTGAGATCGCCCAAAAACTCACACTTGGCATGAGATCGCCCAAAAATTCTCTCTTCTATAGTTTCAAGACAATCTTCTATCCTTCACTCTTCATGGATCACATGCACACGTTTATTTTACTAATTTTTTCATTTTTACATACTTTTGCATGCTTTTACAAAGTTTTCATAACACATGACTTTGACTACTCTTTCACTCTTCTTTACAAGTCCATCCTTAATACGCAACAAGAAGCAACCCTTCATCAAGCCACAACAACATGTACAACATGATACAACTCATACACTTCACCCCTAGAGTCACTTCCCTTTCTTAGCTTCGATGCTTCATTTTTATCACTCTAGGCTTTCACTTATCTCTTCAAGGCACACTTTTTCCATCACTCTACAAGGAAAAAAAGGTGTAAAAATTTTAAACTAATTTATGTTATCGAGTATTCACTCAACAACATAAAGTGGGGAAAAATGTAGACACAAAATCACACACTTGGGTACATTTCTAGGTCCTAATCACTTACCACTATTCATATGTCTTCTGAGAAGACTAACAATTGAAATCTATCTTTGGCCTCTTCACTTTGTTTCTGGTCTTTCACACCTTATAGCTTTGTTTTTGTCAATTGTGAAATTCAACCAAGGGAATCATATAAATACAAAGATATGTGACCATAATAAAGGACCAAAATCTAAGCATCTATTATCATCACCTAAGGTTGCATCCAAAGGCATTCTAAGAGCATCAAGGCATCCATCTAGCTTTCATTCAAGGGACAAGGGAATGCATTTTCTACATACACACATAGGAGGGGAAGTTAATTTTTCCATCCACACATCTATTTACATTTACATCTAGCTATTGTTTGCTATCATGTGCAATTACACAAGGGATTCCTAGGGCATGATTCTATCACACACGCACAAGAACTACATGGAGTCTGAGATGTAGTGTAACACTTAGTCGTAAGTTCACTCTATCGGGTGACCATCGGGGTCAGTCCAATCCCCATATTACATCTTTTATTTTTGGGATTTGATGTAGTTTGAGGGTTTTAGTTATATTCTCTTTCAGAGTTACGGTAAATTCGGGATCATCCAATGACATATAGGTGACCATAAGTGAATTTTAGTAACACATGTTTGACACAACAAAAATCAGTTTCAGCCCCTACCCACCACATGCACCCCCCATTCCTTTTCCAAGCGCCCTAGTCCAGATCATCTTGATGGTTCCATGATTTTGGGTACTTAATTACGACGGTCTACTCATGTTCATCATTCTTCCCGTCTAGAATACCTTGGGATCAAGTGCAAAATTAGCTAAGTATTTCTTCCTCCCTCTTGCACCTAGGGTTTCATACTTCTTTAGCTTATTGTTTGCATCATTTATATTCTAGAAGTTGTTTAGAATTTATTTATCATACGTGACTCTGTAATTAGGATTTCACAAAATTCCTTATTTGTTAAATTAGTCACCCATCATAAATATGATTTTATGGCATTTCCCTAAACATTAGATTGTGCCACCATTTGTAATCATTACTTGAAATTCAAGTGTTGGGTAGATGAAACAATTTAGCCTTGTTTCCAACTTATTATTGATGAAATTATGTGTACTCCTAGAGTCAATCAATATTGTCACCTTCTTCTTCTTAAGGTAACCCACCACCTGAAGGGTTTATGGAGTGCTAATACCAAATAGAGCATGGCATGAGATAGTCGATTGGGGCTCTTCACATCCTTTCTCTATTTTTTCACTTCATCACTTGATGTTTCCTCATCTTCTTCCTCCTCATCAATCCCTTCAATGTAAAACAATTTCTTCTCTACACATTTATGTCCTTTGCTCCATTTATTATCACAATTGAAACATAAACTTTTTCTTGTTTTCTCTTCGATTTGTTGAGGAGTCAATTGTGTTGGTTGGGAAATGATGGTGTTAGATTCATGTGTTCCTTGTGATTAGTGAGACCCCTTCATTTTACCATATCTCTTTCCTCCACATGATGAGAAATGATCATGGATTTTGATATAGAACTCCATTAGTACAAAATCACAGCACTCCGGATGCACATCAGCTTCTAGGTTGATGTTCGTGCATCCAGTGTGATTAGACAACATGGAAACCTCTCTCCAAGCGTGGGACTTGTCAAACCGAGAGAGGAATCTCCGAGAAGGCTGGTTCCTGCTCCTAAACTACTCGCCACAAGCTATTCCAGTCACGAGAGCAAACTAATCTAATCCTAATCTAACCATGCCAAGGAGACAGAGAGAGAGAGAGAAAGGAAAAGAACAAAAGCCTACACTAAAACAAAGTGATACACCGTGAGAAGGAGGATGTTGAACATCTATCAAAATCGCCATGGGACAAAGAGAGGTGAGCAATGGGAAGGATGGACATATGCATCACGAGCCCAAGGATAGATTTCACACAAAAATGTCCCAAAACTCCATGAACACACTCCAAACTCCGCAATGATCATTCAAACATGCACAAATACCTCCGCAATGAAGAGAGGCAAGAAGAAGACAAGCAAAAATGAGAAAGGATGGACAGATGCATCACAAAACACGTTTTGTTGCTTTCGTAAGTCCTGCATGAACATCATTCCATTAATAAGAGGCAAAAACGCCATTACAGAGCAAGGGAGGAGGTTCTAACTCCATTTTTAACCCTAGAGAAGAAAAGGAGGGAGAGCAAGAGCAGAAAGAATGAACAACTTTCTAAATGAGCCAAATCGCTTTTTACATTGTATGGGTCGAACCTGGGGACAGTAAACGTGAAAAAAGCGTGCAAGCCCATCCTCATTGGCTGCAGATGCATTAAAACAGCATGGGGGTCTTTACAACCCATACCTCGTCACTTTGAGTGATTTTGAGGAGAATGCGACCCATTTGCATTAATCGGGCCGCTTAAAACGTCACTTCGCCGTGTAGAAAGAAGAATGCAACCCATTAGCATTAAAACAGGTTGTTGAAAGGTCGCTCGCCATTATCACACGCCAGCGCTGCTTTCTCCATTTTCTCTCTTCAGATTGCACCAAAACTCGAGATTGATCCTTAATCATGTAGAGCATCTCACAAGCTTTCATTGATATAAAGAACGTGGAAATCCGAGCTGGATCAAAAGATATGGCGATCTCAAGATTTAGGGCACGGAATGACTCCAAATGGATTTTGAAATATTTCCGCGCTCGCCACTGGATGACACGTGGCACGCTCCGATTGGTCACATGATTCTCTCTCCCTCTACTTTTTTCGGCGGGTCTCTTGAAATTTGACTTTTGGTGCTCTTGGAATATTTTCCACATTTTTCCCACGCCCGCCACTAGGGATACGTGGCATGCATCGTTGGTTGGTTCACGAACTGTCGGGTCTTCCTTCCCTTTTACCCCTTTTGGCTTAGATTTGGCCAAACTTTCCAACTCCTCCCCGAGCTCCGCACTTCTATGCTCCATCGACACGTGTCCAATTTCTATTGCTCGGGCCAACGCTTCAAACCTTGCCTTTTGACCTTTTGGCTTCTCCTCGATGACACGTGGCAATTTCTCAATGGTTCTTGCCCTGCATGGTCTTCCGCAGATTGCTTGCGTCCATTCCTCCCGACGTCCCATTTTGATTTTGGACCTTTTGGGACAATTTCGCCGGTTCGGTATTTCTGCCCGCTTGTCCCAATTGCTTTTGGGCTCTTGTGCTGATTTCGCTGAATCCGGGCCATTTCGCGCCCATTTGTCCCACTTCGTCCCGAATCGCCCTCTCGGCTTAGTCGATTTTCTCTCTCTTATTAATCGGCATTTTGCGCCCGCCGCGTACTTTCGTCCCACTTGTCCTAAATGCTTAGTGGGCCGACTGACTCATTTCGGTTCGGGCGGTTCACAGACCTTTGTCCCATTTGTCCCACCTCAGGCCGGACTAGACTTAGCTGATTTTCACAATTTTTCCTAGCCCAAACTACTTGCTTTCTGCAACCTTCTCCACACTTTCTCAAAGCTTGTTCCTTCCTTCTTTGGCCCGGGAGTTTAGAAAGATTCCCGAAGGGACCCTAAACCTGATTTTTGCTCAATTAACCAATTTTCTTGGGATTTGGATATTCTGATGCATGTTATCAAAATTACCCTCGGGGTGAATTTTTGATAATAATTTGGCGACTCAACGGGGCATCTCGCCTGCTGATGAAAAGGCCGCAAGATTCAAGCAATCCATCGGGCATGGAGTCATAAGTAATAGCTCAAAACCGATCTCAACTTTGAAAATCTCCCCTCGAGCCACTTGAAACCCACCGGGCATGGAGTTGTTCTCACCAAAACCACCAAACGAATCAGGCAAGAGCAAAACCAGCAACACCAAAAACTATGTATAGAATCGAAAATCATACATGTCCCAAATGGAACATGCAGAGTGTGCACGAGCACTTCTTCTAATGTAAAGAAAATCTACCTAATCTACTCTAGTGGAAGCAAAGGCAAGCTAAACAAACCCCGCAACAGTTGTGAGAAATAGCTTCCTTTCTTCAAAATTGCAGCCATGTAATTGATTTGCACTGATGATGGCTGTTTGATGGATGGAAAATCAACAAGAAGTCGGTCTTCTATCCAAATCATCAAGGTATCAATCAAAATCCAATACCTCTTTTAGTTGCTCGCATTTGATTGAGAGGTATGGCAGCTGATCCTTGGTACTTTCAGTAGCTCATCCTCATGCTCAAGCAAGCATGATCGTAGTGACTTCTCCTTTGGCTCCAATGAAGCCAAATACCTGATTGGGCAATGGTATGGTCCTTCGAGTATGCCCATCACTGTGATTTTCAACTCCAAGAATGGAGTCTTCTTGTAGATCCTCCTGGATGGATGGTGTGGAAGAAATGGTGGGATTCTTCCTGCCCTTTCTCTTCCTCCAATGAAGAACAGGAAGATTAGAATCTTCTAATTTTGATTCCAAAGAGTCAAGTAAGATGCAGGCTGCTGCAATGGAAACTCTCCTTCATGACAAAGGCTCTGTGTTTGGAATGTGGATGATGAAAGAGAGAATGGTGAAAACTCAACCGGATCTTCTCCATCAAAACAAATTCTCCAAATCGACAGTAAACCGCCTCATTGTTGTCCCACCTGCTCGTGTTCAACTTCCTCCATGGTGTCCTCTTGATCTCGCAACTTGACCATCATGGTTTCCTTCATTCTCCGATATTGGGTTTGAGAGATCAAACTCCTCTTCAGCACTGGAACTTGAGAGAGATGAAGTAGAGAGAAGAACTGAAGGTTTTCCTGTAGCCTGCTTTGTGCTCAAAGCCCTTGGATCTGCACTTTTCTCCTTCACAGCTAGATTGTGCTCTTCTTCTTTTGGATTTGGAGCAGCTTCTCCTTCCTCCAATGTTTGAAGGCAATCTTGCTCTTGGTTGAACTCTTCCTCCAGCATGAAGTTTGTCAAGTCAAACTCTTCATTCTGCTGCTCTAGAGGGCAAGTTGGGGCTGCAAGATCTTCTTCTTCAGTCCTAACCACCATTTGTTCAACCTTGGCCTCTAGCGTAGGATTAACCATCAAGGGAATCTTTGTTATCCCAAATTTGGCAAACAAACCTTCAAGTTGTCTTCGTCATTTCTTTTCTTTTTGGCTCTTCCTCTTGTTGTCCTTTATGACTGATTTTTTCATTTTCTTCTTCCCCACATGGAATTGGGGATGCAAGAGGAGGGGTAGGTTGAAACTCCACTGATTTGACAATTTTTTGTGGTGGTGGAGGCGAAACCTCTTGTTTCTTTGGAGGAGGGGGTATTTCTGTTAGCTCTTGTGGAGGGGATGACTGTTTGGAAGGGAAAAGGAAAGAAGAATCGAGATGAGGTGGAAGACTAGGGGATGGAGAAATGGATTCAACACTTGGGACAGCAGATGGAGGGTTTAAATGAGATGGTGCTGCTTGAGTATTGGAAAGAGAAAAACCAGATGATGGTGTAGAACTTACCCATTGACAAGGTTGTTCAACACCGACTGTATAGGCCTCTATTTTTGTTGTCCATTGTGCAAGTTGGGGCAGCATCTTTATCATGAAGTCCAGCTTCTCCTGAGGGCTGTAATGCCTTGGAAAAGGTCCCACCCATGGACAGGGTGCTTCATAACCGATTCCAAAAGCTCTCATTTGAGCTGTTGCTCTGGACTGCACCATCCCCTCCTCCATCTTTTGGATTTTCTCCAACAGACCAGCATCTTGGATCTGATGGTCTTCATTGTATGCACACTCTTGCTTTTGGAAAGCTCCATAGCCAAACTGACTTTGGCACTGCTGCTCATATGGGTATGCATACTGATCTTGAATCTGCTCAAAATGCTGATTTGGAGGATTTGTAAAATGTGTTGGAGGTGGAATATACTGCTGTTGTTGATGTGAATTCCATGATGGAAATGAAGTCATGATTGCACAACTTCATAGAATGAAAGAATGAAAGGGATGGAAAGAAGGATGAATGAAAAATGGATGGAAATGAATGGAAAGGAAGGTCTGCAACTTCAGAGATGGGTTGTTGACCAGACGGAGTCGCCAGATGTGTTTGCAAGTGCCTCCAAAGGCTGAAATCTTCACAGGAACACATCAACCTCGCAAAAGATGGAGTGAAAGACCTCTAAGGTCCCACCCGACGTGCCAAACTGTTAGTACAAAATCACAAAGACTCCACTGGATGCACATCAGCTTCTAGGTTGATGTTCAGCATCCAGCAGGTGATTGCACAACATGGAAACCTCTCTCCAAGCGTGGGACTTGTCAAACCGAGAGAGAATCTCCAGAGAAGGCTGGTTCCTGCTCCTAAACTACCTCGCCACAAGCTATTCCAAAGTGCAGGCAAGCTAATCTAATCCTAATCTAACCATGCCAAGGAGACAGAGAGAGAGAGAGAGAAGGAAAAGAACAAAAGCCTACACTAAAACGGTGATACACTGTAGAAAGGAGGATGTTGAACATCTATCAAAACTCGCCATGGACAAAGAGAGGTGAGCAATGGGAAGGATGGAAAGATGCATCACAGCCCAAGGATAGATTTCACACGTAAAATGTCCCAAAACTCCATGAACACAACTCCAAACTCCGCAATGATCATTCAAACATGCACAAATACCTCGCAATGAAGAGAGGCAAGAAGAAGACAAGCAAAATGAGAAAGGATGGACAGATGCATCACAAAACACGTTTTGTTGCTTCGTAAGTCTCATGCACAAACATCATTCCATTAATAAGAGGCAAAAACGCCATTACAGAGCAAGGGAGGAGGTTCTAACTCCATTTTTAACCCTAGAGAAGAAAAGGAGGGAGAGCAGAGCAGTAAAGAATGAACAACTTTCTAAATGAGCCAAATCGCTTTTTACATCGCATGGGTCAAACCTGTGGACAAACGTGAAAAACGTGCAAGCCCATCCCTCATTGACTGCAGATGCATTAAAACAACATGGGGGTCTTTGTCAACCCATACCCTGTCACTTTGAGCGATTTTGAGGAGAATGCGACCCATTTGCATTAACTGGGCCGCTAAAACGTCACTTCGGGCCGTGCAGAAGAAGAATGCGACCCATTAGCATTAAAACAGGTTGTTGAAAGGTCGCTTCTTGCCATTATCACACGTCAGCGCCGTTTCTCCATTTTCTCTCTTCAGATTGCACCAAAACTCGAGATTGATCCCAGAATCATATAGAGCATCTCACAAGCTTTCCGCTGATTTAAAGAACGTGGAAATCCGAGCTCTGATCAAAAGATATGGCGATCTCGAAGATTTAGGGCACTAATGCACTCCAAACGGATTTTGAAATATTTCCGTGCTCGCCACTTGATGACACGTGGCACGCTCCGATTGGTCGCGTGATTCTCTCTCCCTCTACTTTTCGCGGGTCAACATTTCTCTTGAAATTTGACTTTTGGTGCTCTTGGAATATTTTCCACATTTTTCCCACGCCCGCCACTAGGGATACGTGGCATGCATTGGTCAAGTTCACGAACTCGGGTCTTCCTTCCCTTTACCCCTTTTGGCTTAGATTTGGCCAAACTTTCCAACTCCTCCCGAGCTCCGCACTTCTATGCTCCATTGCAGACACGTGTCCAATTTCTATTGGCTCGGGCCAAAGACTTCAAACCTTGCTTTTGACCTTTTGGCTTCTCCTCGATGACACGTGGCAATTTCTCAATGGTTCTCGCCTCGCTGTCTTCCGCGTGATTTCGCGTCCCATTCGTCCTGGACGTCCCATTTTGATTTTGGACCTTTGGGACAATTTCGGCCGGTTCGGGTATTTCTGCCCGCTTGTCCCAATTGCTTTTGGGCTCCTTGTGCTGATTTCCGAGCTGAATCCGCCGGTTCGGGCATTTCATCCCATTTGTCCCACTCGTCCCGAATCGCCCCTCTCTCAAAGATAGCTTAGTTGATTTTCTCTCTCTGGTCCGAACCGGCATTTCGCGCCCGCCGCAGCACTTTCGTCCCCACTTGTCCCAAATGCTTAGTGGGCCGACTGACTCATTTCGGGCGGTTCGGGCGGTTCGCGTGCTTTGTCCCATTTGTCCCACCTTGTCCGGACTAGGACTTAGCCGATTTTCACAATTTTTCCCGCCCAAACTACTTGCTTTCTGCAACCTTCTCCGCACTTTCTCAAAGCTTGTTCCTTCCTTCTTCGGCCTGGGAGTTTAGAAAGATTCCCTAAGGGACCTTAGAAACTGATTTTTGCTCCAATTAACCAATTTTCTTGGGATTTGGATATTTCATGCATGTTATCAAAATTACCCTCTGGGGTGAATTTTGGATAACTGTAACCTAGATTAAGAAGGTAGACATCAATTTGGATGTTATCCTTGAGACCACCCAAGAAGAGATCATTTAGATGATCCTATGAGATGTCATTCACTTGTAAGGATAGATTCTGGAACTATTAGATATAATCCTTAACTAAACCTATTTGTTGTAGTTTGGTTATTTAGTTAAAATAGTTGTCTGTAACACTGTTACTACAATGTGTTTGGAGCTCAGAGTAGTAAACATAGTGTACTAGAATTATTTATATAAATCGATTATTAACAAAGAATATAACACCAATGAACACAATATTTCGATAAATGATCTCAATGTGCAAGTAGAATAGATTAGCCACTTTGAGGGGGTAACCTCCAAACCAAACAATAAGACTTAAATGTTGAATATGATGATCAACTACTACCCGCTAACCCCTAGATATACTATTCCTATCCTATGGCCAACACCAAGGCCAACCCACTACCGAAAATATAACATGTATGAAAGAGATACATAATGATAAGAAGTTATGATAGCCACAAGTTGGCTATATACATCCAATATAATATATATGATTAAGGGCGTAGCATGCCCCTCCCCTTCGAAGCAACATTG
Organism: Taxus wallichiana var. yunnanensis; assembly: GCA_018340775.1. Classification (NCBI taxonomy): domain Eukaryota; kingdom Viridiplantae; phylum Streptophyta; class Pinopsida; order Cupressales; family Taxaceae; genus Taxus; species Taxus wallichiana. Next base: position 762,606,442 of record CM031234.1, read on the forward strand.
TCCCCAATGTTGAGAAGATCTAGATGTTGCTGCAGGAAGTTTGCATCCTCCCAAGTTGCATCTTCATTGTCTAGATTTTTCCACTTGATCAAATACACAGTGATGATCCTTTTCCTCAATTGCTTAGTGCGTGTCTGAAGGATGCAGTTTGGTTCCAGGATGATTCTACCCTCTTCATGAAGCTCGGTAACATTGTTCGGCTTGATACCATCTCAGTCCCAATTACCTTCTTTAGGTAAGATACATGGAAGACTAGATGAATTTGAGTAGTCAGAGGAAGTTCCAGTTTGTATGCTACATTGCCAATATTCTGTAACACTTGATAAGGGCCATAATACTTAGGTGAAATCTTGTTATCCTTTTTCTGTTGTTTTAAGGATATTTGCTTATATGATTATAAACGCACAAAAAACCAATCACCAACTTCAAAATGTCTTTCATCACGATGTTGGTATGCCTGCTTCTTCATGCGGATTTGTGACATGGCCAAATTCTCCCGAGACTAGAAAAACTCTTGTTGGTGTTGAATACGTTCTTCAATTCCTCAAACCTTTGGCTGGGCGCTCGAAGATGAAGTGATAAATGGTGGATGGTACCCATATAATGCCAAGAAAGGAGACATTTTATATGAAGTATGAAAGGTGGTGTTATACCACCATTATGCTAGTGGTAACCATTGGACCCATCTCGCTTGCTTATCTGATGCAAAACAACGAAGATATCCCTCAAAACAGTTTTTTACCACCTCTGTTTTCCCATCAGACTAGGGATGATAAGAGGAACTACGAGCTAGTTGTGTGCCCAAGCATGAGAACAAGTCAGTCCAAAAATTACTAGTAAAGATAGGGTCTCGATCACTTACTATAATCTTTGGTGTCCCATGTAGCTTTTGAATTGTATCCTTGAAGGTCATTGCTACTGTACTCGCAACAAATGGATGTGATAAAGCAAAAAAATGGGCATATTTGGTGAGTCTGTCCACCACCACCATGATTACATTTTTACCTTCTGATTTAGGAAATCATGTGATGAAGTCCATGGACACCTCTTCCCACCTCCTCATAGGAATAGATAGAGGTTGTAAAAAGACCTAGGGACTTAATTGTTTCGCCTTATTTTGCCGACAAACCATGCATTCTCGCTACAAAATTTTGGACATCCCCTTTTAGCCCTTCCTTAAAAAAAATCATGCTTGATTTGATGATAAGTCTTTAAGAAGCCAAAATGCCCCTATTGAGAAGCATGGAGCTTAGATATTGAACATTATTTTTAAGGATTCAATTCTTACATAGATATAATCTATCTTTATACCATAAAGCATCTCCTTTCCATACAATTTTTTTCTGAAATGCTTGGATCTTGTTGAGATTCTGAATGATATTTTGTGTACTGGTCATTTTTCCATTTAGACCTTGCATCCTCTATCCAATGTCACACAAGAATGCTTGGGCATATTCATCCTTCCGAGATAAAGCATCAACAACTACATTCTCTTTCCCTTTCTTGTATATTATCTCAAAATCATACCCCAACATTTTTGAGACCCATTTTTGTTGTTCTTTTGATGATAAACGTTGCTCTAAGAAGTATTTCAAACTATCATGATCTGTCTTTACTTTGAAATGTCTTCCCATTAGATATGGTCTCCATTGCTTCACTGTATGAAGTATTGCTAACATTTCTTTCTCATAAACTAGTTTAGATATATTCTTACCTTTGAATTGGTGGTTCTCGAAGGCAATAGGTCGCCCTTCTGCATGAGTCTTTTGCCCCCCCATACCATACCCTGAAGCATCATATTCAACAATGAATGTTTTGGAAAAATATGGGGTGGCTAGAACCGAGTGGTGCACATGGCCTCCTTCAACTTCTCAAATGTTGTAGTAGCTTGCTCATTCTAATGGAAAGATTCCTTATTCAATAAAGATGTGAGTGGTGCTGCGATGTTGCCACAATTCCTTACAAATCTACGATAATAACCTGCAAGCCCCAAAAATCCTCATAGATTTTTAGGGTTTTGGGAACCTTCCATTCAAGCATGGCTTTGATCTTGTTAGGATCCACTTTAACACCTTAATAAGAGACAATATGACCCAGATATTCAACCTCCTTGACACCAAAAGAGCACTTAGAAGGCTTTGTATAAAGTTGATGTTGTTCAAGAGTTTCCAACACCTTATTTACATGATGCAGGTGTTCCTCCCATGTTTTATTATAGATTAATATATCATCAAAGAACACAAACAAAATTTTAAAAAATGGCTTAAAGATGGAATTCATCAAGATTTGAAATGTAGAGGGTGCATTTTTAGTCCAAAAGGCATTACCAAGAACTCATAGTGTCCTTCATGTGTCTTGAAGGTTGTTTTATGAATATCTTCATCCCTGATTCTAATATGATGATATCCAGAATGAAGATCAAGTTTTGTAAAGTAAACAACACCATGTAACTCATCTAGCAAATCATCAATTATAGGAATATGAAACTTATCTTTAACTATGTACTTATTGAGTTCCCTGTAATCTGGACACATGCACCAATTGTCATCTTTTTCCGTACCATCACTACAGGAGAAGAGTAAGCACTCTGATTATGACGAATAAGTCCTGCTTCTAACATCTCTTGAACTATCTTCTCAATCTCACTCTTTTGCATATAGGGGTACCTATAAGGTTTGATGTTGGGTGGTTGACTCCCTGGTACTAGCTAGATGGCATGGTCATGGTCTCTTTTTGGAGGCAAACCCTTGGGCATTTCTCCAAACACCACTGAGTGCTCATCTATAATGTTTGCATATTTGTGGGTATAAATGTATTGGAATGATGTGCTTCTAATGAAAATAGTTGTGCCACAAACCCTTCTGCACCTTTTCTAAGCAATTTTTGCATCTGATGAGAACTTACCATATGTGGGGACTTTGCTCTTAGTCCTTTTAGTTTAAAAGTCCTCCCTTCTGACTAAAATTACATGAACAACTCTTGGAAATTCATTTCAATGGTTCCCAAGGTGGTAAGCCACTGAACTCCTAAAAAATTTCTACTCCTCCCATGGCAATGGCATACATATTGCTAGTTAGCAAGTAATCTCCCATGGCGAGATTAATGTTATGGCATTTTCCTGAACAACTAACAATTTTCCCATCAGTGATCATGACTTGACATTCGAGCTGGATAAACAAAGCAGTTCAAGCGTACCACCAACTTATGATTGATGAAGTTGTGAGTACTTCCCGAATCAATCAACACTGTTACCCTTTGTTTTTTAAGAATCCAACTACTTTGAGAGTTTGGGGAGTGCTAATACTGGAAATTGCATGGCATGATATTGTTGGTGGGTATCTTTTAATTCCTCCTTTGGCTCTACCTCTTCGTCTTCTTCATTTTCTTCTTCTTCATTAGGCCCCTCAATGTAGAACAACTTATTTTCAACACACTTATGTCCTGGTCCAAATTTGTTGTCACAATTAAAACATAACCCTTTGGCTCTCTTTTCTTCAATTTGTTGAGGTGTCAGTCTAACTGGCCGAGGGAATGATGGTGGAAAGGTGCTACAATCTCTAATATTACTGACAATTTGTTTCCTACTGGAAAGAAATTTTCCTTTACCCTATGTGCCATGATCATAGAGTCTGAAACCTTATGAGGATTAAACATACACACCTCAGTCTCAATTTTTTCTTTAAGACCCCCAAGAAATAAGTCATTCAAATTCTCTTCAAGAATATTTTCCACCTGTAAGGAAAGGTTTTGGAATTGATGGATGTAATCTTTGATTGTTCCTGTTTGTTTGAGCTTTGCTAATTGTTTGAAACAATTCTCTGACACACTAGAACTATAGTGCAATTACAACTCTTCGGTGAAGAATGTCCATGTAACATTGAGGCCACTCTTTTCCTTTGAGCACATAACCATCGATACCAAATGAATTGGTCAGGTTCAAGATACAAGGATGCCATGGTAACCTTTTGTCCCGATGGAATCTAATGAAGATCTAAGAAATTCTCCATTTGGTTAATCCAATTGAGTGATCCTTTCCATAAAACTTACGCATTTCCACTTTTTGAATCATGTTACGAGCTTGCAGAGAGTGTTTGTATTTGGATTGGTCATGTTTGTAGATCCACCACAGCTAGCTGTTTGTTACTTTAACCTCGAAGGTCCACCTGGTTAATATGAGTATGATTGAGTTGTGGCTGATTAGGAAGGAAATGATGACCCATGATATTGTAACTAAATTGGTGAATGAAATCCTCCAATATGTTGTCCAATCTTGTCTACATCTTCTTTGTTGGCCACTCTACCCTTGAGGTTTCGCAACTCTAACTCAAGATAGTTGACCTTATGGTCAGTTGAAGTAAACCCTAACCCTGAGGACTCTGTAGATACCCCTTCTGAATCTAACTCCTCAACTATTATCTCATCCTTATCAGGGTTTTACTTGGAGTTATGGGATTCTTTTTGCCTCTTGTCGAAGGCCCAGCCATGATGCCCCAAAATGGTAAGATTTAAGGATCAAGGTTGAAATTTAGGGTTTGGGATTTCAATAGGAATTCAACCAAATTTTATAAAACTTAAAGAACGAACTCAAACAAATTTTCAATCTTATTTCTGGAAATGTAAATAACTTTGAAAAATTCCACAAATTGCACCCTAGGTAGCTGAATTATGAAAAAACATAAAACCGCTATAACATTTGCAAACCAAGTCAAAATTTTCTTAAAATTTGGAGGAGCTTACTTGATTGATTTCGCCACACCAAAAAAAAATCAGAAAAATCGCTACCTATTTTGAGATATGGATGAACCTTCACAATTAGGGTTTGACGCAGTGTTGGCCGAGTTCAAGCTCTGATACCACTTGTAATGGAATTACTTGTATAAATCTGATTATTAGCAGCAATATAACACCAATGAACACAATATTTCAAATAAATTATCTCAATGTGCAAGTAGAATAGCTTAGCCACTTTGAGGGGGCAACCTCCAAACCAAACAATAAGATTCAAATCCTGAATATGATGATCAACTAGTACCTACTAACCCCTATATATACTAGTCCTATGTTATGGCCAACACCAAGGCCGACCCACTAATGAAAATATAACATATATGAGAGAGATACATAATGATTAGAAGTTATGATAGCCACAAGTCTCGTTATATACATCCAATATAAGATATATGATTAAGGGCGTAACACATGTACCGTAATAGAGAGACTATTCTTTTAATTTTTCTCATACATCCATCTATACCAAAATGAATTGTTCTAGTTCCACATACAGGATGCCATTAACACCTTTCTTCCACTTGGGTCTCGATGTAAATCAAAGAAATTATCCATTTGGTTGATCCAAGTGATTGGATCATTCTCATTAAACTGCGCATTTCCACTTTTGGAATAATATTATGCCACTAGCTAGAAGATCCACTAGTTTGTGCAGAGGATCCTCCTTGGTTGGTGTGATTTGGATCTAGGTATGCATTGCTTGAGGAACCCATGTGACTTGAATGGGAATTCATGTCAATCTTCATGCTTGAAAGAGTGAGCATCATCTCCTTCCTTATTGATTCAAACCCCATCTTGCATTTCACCCTTCACTTCTTGAATACCTTGTTGAGGTTATCTTCAATTTTACCTTCCAATTTATGAAGATCATGTTGGAGGTCATCCTTACTTACCATATTATTAACCCTTTCCTGAAGTTGGGTGAATACCTTTGATGCTCTAGAACCTGAAGATTCCAAATCCATATCTTCCTTATTTGGAGTCATTCCTGGAGTGGCTTAGCCCTTTCCTTGGCCTCTAGTTGATCTCCCTATCATGTTGCAGGGTTTGGGTCTTGGGATACGCGAGTTAGGGTAGGAATTTAGGTTTTAGGGTTTTGTATGGTTATTGGCCGAATGGAGAGAAACATAGATAACAAACCCTAGCTAATTTTTGGCAATATTTTCAAAAATATAAGAAACTTAGAAAAATTCCAAAAGTAACAGCCATATGGAGTGAATTTATGAGAAACACTAAAATGGCTATAACTTCTACAAAATAAGTCAACATATCTTCAAAATTTGAGAGAAACTTACTTTAATGATTTCTCTTCCATTAAAAAATTGAGAAAAATTCACCACCATTTTGTATATATAGCCAAATCTTTAAAATTATGGTTTGAACCCGAATTTGGCTAGATCGAAGCTTTGATACCACTTGTAATGAAATTACTTAGATAAATATGAAAATCAACAACAATATTCTCCAAAAGAACACCAAAATATAGAGAAATGATCACAATATGCAAGTATAATGACTTAGCCACTTCGAAGGGCAACCTCCAAACCACACAATAAGACTTAAGTGCTCAATATGATCCTTAACTACTCCTTACTATCTCCTAGATATATACCCTTATATACTATGGCCAACATCAAAACTCTCCCTTTGTAAGTAGCATACTAGATAACGTAATCAAATGACTAAGTTGCCTGCATTAATGAATGTATAATCAGCCAAGGCTAATTTTGTTCCATTTTGTTGGCTCTTACATTTCAAGGTTGTTTCTAAAATAAAAAAGAATATGAATCCTTAAAATGATAAAGATTGAAAGGGATCAAAGTAGGTATTGGCAATTTTTGTAGTTAAATGGCATTTATCGGTGTCTTTGGACATATGTGGCTACCATGGTGTGGGGATGAAAAAGGTTTCATTATCACGTATGTGTAATTATGTCGAAGGCGTGTCCCAGGACTAGATTCCACCTTGTAAATCTTGATATGCAATAGAGACTTGACCGTTGGGAATTTTCTATTGCCCTTACAATATGTGTCGAAATCTATTCTTATTATACCATGGTTTTTCATTTTTGAAGTTTTTTTTTTTTTTATGTTTATGTTATTAAAAATGAAATAGTTTAAAATTTTTGTTGACTATATTAGTTCATCACTTATGTTATTAAACACATTGATGTAAATACAAGTAATCCCAAAAAGTTACAAAGCCATAAAAAGGAAAACTTTTTAGGTTGCGAAATTAAGACAAATTTAATACTAGAAACATTGCATTAAATATGACAATCCTTTGTATTACATATTAATATCTATGTTTGTAATTGTGCAAATACAAATAATTTTAATCTAAATATTAGTGTGCTCATGAGGCCAAGTATGGCCAACCAAAATAGAAATGTTAAAAGAGAAATATATATATTTTAAATTTAAAAAAAAAATTGTATTTGTTTTGCTTATGGACTTTGAAGACTCCTTTTTAATTGTTAAGTGTATATATGTTTACACAACCTCACAACCCATGTTTATCTGTTTACCCATTAATGTCTTGTCGTTGGATTAACTGTCTTCTTTGACTTCTGTGTTGAAATGTTCTTCACACCCACTGATGTAGTGTTCCCTTTGTACCATGCATGAAAATATATTCATAGGGACAAAAATGGTTCCCAAAGCTTGTTATGTTCTTACGTAATGTAAGAAGATGACCAAATATTCTTGCTATCAAAATTTTGGGAAGACAATACTTGTTTGAAAAGCCCCTCCATCAAAATCTCATTTCCACACAGTTTCATGTCCCTTGTCGAAAATAACTCCATTGGACAAAAACTTGCCCCAAACATTTTTTATTTTTTCTTTTAACTTCCCTAGTGGAACCTTCTTCACATCCACTCATGTAGTGTTCCCTTGTACCATGCATGAGAGCCTCTATTAAAAATATAATCAGAGGCACAAAAATGGCTGCTAGAGCCTCACGTAATGTAAGATGCCAACCAAACATTCTTGCTATAGAAATTCTCAGAAGACCATATTTGTTGAAAAACTCCACCATCGAAATCACATCTCCAAAGTCCCTTAATGAAAATAGCTTCTTTTGAGAAGAACTTGCCCCAAACATTTTTGATTCTTTTCCCCTGTTGGGTGTTTTATTTTTCAATTCAATCCCCCTCGACCACAATTACACTCTAAAATCCCCTGGCATTTGCATGGTCACTGGCAGTCTGTATTGATGTAAAGCTTCTCTCTTACCCTATTGTTATCCAACAATAATAATATGTCAATTGCTTAATTATTCAGAAATACAAACGCATTATGCTACTATTTATGACTAATACAGAATCCATTCGATACCTGACAATTACTTCCAATGGTGGTTTATGCTTCAATGTAGCAAAAAGGTTAAAGAAGGATACGTCTGAGAAATGAGCTGAAATGCCATCGGGGAGAAACTTAGAAGACCCTGTAACATGGTATTCTTATTGTATTCTCTGGAATGTCGGCATCAAAATATTAAATATTTTGCACCAACTAAAAAAACCGAGGATGAGACAGTTTCTCAATTAATTTTTGAGAATGCATTCCCACAATAAAAACTTATCAGCTAATTATTTTTCTACATATCCTTGTCGCATAGGGCGGGGATTTCCCTCCGTTTCATATTGAGGGATTTGAACAGAGGGAATGGCTGAGAGTTACTCCTAGTCACATCAATAGAGATTAATTCTATTATTTACTTAATGTTTCCTTCATTCTGCAACTATATCATATTTTTTTAATCTAACTCCAATTCAAGTTATGTGAAATGAAACCAGGTTTTTTTATAATCTTAAATTTAAGAATTTTTTAGATGAAATTGGTGGTGTAATAGTATGAGATGTCAATGAAAATGGTCTATGTCAGTCTTAATATTGATTTGATTGTCTATTTGATCATTAGTATGTGAGTTTTTCTCTTTATTTGGATATGGGGATGAAAAATCTGTGATATCTTGAGCATCTGATGGAATTTGGAGCTATTTTCCTTGAAATATTTTTCAAGCACGTTGGAATGGTACTACTAGATTGTAGTCATCTATAACTAAAGGAGATAATATCATTATCAGTGAATTATGTGGCAAATCCAAGATAAACCAGTCAACATTAATGTTTGGAGCTCGTTACAGTGGTGCAGCCAAGATTGTAGCCATATCTATCTCCAAAGAAAGTGTTAATCTAAGATAGACCACTCAAAATTTGTATTCGTATACATATTACTAATAATATATTTACTATTTCTGTACCACTAATTTAACAGTTAATGCTTTCATGGTTTTTAAATCCAAGGCATTGATTCTTTTCTATCACCTCAATTTTAAGGAATTCCTTTGTTTAGTTTTTTTGGCTTTTATAGCTTTTATATCGTTGGAAGCGTCTTATTGCTGGAAAGTGTCTCATAATTGAATAATCTGCATTTTTCCTCTCAGCTCTTTTCACCGACATGCTTTCTTGAGGAAATCTTTTTGCTATGCGATGGTAGAGAAGAATTATATGATTTGTAAAAGGGAGATACAAAGTGAGTATATGCTTTGATCAAAGACTTATAATGACTTTATGTTGTTCAATTTCAAGATCATTCCTTGTTTATTTTACTCCAATACAAATTCCAACTTTCTTAGGATTCAAAATCTAGACTTTACGGTTGCATTCTTTATATTTGAGGTTTTATTTAACCTTTGTTTGATTTAATGTTAACGTGGAGAGGTGATTGTCATCGCCAAAGGCCTCTCTTGAGGCATTTTATACGAGGGGTTTGAATTTGTATGAAGAAACCAATGGCTTGTGTAATGAAGAGGAGGGCGACAACAAGGGACATGTGGGGAAGAATCACTTTGATGTGAGTCATTACTAAAAGAGTGACTCAGTTCAATTCTAAAATGTTAGATTCATGGGCTCCTTGCCCTGTAATTCGAATCAACTAATAGAAGATGAGTATCCTCACAACGTATTGACTCTATTTGACCAAATGCAACTAACAAGTGTTCAATATAACTAGTTAACCTTTGCTAGCATACTCCCAATCTGTCAAAATGGGAGCTTTGGAGTAAGGCATGGACAACCAACAAAGCATAATGGAGAGATTTTTTGTCATGTGTAGTTGCAAGTGCTTTAGTAGACATATGTGCAAAATGTGGAAGCATACACAAGGCAAGTCAATTGTTCGACAAAACACCTCAAAGAGATGTGATCTCATAGTACATACCTTGACTCGTGCAAGCTTCATTTTGTTTTCTTAGAATACAATTTTTGTGGATGAAATTGTAAGCACTTCAATGAGACTAGTGCCTCTTATAGCATTACACATAGAATTGATCATTATGTTTGCATGGTTGACATTCTTGGCCATGTTGGCTATTTTGAGGAAACCCTAAACTTTATCATCAACATGCCAATTAAACCTATAGTGGTTGTGTAGATGTGTTTTCTTGGTACTTATAGATCACTTAAGAATACATGGATATGATTAGGTCTAACAACTCTTCTTTTTGAGTTGGATTCTCAAAATATTGCAACTTATGTTCTATCAAACATCTATGAAAAAGTGTGTAGTTGGGGTAAGTTTCAAATGGTAGGGAGATTGATGAAGGATAGAGGAATTAAAAGATACCTAGATTTAGTTGGATCAAAGGCCATAAAATGGTGCATGCTTTTGAGGAGATAGCTCACACCCACAAATACAGGTGATCCATGCAAAGTTGAAGACAATGTTTTGGGAGATGAAGGGTACATGCTATTTTAAATATTTTGAACATGTATTGAGTGACGTGGACGAAGAGGAAAAATTATTATTCCTTTGCCACCATAGTGGGAAGTTGCCAATTGCATTTGCATTGTCAAACATGCCCCCTAGGACAACTATTGGATTTATCAAAACCTTTGTGTACATGTTGACCGCCACTTTGCAACTAAGTTTATCTCCAAGATTATTGTTGCAAGACAAATTGTTGTAATAGGTTTCATTATTTCAAAAAGACAATGTTCTTGTAGAGATTATTGGTAATGCTATGTAAAGCAATATGTAGACATATGCTAGCACTATAACAAGGTGCACATGTTAGACTTCGATGATAAGGAAGGGATCAAGTTTTATTTACAATTTCCTTTTTAAAAAATTGTTTGGAGATCTAGACCATGTTGACTTCATAAAATTAGATGTATAGTTTGTAATATGCATCACTTTGCTTATATATATTGATGAGTTTTTTTAATTAGATCCCTATTTTCTAATATCATGAAGGGGTCATGACATTGAGCCACTTTCAAAAAACTTATACACATCTAGGATGATAAGCTAGGTGAGGGGTAGAAAAGGAAAAAGGAGTGGTACTCTGAAGAAGATGGAAAGATTCTTCACCTAAAGGAATGTGAGAGAAGAGCATACAATCAATCTAATGCTTACGATAATGGATACATCATATCTTGATGGTTGTTTGCACCAACCTCCATCTTTTTTGTATGGTTCTTTTGTTTAGAGTAATTGTATTATATCATGGGTTTGTTAGACTTGTCATTTGGGATTGGATAACATATACAAAATCATATATGGAAATTTATATATGCTCATGTCTTTTGCCTCATTTATGGTTAGAGCTAGGACCAAGGGAGAACATTCTTCCACATTTCAAGTTGGATATGGGATTTATTGAATTTCAACACCTATCCATTGTTTTACTTGCATAAGTTATTAACCCACTAATAATTGGCGTTTGAGTAACATACTAGAAAACACGAACGTTCAAATTCAATGATAATACACATATTTTCTTTATTAGTCACGACCAATGATGAAATAAGTATCAACAAATACAATTAGCACCACTTATAGATCTCACAAGCTGCTTTGAGTTACATTTTACATTCTAAAAATGCATGAAATTATAACAAAATGGAGAACACAATTTAAAACAATGTTGAACCTATGATGTGTATGGATGAATATAATATGTAGAAGATGTATAAAATGAATACATAATTTATACATGCTCATGTGTTTTGCCTCATTTATGGTTAGAGCTAGGATCAAAGGATAACATTTCTTCCCCATTTCAAGTTGGATATGGGATTCTATCGAATTTCAACATTTATCCATTGTTTTATCTGCATAAGTTATTAGCCCACCAATAATTTGTGGTCTGATACAAATTCTATGATAAAACAAATATTTTCTTTATTGGCCATGACCAATGATGAAATAAATATCAACATATACATTTAGCACCACTTATAGATCTCACAAGCTGCTTTGAGCTGCTTTTAACATTTTGAAAACACATGAAATTATAACAAAATGAAGAGAACCCAATCTAAAAAATTGTTGAACTTGTGATGGGTAGAGATGAATATAATATGTAAAGATGTATGAAATGAATACAAAATTCATATAAGAGTGGTAAAGGTGAAGCAAGTTGGGTTGAAATTTGAGGCTTTGTAAGAACAGACTCGACACATGTATAAACGATGAGCTTGGTTTTACTTGAGAGCATCCCGTAGAAGGGTAGTCTTGACTCGTAGAGATGAGGAAATGTTTTTATAATTAATCTAAGCTATGGATAAACTATGGGAGTGTGAAGTTGTTGGCAAAGGAGACAAAGAATTAGTTTTTATATCTAATCTGTTTTTAAGACATTTTTGGCTTTTACATTCTTTCTAATCCATCAATCTTCAACCATCTTCATCACAACATACAAAACAAGACATCAGATCAAGAAATATTTCCAAAGTAGCTTTATGTTTGCATCCCTTCCAATGTACCTTGCAACTTGTGCAATTGCTAGTATAAGTTGATCTAAACATCATGAAATTAAACTTATTTAAGTAATTAATAATCTTATTTTTTAAAAATTACCTCAAATAATTAATAACCTATTAATACCTTTTTTTTATGATTGTTTGAAATAATTACAAGGCAAGAAGACCCTTAACCAGCAACAATGGTAAACATAAATATACTGAATGCTTTGAGCTTGTCAATCTTTAGCCACTCTTTTATTACAGACAGGAATTGAGCAACATAATAATTAAATTGTTATTTGATAATAAATATCCAACGTTATTGTAACAAATATAATACACCATTAAATAATCAATCAAAAATCTTATATCTATTTTTTTGTGTGCTAATCTTACGATAAGCTTATGTCATTTTATATCAATTTTAAAACTTCGCTCGTTGAAACAATTGACAATGCATACATCCTAGACAGGCAGTCCTTTCGAAAATGCAGTATCAAAGCCCAAATATTTGTTGAAGTTACTGTACAGAGTTGTTAACTCGTGAATTTCAAACCCAAAAGGTGTCTTAATATGTAATAGAACTGAACAAACCATTCCATGTAAAACATTCACCAAAAAGAATTTTATATTTTCAGCTTTGTTCAAACACAGCATAAGTCATCATGATATCAAATGCTTAAAAGGAATCTCAAATGATTTGCAGCCTCTCCTAACAAATTCCTTCTCATAATCAATCTTGGATATTGATGTTTTTGTTTGCAGGACAAACATTTTTGTGCCTATTTGAAACAGGATTAATAAGTAACACATTTCCAACTGTGAAAATTAGTTCTCAGACAAGTGATCTGTCATTGTTTGGGATTGAAATTGGAGCTACGAAAACTTCTCTAGCTCCTATCCTGATTAAAAATTCATTTTTTCACAGTTTCTTTAGCAAATACCATTTCATGGTATGTTGGGAATTTAAGAATAAATCCTGCTTTACAGCAACCTTGATGTCACAATGTTCTTTGCAACAGATTGTTCTATGGCATCATCAATAGCAGATTTTTTTATGCCAAGGAATTTATTAATAAGACGAGAAGAATAATACTTAATAACCTAGTAGCGTGCCAAATCAGACATGAAATTAAGTATTCCTCATAATTTGGAAAGCGAGTTGTTAAAAAACAAAGAGTGAAGCCTCAAAAATCATAATCCATGCAAATAGAATGCCTTATGGAACGGAAACCAGAATTTAATTGTCCTATTGAATAGAAACCAGAATTGAATTTATTGAGAAAAATGTTAATCTGCTCATAATTTAAAATGGAAATGTGTAATGATCAAACTCCATAAATAAGTCTTTTAACATATCAGTTAATACAAAGTTAATGTACTAGCACTGTACATCTAACTCGAATGTGAGTAATGAAGAATGATTCTAAATTTAGGTATACAGTCGCAACACTCTAGATTCAGGCTTCTAGTTTTATTTCATTTTTCTATGGTAGCCCAGTAGGTTTCTCCATAAAGGATGAGTCAAGGATCCACCTTTCCAGAGCTGACCCTAATTTAAGCATTAGATTCCTATCACTTAACTGATCAGAATTACAGCATGAGACTTTCCTATCACTGAAACCCTTCTAGCATTAATGATCTGCCTTTCCAACGCTGACCTGAATTTAAGCATTAGATTCCTACCACTAAACTGATCAGAATTACAGCACAAGATTTTCCTATCATTGAAACCCTTCTAGCATTAATGATCTGCCTTTCCGACACTGACCCAAATTTAACCATTAGATTCCTACCACTAAACTGATCAGAATTACAGCATGAGATTTTCCTATCATTGAAACCCTTCTAGCATTTTAAGACTGTTAACATTTTCTCCTATATCAAAAGCCACATTTAAGGGGCACATACACAGACACAGGTTTCCAGGGGCCAGAGTGAGGCAGTCCTATCTTTAATTCCGTGAATTCTCAGAATGAATTAAACCTGATCGAGGCCGAACACTTTGGAAGCAACTTCTTGTCTCTGTCCATGACCTGATTGTCAATCAACACAAATCAATATATTTGTGATGTCTGTAGCTTTTAGTTAATGATATTCAGTATAAGAAATTGAGAGAACAAAAAAATCTTCTACAAAGTTTTTGCTAGGTATCTTTCTCAGAAGATTCATGAACTGTAGAAACCAAAGATGTACAAAAATTAACTATTCAAAATAAAAACCACCCTTCAAAATCACAATAGTCCCAAACAGATCCACTTTCTCACCTATCAAACATACTTCTTAACTAAAACTACAATGGCAGAACAGATTCTTTATGCAACGGTTTTAAAATGATTGATAATAAGTTCTATAACATAGTCCTCAAATTATACAACCCCAAATAAATTGAAATTCTACTCTGATTGTGCAGATATGTTTGTAAGCAAACTAAGCTGATCAACAAATACCCATATGACACACTACCCATGGGCTTAAGTGAAACAGAGATTCAGATTGGCATTCGATGCTTTTATAGCCATGCCATCTTGGGTCTTCATAGAAATCTATATACATCTTATATATAGAATCAAAGGTTCATCCTAAAACTAGTTTTGCTTCCTCCATGAACAGGATCCAGAGAAAAAGGTAACATAGTTATATCTGCTTGGAGAAGCAAATGGAAATAACAAACCACACACATGCCCCTGCCATCTGTGGCACCGTCTGTTATGCTTCAACAGCAAGCCCTTACAAGGAAACTAAAATATAATAAAGTACAGGCAAAGATAGACGCTAACTATCTCTTTTCTTACAACATACAATATCTTTACTAGAAAAAAAAATGCACAGTTTATCCAGAATAACAAGCAATCTGCATTTAATTGCAATCCTTGAGTGGATACCAGAATAGACCTTACCTCTAGAACGACAAACAGAAACTTGCAAGCCAAGATGTGAAGCCTGCCACTCGGGTAGCAGTACAGCTGCTCTTAGTCCTGCTGAGATCTAGATGATGTCTGTCATGGGAAAAGATAGAAACAGTACCTTTATTATCATCCTGCCAAAAGAAAAACTAAGCAACAGCCACAACCAATAATACTTGTATAAAAACTAACAGCATGGTTGCAAATGCTAGCATTAATTAGGAAAGCATGAAGTTCCCTGAAAATAGTATTAGCACTTTATTCCTTGATAATCCTTCTCCATTAAACACAATTGCAACTACTTACCAGCGTATCAATTTCCAGTGCAAATAAGCAAATACAAAAATTTCCTTTAACAATGTAAACTGCAAGTTAACCTGCCTGATAATGCAAAGTTGTTCCTCATACTGAACGTCCTCAACCTGAAAGCTGGTCTGATCCACTGCCACCCTGTGTGAACTGCTGCTGTGATTGTGGAGTAACTATGAACCGTTGGTGTAATGGAATAGGTGAAGCTACTGTAGAAAGGTAAAGATAAGTATTCAATCCTTCCATGTTTGAAGAAAACTGCAAGATAGAAAATAACTCGGGAAATTCCCACATTAAGAAGTAGTATATGTACAGCTAATTCTACCTGCTGATGGAAATGGTCCCTGGATTGCTGGCACAGCTGCTCCATATGGTTGTGAAATAGGGGTCACAGGACTAGCTCCTGGCGATGCAAATTGCAGAATGTGTGGTCCTGGTACTCCATAACCTTGTAGAGCAGGATAGCTAGGTCCAGTCTGGAAAGGTTGGCCAATGTGCACATAAGGATATACTGCTGGATTTATGGTCCCATGCGATCCATATAACTGAGGATACTGTACCCCAAGGTACGGATTGTATATATTCTGCAATGGGAACATGAAAACAACAATTATAGACAATAAGATAGAAGCTCAATAAGCATACTGACAATAAATGAATATCTATAGATAAAACTTTTAAATTCGCATTGCAGACTGTAATTTTTGGATTAAAAGGCCTTGAGAACAGAAATGTTCACCTGTGGGTACATGTACTCCGATGGAAATGTTGTATATCTGTCACAACAAAGCCTTATTGAAGTAAATTGTTTACATATTTCCAATAATAATAACTTTAAGATGAAAGAAATCTAGCAGCAAGAATACAAAAAGAATATCAACCCACCCATATGGAGGATATGCAATGCTTTGCTGGTAGGCAAATGGAACAGACTGGGGATAAGTTGGGCTTCCAACATATGGCTGCCCACCTTGAGGGGCTCCTAGGTAGGGACTTCCAGGCGCATTCGCCCTACATAATTACAAAACGTTTGCCATATACAGAGTTAGGACCAAGAAACCTAATAACATAGCGTATACTCAGAACTGTGTTCTGATGACGGCCAAAGAATGAGTTTTCTAAATTTTAAACATTATCCCAATGATTCCATAGTAAATACTAAATAATAGGCCAGCAGTTCAGAGAGCATACAAGCTTCTATAATACGTTGTTTATTTCCTGTACACTAAAACTGATAAAACATTCCACCTGCCGAGGATGTTAAAATAACTTTTCGCCAACTTAAAATTTCATTGTAAGATATTTTTCCAAAAACATCATATTGCAGTTAAAATCTTCATGAAGAAGCAGTTCAAACTTCAAACAGACCTTGATTCAATAATGATGTTTTCCAAAATCTAAAAGGCGTTTTTGATAAGATAGAAAAACAATATATAAAAAGAATTGGCTGGCAGACAAGCTGAAAAACATCAATTAATTCCCGACCTGCATTTGTTGATGGTATTCATTCGTAGATAATCTGTTGACATGTCCACTTTGTCAGTGGAATAACTGATCTGTGGGAGCTAAGGTATCTAAAGGTGTATGAAAGCAAACTTTGTTACATAATCAGATAGCTATTTCCATGCCATTGAATAAAAAAAAAAAAATTGTGGAACACAGCAATGCACATGCCATCAAAAACATCAGATAATTCTATTGAGGGCATAATCTATCCAGTTTCAAATATGATGATGTAGTACTATGTCTTAGGGACGGGGGACAGGGGACGGAGGGATGGGGTTTCTGGGACAGCAAAAAATTTCCCAAATTTTGGGGACGGCAATTAAAATAATATATAAAAATTAATATTTGAATATTTTATTTGTATTCAATGAAATTTAGGGATTTAAACTGTGTTTAATGTATTTTAGGTACTTTCAAGATCATAATTTAATGTTTTTGGTAAAAATAACAACATTTTAAAAGTAAAAACATCAGAAAACTTTTGAAAGATTTTAAAAAATAGGGGACGTCCCCTCTAAGTCCCCAAAACGTTCGGGATGTCACCAAAATCTAGGGGACGCGTCCCCACGTAACACTGTGATGTACTCTGATTGTTTTACGAGATGAAAAGTTTCATTCCAAGAGAAATTGTAGAACTTAACAACACACATGCCCATCAAAACATCAGATAGCTCTATCGAAGTCACATAATCAATCAAGTTTCAGATATGATGATGAAGAATGCTGTCAGGTTACAAAATGTAAATCCCCTTCAATGCCAAGGAATTAAAAAGAAATTGTAGAGCTTAATAATGCACATGTGATTGAAATATCAGATAACTCCATTAAAGTCATAATCTATCCAGTTTCAAATATGATGATGAACTCTGATCAGGTTACAAGCCGAAAATTTCCTTCCATGCCAAGGAACCAAAAAGAAATTACAGAATTTATCAATGCATATGCCATTGAAACAGCAGATAAGTGATAACTCTGTTGAAGTAATGATCTATCCAGTTTCGAATATGGTGGTGAAGAACTCAGTTCCGGTTACAGAATGAAACTTATCTTCCATGCAAAGGAATCAAAAAGAAATTGTGTAACACAACAATGCACGTGTTATCAAGCAACCAGATAACTGTGTTGAAGTCATAACCCATCCAGTTTCAGATATGTTTAAGAAGAACTCAGTTTAGGTTACAAAAAAAAAAGCTTGTCCATGCATATGAATCAATAAGAACCTTGAACAACAGCAATACAAATACCATCAAAATGCGAAGGAATAAAAAGAAACCGTGGACCACAGCAATGCACATACCATCAAAATATGGAAAAATCTACCATCCACCATAAGTGTTCATCCAAGAAAAATAGCATCAGGGTAAACTTGGTATATACCATAAGGTGTAGAAGGGCGAGGCCGCCCAAGGGATGCCAAGTTGCAATTAGCCCTCCTGCCATCTATGATAGGAGCTGGATCAGCACATGCTCTCCGTGCAGCGTCAGGATCACGGAATGTCACCTATTCCCTCAAGACACATCACCCCCAAAAGAAATTTGGATAGCAGGGTCAGATAGTTTAAGTAGGTTATTGAAAGACACAGTTTTGATTGCAACTAAATGAAAACATCATAAACCATCACAAATAAATGAAAGCAATTTGAGGGAAAGTATATTAAATGGTGGGAGTTATGGGTACATGATATAAGACAACAGATAACAATATTATCATTAATCTGATAGCTGAAAGTACAAAAAAATGAAAATTCTAGAAAGTACTATGTTGAGAAACACTAGATAACAACAACTCACAAATCCATAGCCTTTGGACCGGCTTGTGTTCTTATCAGTTATTACCACAGCCTCTAAAATCTCTCCAAACTGCTCAAAATACCTGCGCATGGTATCACTCTGAGTCTCCCACGCCAAACCTCCAACAAACACTTTGGTAAGCGTGGTGTCTCCAAACTGTGAACCTGTGACTGAAACTGATCTAGGCCCCCAATTCCCTGTATAGACTGATACGCCATCAGGCCTGAAATAGACAGATCCACTAGTAACAACTGGCCAAGTCAGTCAAAAACACCATGCACCCACCAAAATTCTCCTCCACAAATCAATGAAGCCACCAATATATTTCGCTACAAACCAATGAACCCACCACTTATTTTGCCAGAATACAACAAACCCACCACCAGGCCTCACCTGTTTTTGTTGTATTCCGATCCTTGACAACCGATAATGCTTAATTAGGTATATAACAGTTGTCTCCTCTCGAAAACAGCAATTTTTCCTCTAAAAATAAAGCACCCACCATATCAAGTGGCCTATTTAGCTCTGTAATAATCAATACCACAAACACCCAAATCCTGAAATCAAGTCAGAACACAGCATCCATGCTCTGATTATTCCAGAGCAGTCTCTCCCTAATTCATATGTTTCTGGGGAGGGGTATTGAGGAATACTCCAGTGTATAGCAATTGTAATTACAATATCAACAACAACAGAGAAACGAAATGAACAAGAAGAACACCATACTTGTGTAATTGATGGAACAAGAATCTGACATGCTGTGCAAAAGCTGACCTGGAGGAGCAGGCCTCTTTGGAAGAATCTTCAAGGGATATAACGGAAAATCAAAATGCCCCTAACGGTGTTCTTCATCGTAACATTAACAGTATCTCGAAGGAACACCCACAATTACAAAAACAGCCAATGCCCTAGTGGGACCTTAATTTTAGGGTACAACTCTACCCTTATTGCAAGGCCTTGAAAACAATATTATTGTTTTTTTCTTGCTTATAGTAGTATGTTTATTGCAGGGTGGTTTCATATGTATTTTTAGGGTATGTATGTCCTATTTTAAAGTTATTTTTCTTAGAATTTTATAAATATATAATATACTTGTTTTGAAGCCTCTTTGAATTGGTGAGATTAATATAAATATAAAAAGAAAAATATCAAAATTAATAATAATTGATAGGGACATAATGGAATGCACAATGTACTTTGTTTAGGTATCTTTATGGAATAGACAACGTCTCTCAATGCTAGTTTGACATATTTTCTACACTTTGTTTGGATGTTAAGGAGGTGTTGGTTGTTTGATAGTCATATAAACTTTTTGATCTTGAGGGGTTAATAAATTCAAATGTTTCTATATTTGTATAATTTACACAAATATTCAATTATTTTATTAAAAAGTTAATGTGAATTTTTTTATGAGTAGATTAATGTTGTGACGCCACATGGAATATATGACATCTCAACCCTAATTTAACATCTTAACTCTAACATAACACATTTTGTATACTTTATTAAAGTGTCAAGATGTTGTTTGATATTTTTCGCAGTAGACGTCCCACCTTTGAAGTTGTATTTGCTAGAAAGTGTTAAAATCGACAATGTTTTCCGAGAGGACTTTTTAAAACTAAGAATATTGTTTTCTCCTATACCAAAATTTATATATAAATATTTGAATTCTCTCTGGCATAATTTGCAACTCCTATGCAATTGCTAATCATAAACTTTATGATCATTCATTCCAAGTTCAATTTACAAAAATAATTACTTTTTTTTAATGATTTAATAATAATAATCAATAATTTTGAGTAACACCTTAGTTTATATATTCTAGAGGTATGTTGACATGTTTTAGTTTTTTCCATAATGTATTTTCTAGTCTTAATGGAGTTCATTTTTGTATTGGGTCTCTTCTATTAATCAATGATGACAATCTTTCTATTTCAAACAATGCCAAAAATTTATTTTTTCTCTCTAATAGGAAAAAGATAACAATAACAACCCACAATTGCATAAATTATGTAGTACACATTCATAGCAACATATAAGAGCCAACCAATAATATCTAGCACCCAAATAATTGACAATAGCGTTCTCCACGATTTACACCCATTTTGTAACCATGATTATATAAGTGGCTCTTCTTCACTAGACTATTATTTATTTATATGGGTGGTTGGAGAGTTTGTTATGATGATATTACCAACTATTCTCTTCCACATTGGTTTTGATCCAAAGTTATATTTTACTCAAGAATACTATTATTCCTAACATTTTTTATATATTAAACGCTTGTGTGAGTTTTAGTCACTTGTGGGTATTAATGTAATTTCTAAAAATTGTAACAAATAAAAGAGATGGTCTTTTTAAGGTCCACAATATATGACACATTTGCATGGTAGTTTATAGTACATGAGGCCACCTATGCCCCTAATTGAACTTAGACTATGGGGCACACATACCCTACCCCCTTTAGAATGTAACATGTGTCTCACCCACTCAAGCAAAAGCTCTTCACCATCAAATCTACTCAAGCATGCACATTGGGAAGATACATGTATTACTTACATTGTAAAATTGAAACGATGTTTTAAGATACATGGCCATAATCGTACTACCAAATATTAATATGTGACTATAGACATTTGGTATCCCAATGTAGACACCTAATTTTGGCACATGACTAGTTACTTGTTATAAATTTGTTTGGTGTACTTGTGTGCTTGTTTATTGATGGTCCAAATAAGGTTCTTACTAGTGTGTTTTCCTAGTTTCTAACCACATTCTTACATTTTCCCTTTTGTTATCCTCTCTCCTCATGTTTTCTCTCTCCTCGTGTTTTCTCTCGTTATTTTTTATTTTTCCTCAAAAGTGTACATGTATGATTATAGTTTCTTAAGAATTGGTTTTGGGCCACTTTTTATGTGAGCCCTTATGACCCATGTGTTGGTTCCCCATTGTTTTTAATGTTTTTTTCAACTTTTCCCACCTATTATTTGTTGGCATTAGTATCGACATGGCCCTAATTTAAATTCAATAGGTCTATAAACACATAGGAGTATTAGTGCATTTAGGATATGGAATCAATAGAGATCAATTGAGTAAAAAGTGATATAAGAGAATCTTTATGCCAAAAGTAATTACAAGTATTTAAAGCAAGATTCAAACATTTAAGGAGATCTCAAGAGCATAAACCATTTATTGTTGCATTAATTATGTCATTCAAAATGATAAAAATTGAGTTCTTGCATTACACTGAGTTGCATGTTGACTTCGATTATGCTCAATCCGACTGATTTAAAGAAAACTTCCCATCAAGTGTCTTAATAAATATTATAGAAGGTTACCACATGCCCACAAAACATCCCATGTATTTTATTGGGTTTTCACAAAGTGTTGACGCTCTATCACGTTACCAAGGAAAGCAATCAATTTCCGAGAGATCCACATAGGATTAGGGAAAAGTGAGCAAAGTTTTTAGAGCCTACAAATAAGATTGTGCAATTAGTTATGCTCTAGGTAATAGTTGACAACCCATATTATTAATATGGTATTAACGAAAAGAACAAATTGGTCACAAAAATATTCTCTATTCAAATTGATTTTTGTGGGTCTTGTTTCCTCGCTATCTAAACCTACATTGTATTATCTATTTTTAATGATTATCTTAAAAACTGTAACAAATCATATATTCTCTTAAAACTCCATTTTATCAATTCTATTACTAATTTATATCTAAATTTAAACATAAAATATAATCTTCATGAATTAGTATATTGAAATGTCAATATTAAATTAAAAATATTCAAAACTATTATCATATTTTATTTTAAACATTGCACACATTGATGCCATAATTCGGAAAACATGAGAAGAAAAAGGATCCAAATAACCCCATTAGAACAAGGTATCCATGTTGGATGCCCCCAATTATATTGAAATTTTGAACACCCACAATCTTTTTGGGTTGATTACATCAAATCAGTATGACACTCAAATCACATCGTCCATTGTCACACCGAACCAAATATCATTACACACCAAGGCATCCAAGCATTTTTTCCAATCAAATGGAGGAAAAAAACAAAATAAAACTCACATATCTTCCGTGCAACTTCATGCCATCCAATGGTCCAGTTTCAAAGAAAATTGGTTTTTGACTCCCTTTCATCCTAACGAGATCTCCGTACTTTAGTTTCCTAGTCCCCATCATGCCATGCAATGGCGTTTAATAATAATATATAGTTTAATAGTGTGACTATACATTATATCCATTAGGAGGGTGACACGTGTATATGCCCCCACAAGTATTGGGTGTCACCTATTTTATCCTTTACTTTATTGAACCACCACCCGCAAAGGTGTTCGTGAGGGGGGACCCTAGGCAATCCCTTCCAATTTGAGTGGTGGGACATTGTGTTCCAGAGAGGGTGGCTTCCATCAATGAGGTCCTGAGGGGGAAATTCTTCAATATCATTAGATTAGGGTCATATTATTATTATATGTACGTAATGGAGTTGGTAAAGTGCCTTTGGACCAGTCTAGGTACATGGGTTTTGAGATTCAAATATCAATCTCCTTCCATTTTTTTCTAGAACACTCTGGCAAAACATTCATAATCATTTTGTTATTGTAGAGATTTGCTCTAAACACTTTGCCTCTACAGGGATGAGGGAAGGTGCACTTTCCAGGTCAATCTAATAGTATTTAGAGTTCGAGTGAATGATGATCATCTTAAACATTTCCAAAAAGGAAAAGAAAAAAGTTTGAGTAGTATGGGACTTGTTTTTATTGCTATAAAATTGTATTGTTTTAGTGTAATTGTTGATTATTGGTTCATATTAGGGTTTTATTGGTGGGTGTTCCTTATTTTTATTCACTTTTGGACGTGTTGCTTTCTTTTTTCTTTTGTAATTTCTCTTTATTGATTTCGTTTTCTTAATAATTTAGGTGTTATTTAAGAATTGTGTTGATATGGTTATGGTTCACAAAAACTTAATTGGTATGGTTTTAGTCCTCATTTTTATGTGGGCCCTTATGATATTATGGATCCCCTAATGGTTTGGCCCTTCTTTATGTGTTTCTCGTTTGTTGTGTATTAGTATAAGAGCCAATACGTAAATGTATTTATAACAAGTTGTGAAAGGAACAAATTGTTCGTTTGAGTGATAAAGAAGCATCCCTTCTAAGAGCAATTATTGGCATTTAGAGAAGCTTTTAGACATTTAAGGAAATCTAAAGAGCATTTAACATTTATTGTTATATTGATTAGGTCATTAAAAGTGATAAGTGTTGGGTACTTGCATTATATTGGGTGATGGGTGACTTGCATTTTACTTGGTGTGATGGTTTTAAAGACTATTCCTAAAAAGGAGCCTAATAATAATTATGGAATAACATGTCCCTCAAAACATCAGTCATTTTTATTGCACTTTTGCAAGGTGATGCCACTTGTAGTACCTAATTTTGGCCTTATGTACTAGGCAACATCAAAATTTACACATTTGCATTAGTAGCACATATTTGACTCCTTTTACACACATTTCCCCCTTCCGATTACCCTCGTATTTAGTAGGTCAACCTTATTTTCCAAATCTCTACGTTATCCTCGTGTTTAGTAGGGTCAATCTCATTTTCTAAATCTCTACACTAAGGATCACATGCAATATGTACAAGAATCTCATTTAACCTAACTACAAATTTCTCCATTATTTGTTTCTTAGTTTTTAACCCCAAGTCATGTCCATAGCCCCTTGGATAAGTTTGTATCCAAATATGCTCTACATATCTAACGATCAATTTTTTAAAATGGCTATTCATGATGACTTGAGAGGGAAAAGGTCTCATATACATATACATACATTAGAGGTTATTCTCATCAATCAATCACCTTGGATATCATTAGTCAAAAGGCTTATGCACATCCTAAATCTTCCAAGAGAACTTCGTAGTAGCTTAAGAGCATAAATACAAAGTACAAAGTTAAAGTTACATGTCACCAAGTGTCATGTGCTAAGAGAAGGTTTATTCTAACTTAGATATTGTTTTTGTAGTTGCATTTCACATAAGATCAAAATGATAGACCAAAAATTCACTTACATGTAGTTGACTCAACCACACTTGCTTTTATTTGATATGCGGTCTGAATAGTCTCATGTAATGGGTGTGTGAGAGGTTTATCCATGCCATATTCGGGACGTGATAATCTATTGTTGTTTGAGTTTTCTAGGGTTTCAAGCTAAGGAAAGATTAATTCTTACAATCACATAATTTTAAATCTAGGCTCTATAAGTGTAGAAAAAAGTGAACCGACACCAAAAATTATAGATCGATCAAAGAAATATAAGATATATTTGAAACTCCCATAAAGTTTCAAATCAATCAAATTAATGCATATGTTTTTGGCTATGAACCTAACTAGCAAGAAACCTTTTTGGCCACAAAACAAATCTTCCTATTATGAATGCGACCCAAACATATCTCTATAAGAACAAATTTATAGACCCTATTAAGGATTTTTTTCTTGAGCCATTTCTAGCTTCTAAGCCCCCTATGCATTCATCTTATTGGAAAATTCATATTAGATTGTTTCTTTACTCCTCTTGTAGTTTCTATTATTTTTTATTGATTAATTATATTTATTTCCCACATTTAGCATGATTTGTGAAATGCAACTTTTCACTTGACAAAACCTAATAATTCTTGACAAAATATCAAATTACGTGAAGTCTAATACATTTTTCTATCATTCTTATATCGCTAATCGAGAAATTATGTCGAATTACGTAGAAGATCTTTACGTTTTTCACTTTTAATACTATTTAACTGAGAAAGCTAAGTCAAATTATAACTAAATTTGGTTAATAAAAATTTGTATTGAATTTAAAAATACGCAGCTACGATTAAACTTGATTAATTAAAGCTTTAAACGTAATTAACTAGGTTTCGATACACGACATGACAAAAAGGGTAGAGACACATGGCTTAATTATGTGGGGTTTTCCAAACAAATACATCCTATGACATAAGCTCCCGAAATTAACCAAAGACTAAACCATTTCGGGTTCAGATAGTTGCAAGGCAAAGGATAAAGACAAGTGTCAATAATTCATTTGGCAAAGATACTTGAAGTTTGACATGGTGAAAACATCATATACGTGGTGTTTTGTTATTCGATCATACTTTGCGCAGTCTGAAACCTCAAGACCGAAAACCAATCAATAACAAAACAATGTATTAAACCGTACATACGTGTAACCTTCCTAATGGTTCACTTTTCACATATTAACACGCTTATGACAAGGAAATATGACATGCGAAAAGAATGTGGACAAAATATATTGGCTCGCATTTTGAAAAATCGAAAAAGGAACATAATATGTGAAATAGGTGGTTAAATCCTATTGGTTCGGGTTTCGCATGGGCCGAAACAAGTTATCTAAAGTGTAAATCCATGAAGAACGTGGAGTGCTATCATTGGTTTGTACTTCACAACACTTAGAAAGGATTGACAAAGGTCTAACATTGCGAAGTTATATGGCACTTTCTCATTGGCTAGAATCTTCGCAATAGTTAGTAAGTCTGACAAGACAATAACACATGGATTTCTCTGATTGGCTAAAGCTTCACAAAATTTAAAAAGGATATAACAAACTCTGACACAACGAACTACACATGAAGCATTTTAATTGGCTCAAACTTTTCAATATTTTATATTTCATTAGTGTTGAGGTGGACTTAGAACACATATTTAATCATATCTAAGGAACTTTCGGATCCAAAGCAATGACTGAAATACGAAAACAATTAATTTTGTCTCAAAACCATTAAATTGCAAGATTATATATTTAAATACGATCAATTACATACACATAGTATTATTTTACATTAATTTAAACAGATTTTCCTTTAAACAAACATATATATATCCAAAATTTCATATTTCATTAACTTAGTTCCTATAATTCACTATTTATGATAACACAAGCACGTATTTTCAAGATATACATAGCAAAATACATTCATTTGCTCATTTATCCAAGTAAACAAAAGAATTACTTCTTGATATTATATATTTTTAACATAATTTACAAGTTACAGAGAGATTTTACAGGTTTACGAGAGAGAAACTTATCCAAGTCAATAATTAGGAATTCCAATGCCAAGAGAGAACAATGATCAGGAATTCTAGTACAAAATTCCAATTACGAGAGAGAACACTAATATGGAATTCTTGATACAAAATTCCAACGCATTCATAGGTTAACATACACCAGACTATGGCCACCTATGAGAGGAAAATGCTATACACCCCATGTATTTTCACCTTGCCCTAGTAGGAACCATTCGAGGTTGTACTTTATACCCCCAGTTAGGACACCTCTGGTGCCCCTCTCTCTTTCCCACCACCTTCCTGTAACTTGGTTAGCCTTGGAATTACTTCCACAAACTAAATTCACAAAGTCCTTAAGAATCTTTTCACAATTGTTCTCTTTCTCATAATCACAAGTACAATTCCTTGTCTCTCATTCATGTATTCATTCATTCATTTATTCATGTTCATGTTCTTTGTTTTACATTTACATCTCTTTTATAATACATCACAGGTGGTTACGAACCAACACAATGGTTTCCACACCCTTTTCATAAATTAAATTAAGCATCTTTAATCAAATGCTCGGATATTCATTCCCACATTAATCAAATAGCTTATTACAGCATCTTTATAAATAATCTTTACTCAAACTTGTATTAACAAGTCTCAAATCAAACTTGTCTTTAATAATCTAATAAGTATTTTAATGCTTTAAAAAGCTTTGGGGATTTAGTCACATAACATTTCTCCCCCTTTGAATCAACTACTATCCTCAGTAGTGCCAAGTCTATTCTAAAATCACAGAACAAAACACAAGTCATTAGTTAAACAATTTAGGATATTTCTCTTTCAGGAAATCTTCTCTTTCCCATGTAGCACTTTCAACATCACAAAAGTCCATTTTACTTTAACCTCTTTAATTTCTCTATTTCTAATGTTCTTAGTCCTTCTTTCCAAAATCAATTCAGTTCAATTTTAAATTCACATGTAGGTTCAATAACTATGTTTTTCCAATCAATAACATGATTAACATCATACACATATTTCTTTAACAAGCTTACATGAAACACATTATGAATTCTAGACAATTCAAGAGGTAAAGCAAGTCTATAAGAAAGATTTCCTATTCTTTCTAGAATTTCAAAAGGTCCACAATAACGAGGAGCTAACTTAGCATATTTACCTAATTTCAAAGAACTCTTCTTAGGTTTAACTCTAAGAAATACTTGATCACCTATTTCAAATTCTCTAATAGATCTTTTTGAATCAACCCAATGTTTATACCTATCTTGGGAAGCTTTCATGTTTTGTTTTGCTTTATTTATGATTTCTTCCATTTCTTTTAAATTATCATTTGCATACCAAGATCTATGTTCAGGATTTGACCATGAAATAGGAGTAGTACAATTCCTACCATACACAACTTCAAAAGGGGTCATTTTGGTTGTAGTGTGATAACCTTGATTGTAAGCAAACTCAATCAAATGCAAATATTGTTCCCAATTTCCAAGTTTTTCACCTGTATACATTCTAAGCATATCTTCTAAAATTCTATTTATTCTTTCAGTTTTACCATCTGACTTAGGATGATAAGCAATACTAAAGCTCAAACTAGTACCCAATTCATCAAACAAGGATCTCCAGAAAGAAGAAGTAAATCTAGGATCTCTATCAGTTACTAAATCTTTAGGAAGACCATGCAAATGAAATATTTCCTTAGAAAACAAATGAGTTATATCGAAACAAAGGTTTTGACTTTGGTTGGTAGAAAATGAGCCATTTTTGTCAATCTATCAACCACCACAAGAATAACATCATGACCATTCTTGGTCTTAGGTAAACCTATAATAAAGTCCATACTAACTGACTCCCATTTCCAATCAAGAATAGAAAAAGGTTGCAATTGACCAAGTTTACTACATTGTTCAATTTTAACCTTTTGACAAGTTAGACATACACTATTGCACATACTTCCTAATGTCTTGCTTCATCCTAGGCCAAAAATAATTATTTTTGACTGATAAGTAAGTCTTTTGAAAACTAGGATGTCCAACTATGGGAATGTCATGAGAATCTCTCAAAATTTGTTGTCTTAAACTAGGAAGATTAGGAATACACAATCTACCTTTATAATACAACAATCCATTCACACCAAGCAAATAAAAATAAGTCTATCTTAAATGCACATTTGAAGTTCCATTTTTCAAACCAGAATACAATTCAACAAAATAATTATCATTAGGAAATGCATATTTTATTTCTTGATCAAATTGACTTCTTTCTAAGGAAAAAGCATTTACAAACATTATTTTCCTACTTAAAGCATCAACAACCAAATTTTCTTTACCAGAACATAGTGTATTTCAAAATCATACTGAATTAACAATTCTACCCATCTTCTTTGTCTCATATTTAACAAGGGATGAGTAAAAATATACTACAGACCTCTATGATCAGTTTTTAAGATAAATTTGTGACCTAACAAATAATGTCTCCAAATTTTCAAAGCATGAATTACCCCTAACAATTCTAAATCATGAGTAGGATAATTATTTTCAGAGGAAACAATTTTCTAGATCCAAAACATACAACTCTACCATCTTGCATTAATACACAACTAATACCAGAACCACAAACATCAATAACAACAATAAAAGGCTTAGAAAAATCAGGAATACATAACACATGTGCATTGGTTAATGTTTCTTTTAACTTATTAAAAGCAATTTCACATTCCTCGACCAATGATATGAGTTACTTTTCTTTGTTAAGTCTGAGAGGAGTAGCTATTTTAGAATAGTTCTTAATAAATCTTCTATAAAAACCAGACAAACCAAGAAAAATCCTAATTTCTTGTACATCTTTGGGTATATCCCAATCTTGTACTGCTTTTACTTTAGAAGGATCTGGTGCAATAATATGACCCAAATAGGAGACTTTAGTTTTAAATAACTCACATTTACTTAGCTTACCATATAATTGATGTTTTCTTAAAGTTTCAAGCACTAACCTAACATGCTTCTCATGTTCTTCTTCATTTTTAGAATAGATCAAGATATCATCTAGAAATATAATCACAAATACATCTAGAAAAGGTCTAAAAACATCATGCATCAATGTCATGAATGTGGCTGGAGCATTTGTTAACCCAAAAGGCATAACAACAAATTCATAATGACCATATCTAGTCCTAAAAGCAGTCTTTGCAATATCAACATCCTTTATTCTAATCTGATGGTATCCGAACGTAAATCAATCTTAGAAAAACATCTAGCACCATTCAATTGATCTAACAAATCATCAATTCTAGGCAAAGGGTATTTTTCTTAATAGTTAGCTTATTTAATTGTCTATAATCAATACATAGTCTCATAGTACCATCTTTCTTTTTAACAAACAACACTAGTGCACCCCAAGGAGAAACACTAGGTCTAATTTTTCCTTGCTTTAATAATTCAATTAATTATATTTTTAACTCAACTAATTCAGGTATAAATTGTCTATAAGGTGCTTTTGATATTGGTTCAGCTCCAGGAATAAGGTCAATAGCATGTTCTACAGATCTTCTAGGTGGCAATTCTTCAACATCGAAGGAAAAACATCCATAAATTCTTGGACTATGAGGTGAACATCAATATCTACTTTAAGCTTATCATTTTGAGTAATTACAACATAGAAAACTTTACATTTTTCTTTAAGACTTATTTTAAGTTGAACAACAAAAATAGTTTTTAAAGTTAGCTTTATTTTTTATTCCTTGCAAAATATGAGTATTTGTATATTGATCTTGAATACAAACTTGTTTATTTTCACAGTTAATGAGAGCATGGTTCTTTTCTAACTAGGTCATTCCTAAAATGGCATCATATTGACCTAAGTTCAACACATGAAAATATTCACTAGATACAATATTATCTATTTAAAAATCTAAGTCTTCTACCAAAGCTCATGTTTTCCTTATTATTCTTCCATCAGCCATTTCTACAACTATTGGTTCAATTTTTCTAGAAAAAAATTCAATTTTTAACTAAGTTAGGAGATATAAAACTATGACTACTACCAGAATCAATCAAGAAAACAAGGGCTGCATTTTTAATAATCCCTTTTACTTCAATCAATGACACTTGCTTATGTACTTTGTACCTGTATCAACAAAAACATAAAATTTCATATTTTGATTACCTTCCTTATGTTTATCATCAATTTTTAGTCTATGATATTATCCTAGCTCTTCTTTTTCTGAGGACAACCCATAACAAATTGGTTACCTCCACAATTCCAACATTTAACCTCTTTTGGTTTAGATTTAACAAACTCTTATTTCCTTTGTTGATTTCTAATTGAGTATTTTATAGTTAACATTTTCACCGAATGGTATTTTTCTATCCTTAAAATGGAAATTAGAATTATTTTTCTTATAGTCTTCTTTCTTTTGATGAACCACAATTTTGTATTTTTCAAATTGTTCTACAATTTGAGCAACCTCATCTACTGAAGTAGGTTTTCCACACCAAACACTAGCCTTATATTCTTCTCTTAAACCATTTATAAATCGACAACTCTGTCTATTCCAAAATGAAAGGTAAAAATCTATTTAAATTCTCAAAAGCTTGTTTATACTCATTCACAATCTTTAGACACTATTTTAAATCAAAGATTTCATTTTTCTTTTGTTTGCAAGAAATGATCAGACAAATACTTTTTCTTGAACAACTTTTTAAATTTACTCCATGAGACCTTATGAGCTTTAAGTTTTTCAGATCTTAATGTGTCTTCCCACCAGTTAAGGGAAACATTTTTCAATTGATAAGAGGTTATTTGTGTCCTGCTTAGCTTATTAGTTTTCTGCAATTCAAAATATCTCTCTAAACTAGATAACCAAGTTTCAACATTTCCCTGTTCCTACTTCCCCAACATATTCAGGAAATTTTATTTTTCTAGCAAAGTTTTGTATGTCTTTAGAATTCTTGCTTGAACTTTCTTGCTTATTATCAAAAGAATCAAAAGAACTAGAAGAATCAAAGGATTCATTTGTTTTATTATAAATAGAATCATCATCAAAAGAAGAGTGTTTTCTCTTTCTTATTTTCTTTTCAGATTTATTACTTTTATCCGATTTATTAGATTTATTAATCATAGCTTCTACAAATTGAATTTTCAAAGTTTCTAATTGCTCAAATAAATAAGTTACTTCCCTACCCAACTATTGATTTTGGTGCTCCAATTCATTGTAATCCATGTCATTCGGTGAATCCATTCCGTTTACATTCAATTTGTCTTCCATTCTCTCTATGCATATACACAATTTTATCCTTGTGAGAAAATCACCATAATATTTGTTTGCAAAATAGTATATCATCATCTCAACATCGCAACACAACATCTCTAATGAGGATAATTAGTTGTGATACCAAATGAAATGCAATTTTTCCCTCTATAAAATCCTAATAATTCTTGACAAAATATCAAATTGTGGAAGTATGATACATTTTTCTATCATTCTTATACTACTAGTTGAGAAATTATGTCGAATTACAAAAGATCTATACATTTTCCACTTTTAATACTATTTAACCGAGAAAGCTAAGTCGAATCATAACTAAATTTGGTTAATAAAAACTTGTATTGAATTTATAAATATGTGGTTATGGTTAAAATTGATTAATTAAAGCTTTAAACATAATTAACTAGGTTTCGAAACGACACGACAAAAAGGGTAGAGACACATGGCTTGATTCCTTGAGTTTTTCCAAACAAATACATCCTACGGACACAAGGTCCTAGAATTAACCAAAGACTAAACCATTTTGGGTCCTGGATAGTTGTGAATGTAAAAGATAAAGACACTTGTGTCAATAATTCATCGACAAAGATACTTGAAGTCTAACACGACAAAAACAACATATACGTGGTGCTTTATTATTCGATCACGCTTCACAAAGTGGGGTAAGTGCATGAAGTTGGGGGGCCAAAAAGCGGACAAGAATCTGAAAAAAAAACCAAAACGCGTATGTGTTTTGCTAAAACGCGCTCGCATTTTAATTTGTTTGGCTTAGGAATCACCGAACCATAATGCGTATGCGTTTTGACAACGCGTGACGCGTATGCATTTGTGTAAGTATGGACCATTTCTTTTATTATTTCTTATACTTTTATTATTTCTTATACTTTAAATTTATTTTAGTAAATATAAGAAATTAGGGTCACTCTGCACCTTATGGAAGTGGTCTCGTAGCTCCAACAATTATAATCTAGAAGATAGTTTTTCAAAATCTAATCTGGTTAGTACTTACTCATTTTCAGGATTTCAACAAACGACCTAAAACTTTCAAGGCATATATATTGTAGTCGGTCTTTGTTTTGGGAAAGCATATAGTCATTTTTAAGGTTTTTGACCTTCTAAAATGGATTTTGGCCCTACCATTACTTAAATTGGTACTAATTTTTAAATTTGGTCCATAATTCACTTTAGTGACCATGAATTAACTCTATGATGTTTGTCTACTTCTTACTAAAAAGAGATCCTCACTTTGTAGATAGAGGATTGTTCCTTGAATGGGATTCCTGTCCTATGGACAAAATGAGGTGATTTTAATGTGCCTCCTCCTTAAGGTGTGATAACACTACTAGGTGTTGAATGAGTTGTTACGAATAGTACCAAGTGAATTGCATCAAGTGAACTCAGATGATTGCTCATTCTTAGAAACATGGTGCTCCATATAAAGATCATCCCCTCACCTTTCCTAGCTCTAAAAGCATTCTTTCATGGAATCAAATTCATGATTCTCATACATGCTTTTGCTCATATGTCTCTTATGGAGACAAACGATGCCTTAATACTTCACAAATAATGGTCCTTGATAACTTGATGACATGACTAGCTCATTTTAGCTTGTTCTGAAGGGTGTTCAATTAACTACAAATGGCCAAAAATGCCTTTTTAGGCCTTCAAAGGAAGTAGTCTCTCATAAAAACTAAATGAGTCGATCGATCACCTTAAACACTATTCCCTACACACTGAAACATGTTGAATGATCTTTTTAGGACTTTCCTTTGGGTGAGGGTTTATGATTTAGGGTTTAGGGTTTAGGGCTCATGTTTAGGGTTTAGGGCTAAGGGTTTAGGACTTAAGGTTTAGAGTTTAGGGTTTAAGGTTTAGTGTTTAAGGCTCATAGTTCAGATTTTAGGGTTTAGGGTTTAGGGCTCAAGGCTTAGGGTTCATGGTTTAGGGTTTATGGTTTAGGGTTTAGAGTTTTGGGTTTATGGTTTCAAGGTTAAGGGTTAGGTCAAGGTTCGAGGTTTAGGGTTTAGGGTCAAGGTTGAGGTTTAGGGTTTATGGCTCAAAGGGTTTAGGGTTTAGGGTTTAGGGATCAAGGTTTAGGTTTTGAGGGTTTAGGGTTCAGGGTTTAGGGTTTAGGGTTTAGGGTTAAGGGTTTATGTTTAAGGGTTCAAGGTTTAGGGTTTTGGCTTAGGGCTTATGGCTTAGGGCCTAGGGTTCAGGGCTTAGGGTTTAGGGTTTAGGGCTCAAGGTTTAGGGTTTTAGGTTTTAGGTTTTAGGGTTTAGGATTTAGGGCTTAGAGTTTAGGGTTTAGGGCTTAGGGTTTATGGTATAGGGTTTAGGGTTTAGGGATGGGTTTAAGGTTTAGGGTTGAGGATTTAGGGTTTACGATTTAGGGTTTAGGAGTTAGGGTTTAAGGTTTAGGGTTAAGGATTTAGGGTTTAGGGTTTAGGGTTTAGGAGTTAGGGTTTAAGGTTTAAAGGTCAGGGTTTAGGGTTTAGGGCAAAGGTTTAGGGTTTAGGGTTTAGGTATCAGGGTTGAGGGTTTAGGGTTGAGAGTTGAGGGTTCAGGGTTTAAGGTTTAGGGTTGAGGATTTAGGGTTTAGGTTTAGGGTTTAGGAGTTAGGGTTTAAGGTTTAAAGGTCGGGTTCGGGTTTAGGGGTAAAGGGTTCAGGGTTTAGGGTTTAAGGCTCGAGGTTTAGGGTTTAGGGTTTAGGTTTTATGGTTAAGGGTTTAGGTCAGTAGAGTTCAGGGTTTAGGGTTTAGTGTTTAGGGCTTAGGGTTTAGGGTTTAGGCTTAGGCTTAGGGCTTAGGGTTTAGTGCTTTAGGGTTTAGATTTTAGGGTTTAGGGTTTATGATTTAGTTTTTAGGGTTTAGGGTTTAGGATTTAGGGACCTTTAGGATTTAACATTTAGGCCTTAAGGTTTAGGGTTTACGATTTAGGGCTCAGGGCTTAGGGTTTAGGGTTTAGGGGTTAGGGTGCATGGTTTAAGGTTTATGACTCAGGGTTCGGGGTTCAGAGTTATGGGTTTAAGGTTTAGGGTTAGTTACGGGTTTAAGGTTTAGGGGTTAGAGATCAGGGCTCTAGATTTAGGGTTTAGGGCTTAGGGTTTAAGGTTTAGGGTTTAGGGCTCAAGGATTAGGGTGTAGGGTTCAAGGCTTAAGGTTTAGGGTTTATGGTTTAGGGATTAGGGTTTAGGGTTCATGGTTCATGTTTTATGGCTTAAGGTTCGGGGTTCAGAGTTACTTGGTTTAAGGTTTGGGGGTTAGAGCTTAGGGCTTTGGATTTAGTATTTAGGGTTTAGGGCTTAGGGCTTAGGGTTTAGGGTCCAGGGTCAAGGGTTTAGGGTTATGGGTTTAGGGTTTAGGTTTTAGGGTTTAATATTTAGTGTTTAGGGTTTAGGATTTATTATTTTTGTTTTAGGGTTTAGGGTTTAGGTCTCATGGTTGAGGGTTAAGGGTTTAGGTCATAGAGTTCAGGGTTCATCGAATTTGTAGGTAGAACATTCAAAGAGAGTCATCAAAATTTGATGTTTTTCATCTGTTGATATTTTGAAGGAGGGAAATGTCATATTCTTGACTTTCCAATCCTTCCAAAGACCCCAGTAGTCCTCAATCCTTGGATGTACAGGGAGACACTGTTACTTGGCTTCCATTTATAATGATGAAGATATTTGTAAATTTATGTTATGACCTCTAAATCTATATGAATTTCAAGTTTCTTGGAAATCACATCACACCCTTCACTAGGATTGATGACTACCCCTATCTTTTTGTTCAGGGGATTTTGAAAACATCCATGGGTTTATCATATAAGGAATTATCAATGAATGGAAGGTCACTAAGTCGTAGGCCAGGTAACTCCCATTTAGAACTAAACAAGAAAGATTTACTAGGCGATTGATAACCCCTTAGTGTTCTTAGCCATTCCCTGTTTCTATGCTTATTTTGAACACTTTAGGAAGTTTTGTCAAATTTACTATCCATTCCAGTAGAACACTTGAACTTTATCTTTCTCCGGAGGAGAGGATACTACAGAAATTCAATTATGATCCTACACCTCTACATTGATATATTCTCTATGTTTCTTTTGTTTCCTTTAAGATTAATTTTTTTGTTGTGATGGTTATTTTTTCCAGCTTCCAATGGGTCATCTTGGCTTGCATAATACCATACATGGAAATATGAGAAATGTGAAATTTGTTTCAGAGTGTGAATAAATTTACATTCAAGAGCGCAAGTATATGTGGGGAGAAACAAGTTTGGAAGAGATGTGTAATATATGCATTACAAGGCACAAGGTAGATGTCATATCCATTTAGTTACTTGTCCCACCTCTCATAAACAAGGT
The DNA here is from genome assembly GCA_018340775.1 of Taxus wallichiana var. yunnanensis. Taxonomy (NCBI): domain Eukaryota; kingdom Viridiplantae; phylum Streptophyta; class Pinopsida; order Cupressales; family Taxaceae; genus Taxus; species Taxus wallichiana. Next base: position 762,643,209 of record CM031234.1, read on the forward strand.
AGTTCTATAAGCAAACTCAATGATGGTTCTAGGCACGAGACTAGGAAATATTGATGAAATATGGTTTGGGGTTTAGGGTTTAGGGTTTAGGGCTCATGGTTCAGGGTTTAAGGTTTAGGTTCAAGGTTTAGGGTTATGGTTTAGGATTTAGGTTTTAGGTTTAGGTTTAGGGTTTAGTGTTTATGGTTAGGGTTTAGGATTTAAGGATTTGGGTTTAAGGTTTAGGGTTTTAGGGTTTTGGGTTAAGGATTTAGTTTTTAGGGATAAGGGTTTATGGTTTACTGTTCAGGTTTTATAGTTTATGGTTTAGGGTTTAGGGTTTAGGATTTAATGTTTAGGGATTAAGGTTTAGGGTTTAGGGTTTAGGGCTCGGGGTTTAGGGTTTAGGGTTTAGGGTTTAAGGTTTAGGTTTATGGATTAGGGCTTAGGGTATATGGTTTAGGGTTTAGATTTTAGGGCTCAAGGATAAGGGTGTAGGGTTCAAGCCTTAGGGTTTATGGTTTAGGATTTAGTTTTTAGGGTTTAGGGTTTAAGGTTTAGGGTTTAGGGCTTTAGGTTCATGGTTTAGGTTTAGGGTTTAGGGTTTAGGGCTTATGGCTTAGGGTTTAGGGCTTAAGGCTCAAGGTTTAGGGCTCACGGGTAAGGGATGAATGTTTAAGGTTTAGGGTTTAGGGTTTAGGTTTTAGGTCTAGGGATCATGGTTAAAGGTTTAGGGTTTAGGGTTTAGGGCTCAAGGTTTACAGTTTAGTGTTTAGGTTTATGGCCTATGGTTTAGGGTTTTGATTGTAGAAGTTAAATGCTAAAAGATTTAGGTTGAATGCTAAAATCCTGAAAAATTACCTATGTACTGACCAGATTATACTTTAAAAACTATCTCCTAAACCATGACTCATGGAGCTATGAGACTAATTCCATAAGGTGCAAAGTGACCCTAATTTCTTATATTTACATAAATAAATTTAAAGTATAAGAAATAATAAAATATAAATAATAATAAATGAAAAAAATTATTTACACGCATACGCATTTTATGTTTTCTCTTTTCCCAAGCCATGCCTCAAGGCTTGGGATCCGGTTGATCCCCAAGCTTGAGGGTATGGACTCACAAACACAACAAACAACGAGTTTTTATAAGAAAATGTAAAAATGACACTTCCTCTATGATAAATCAAAATAAAACAATTGATCCATTTTAAAAAAATTATACCACGATGTAGAGCAGAGTCTCTTCTTTCTAAAAATATAATTTTTCAAATTTTATGACTAATATAAGGTTTCCATATTATTTATTTTCTAACTATGCCTTTTTATAGCTATTTTTTGAAGTGTAAATATGTCTATCTTTCATGGTGTATCTTTTTTTTGGGTGATCAAAATTTTTTAAAAAAATTATACTAGCCCAAACTAGGCATAATTCTATACATATTAAAAAAAAAAATCTAATTTTTGATATTTTTGAGGTAGTTAGGGGGGCACACGGTTGAGCTCCGTTATTTTTCAAAACATAAAATTTATGTACTAGAAAAATCATAAATAAAAAATATTCACTAAAAAATCTAAAAAAATGGATCCCAAACTAGATGCTCCTAGCTATCTTTTTACCAAAGGGTTTTCAAAAATACTAAATGGTGCTCAAAAAATGGTGGGGGCACGAAAGTCACTCTATTATGTTTTTAACAAAAAAAGAGCATCTGTTGGTATTTTAGTTGTTTGACCCACTTAAACTTATCCGTTTTCAATAAAATTTAGTAGCTTAGAAACTAGACTCAAAATGCTATGATTCATATTTCTACAACATCTTCCAATTTTGAGTGTAACTATTTTGAAAAACTTGTACAAGTTGAAGTTTTTTTTTTTCAGAAAAATGCATCCACTTAAGACCCCCTTTTGGCCCCCAACTTGGTGCACTTACCCAGTGTAACCTCAAGACCGAAAACCAATTAATAAAAAAAACAATGTATTAAAATGTACATATGTGTAAACTTCCTAATGGGTCACTTTTCACATACCGACACGTTATGGCAAGGAAATATGACATGTGAAAGAACATGGACAAAATCTATTGGCTCGCATTTTGAAAAATATGACAAAGTAACATAACATGCGAAATCGGTGGTTAAATCCTATTGGTTCGGGTTTCGAATGGGTTAGAAACAAGTTATCTAAAGTCTGAATCCACGAAGAACGTGGAGTGCTATCATTGGTTCGTACTTCACAATTCTCAAAAAGGACTCGAAAAAGGTGTTACACGACCAAAATGACTAAGTATAGGCCACACATGAGGGTTTTGGGTACGCATGAGATAGGTGTGAAGGGGTGCGCATAGGGTAGAATGGATAGTGTGTGAAGGTTTGCACCCAAGCAAGGAAATTTCAATACTTAGCCAATTTTTTGGATCACGAGCTAAAAATAGACAAGGATGAGTTGGAGTGCCAATCAAGCAATGTTCCAGATCTAGAGAAAAACATGGAAGACTTGGTGGGAAAACAATTTTTTTTTTGGGATAAAGCGAAGATGAATGGTCATGCATGGATCGAGCTAATAATATGATTAAAGAAAAGTTTATTTATAGGATTAATCTATTATTAGGCTTGTTAGGAAAGCATGCATGCTTTATGGCTTCTTTTGTATGTACGCATGGCTATTTTGAGCATGCAGTCTATTTTGAGAATGCATAGGTGGTGAAGGAAAGTCCCCACCCCTATATATATGTGTGTGTGTTATACTTGCATTGTTGTAAGGTACCATGGAAGAGACCCGCTATGATGTAATAGGGTTATGTCACTCTAATGTTCTTGCACACATGGCTTGATGGTGATGGTGTATTGTTATGTAATAATTTCATGTAATGTATTATGCTAATTAATGTCTCTCGAGTATGGTGAATTCATGGTGCAATTGATCTTAATAGTTATTTGATCTATTGTGTTTCCTTATTACCTATGTTTCCATTCCAAGCTCATGATATGATGTTTGTAATGGTTTGCACTTGAATGTATGCTTTGATAATGGTAATTATGGATATGCATGCTAACATCTTGACAAGATAGTGTAAAGGAGGGACCTGGTAGCTTCACGCGCTTTGAGTGAGCGTTCAAATCTATTCTGAATGAAGTGCCAACATGCATAACACTTAGGTGGAAATAAAGGACTACATTTTGGTTCCATTTCCGAGACCTCTTTTCAAACTGTCTTCCAGGATGTTGCATGCAGATGGCATATCGATTGACTCTTGAGAGCATTAAAAGTTGGGTAGAAGATGGATAAGATAAGTTTACAGAGATATAGTATTGGAACTGATTTCAATGCATGATGGTGAGTGGAAGAAAATATCTATCATGACCTCTATGAGACTCTTCTTCATCTTTTTCCAATAAAATTGTATGAGTGGTTGATAACATATGCTTTAGGAAAGAGTTGGGGATATAGGCCAAAGATTTGGATGCAAGAAGATTACCAAAATTTGTTTGATGTTGATGTGGAGTGGACTAGAGTTGTAGATTGTTGGTTGGCTGGTGTGTTGCACAATTATACATTAGAGTACACTATTTCTACTTACTTGTGTCTAGAGGAGGTTGAGTTCAGATTCTTGTGCAAGCCCAGAGGATCATATTTGCGCTATACCCTTGGTGATTAAGATCTTGATGATAGAACTAGATTTAGAGCACCTCCCTATGGCTAGCTAAATCCCCCACTTTGCATGCGAGGGCATGAGCATGTGTGGTTAAAGATGGCAGACCTACTGATGGAAAAAAGGTAGAGAGGGGAAAGACAACTCAAGTATAATGAAGCTCGAGAGAGGGACATGATGCATGCAAGGGAAGTTGTAGAGGTAATGGAGTTGAGGAGAATGATGGATCACAAAGGTTTTGAATATCATATGGAAGACAAGGATCCGTAGCATCGGTACTCCCCACATTGGGTAACCACGACAGAGAGAATCACCTTTAGATTCAAATGAGAGCACATCGGAGGAGAGGATGAGGACTACATGTGCACATCTAATCCCACCTTATCACCTAGCCCTTGCGTTGAATTTTCTAAATCCGAGGTAGTCATTGAGAAGCAAGCTAGTGTAGGAAAGCAAGTAGATATGGGTAAATATCATTTTGCATTGAATTGAAGTACATTAGACAACAAACACACCTATGGTAGTGTAGATGAAATCATTGTTTAGAGGTTTGATTGTAGGGTTGTTTTTAGGCGTGTCATCGAGAGAGAGTATGGGCGGAAAAAAATATTGGAAGCACTTTAGTTAGTACTACAACCACATAGACCATGGGTGTATAGTTCAATGATACAATTGGGATGCAAGTAAGTACATCAACTGGTTCACTTCCCGCCACAGGAGGCATGAGAGGATCGGAGGATCGAGATCTAGGCGATTAGGTGATGGAGGAAATACTATTCAAGGATCTGGTGGCAAGATCCACACCCAAAAAAAACCACCTCAACAACCTCTACAAACCACAAAAACTCCTCAAGTCTTCTATGATATGTCTCTCCACTTTAAAGAGTATAGGGGTATTAAAGATGCAACAAAGCATGTGCATAAGTGTGAGATACTATGGCGCATTAAAGGGATTATAGATTTAGATAGAAAGGAAACTCAAGTTCTTTACTACTCTTCAAGGTGTGTGCATAACTAGTATAGGAAGTATGACCCACATCGATCATGCGGTGGATTATGATGCTCATGTCTTTATGCATTTATAACTAAATTTCATATTTCGAGTTTGAGAATAAGAGCATCAACACACTCAAAGACATCAAGAAGGGATTATTTGAGAGCGTAACAGAGTATGATACACATTTAAAACTCTATTTTCCAAGTTGTCTTATGAAATCCATCCCATCAACATGCAAAATGGTTTGTTGGTGGATTATTGAGCCCCTTCAAACAAGCACTATCTCACAAGAATTATGTGGATCCGTGTGAGGCCTTGGAAGCATATTTGTGCATAAGGTATTAGGAGTGCTGACATTGGAGTGAGCTCATTTTTAGAGGTTTAAATTACATCCATGGTGAAATAGATGGAGAAGATTTCTGCTAATTCAACTCATGAGACACACAGTGGTATATGGTGCACAAATTGTGAGGTTGAAGGACATACTAAATATAATTTCCCCCTTAAGTCAGTACACACATTATTATTCGATTATGAGGTCTGTCACCTGAACCATGATGTTCGGGATTTTTCTACTTTTGTAGCGTGCCATTTAGAATAAGGTGTCTATGTATTGTAAGATTTGCAAGTCCCATACTCATGACACCGTTGACTACGAGATGATTATCACATCCATGAAGCCATTGAGACAGGAGTGTGCCAAACTAGTGTGGTGAGTGGCTCAAAGGAGAAGGAAAGACAAAATAATGAAGGGCGCAACAATGGGGATAACAAGAATAAAGGCTTTCATGGAGGATATAGAGGCCAAGGTCGTGGTGGTGGCAGAGGAGGATTTACTAGAGGAACATTATATACTTGTGGATATCTTGATCATTATCAATGTGAGTGCCCTTAGAATAATATTTTCTCATGGTGTGGGAAGAAACACAAGTTAGAGGAATGTCTAGATTTATATGAGCACATGAGTAAGAATAATAAGCAGGATAAGGCTACAAAATGATCAAGGTACAATGCGTCATTTCTGATCAGTGGATGCCTAAGAAGACACCTGATCCTGAGTTATAGATGGTGATGGTTACTACATGCACTGAGGATCCACATAAATGCAAGTCTCTAAAGGCTAAACCTCTCATTATGAGGGAGGAGGTGATACATGCTAAGTATCTAGATGCTGCACACCAGAAGGAAGTATGCTAGAAACCATGGGAGTCATCAGAGAATTATTGGGTGAGATAAAATACTTGAAAGAGAAAGTGCGTGAGAGGGAACAAATAAATAAGGCTAAGCTCTTGCGAAGGATAAGGATGACTGAAGGAGGTGTGAAAAATGTTACACCAAGAGAACATCATTCCTTTGCTAGGGAATGGCTACGAGAAAAGGTACCCCGCACTAGGTTGGAGTGCGAGAGGAAGATACTTCACGCAAAATCTACCACCTCGGAATCACGAGTTTGACAAGAGAGATCATGTTGGATGCAGAATTAATGGGTGGTTACTTTGCGTAACATACTAATTGAAATTGACGTGGAAGTGAATGTGTTCACTTTGGATGCATGGAATTAGATGGGTAGACCACATTGTAGTCATCTTGAAATTTTTGTATATGAAAACAAAACTAGGGAAATGCTTATTGGGGTTGAAGGATACATATATTACTATTCATGGAGCCAAGTTCACCGGGAATTTTAGGTATTGGAGCTTCTTTGAAGCAAATAATTTTCTAGTATTACTTGGAACACCCAGTGCTATGTAAACAATGTTGATTTATGCTTTAACAAAAGGTACATTAGTTTTGAGAATGTTGAGGAGCACATGATCATACCCCTACATGATAAGAAGGCATAACCTTATGTTGAGCCCTTGAGTGAAGAAGAACTTAATAGAATCTATGCTCATATAGTGTGTGATCTAGAACATATAGAACCATCAAAGGAATACATCCTTTAATGGGAAGATGTGTAGTCTATAAGTGACACTACTAGTGTTGCTTGTGATAACTGGGCTCATGGAACATATGAAATGGTTGGGCATGAGGTCAAAGGAAGAGTCACCAAAATGATTAGGCCACACATGGTGAGGTGGTTAGGATATAACCATGTACCAAGGTATACTTGGTGAAGGGAACCCCAATGCATTCTTACGCACCATGGAGACTCAATGGAATAATGAAGGGGATAGAGAAACATGTTGGTCTATACTCTGCATGGGACAACAACGCATTGGTGGGAAACATATAGAGATGGCCTTTTGGAATGGAGATAAGTGAGAATTGCCTTCTCTACTAGGTTTACTTGGAGAAATGTACCTACTCAAACTTATGGATTTCATGGGAAGTCTCTTACCTCTCATCACGTCCATAATTGTGAGAGAACATGGGTGTAAGGCAAGGAGGCCTTACCACCATCACTTTGGGTACATAAGTTCTACTCCACATTACGCGGCTACGCGTGCGCATGATATGTTCATGTTGAGTTGAAAAGAGAAACAACAAATTGGTAAAAGAGATGACTTCAGGTATGATCCAAACTTTTGATTATTTTTCTACTAAGCCTCCAGTCCATGAAGCACTGCAGATTATGAAGCGCCTTACTTTGGGAGATAGCGTGAAGGCTAAAGAACTTATGCTGGAGTTGTTTGGGAACTTGATCTTGAGGTGCACCTTGATCTTGAGGAAATAAATGAAGAAGAGATGGTTTACACTGGAAGGAAAAAGAAAAGGGAAAACTGGTATATATGATAGATGATGATGAGGTTGATAACCTAGATGTTAACCACACTAAAGGTATGTGTGAGGTTATGGACACAACAGATGAGAGGGCACGTGTATCATGATCTTATGAAGACAAAGAAGGTTAAAATTGGTACAAAGGCATAGCCTAAGGAGACCTTTATTGGTGGTTACTAGTCAGAGAAAGAAGTGGCTAAAATTATTGAACTCTTGCGTGACTTCCAGGACTTATTTCCATGAGGCTATCATGAATTAAAGGGGTACACCCTTCTTTAGGTGAGATGAAGATCAAGTTAAAAGAAGGAGCGCACTTGGTTAGGAAGAGGCCTTATAGGATGAATCCTAATATGCACGTGAAGGTAAAGGAGGAAATTAGAAAGATGCTTAAATCTAGTATAATTGAGCCTATTGAAGAATTTGAATGGGTTAGCCCCATGGTTATAAGCATTAAGAAGGATGGGAGGATAAGGATTTGTGTGGACTATAGAGAACTCAATGCTTCATGTGTTATTGATCCTTTTCCCACCCCATTCACAAAAGAAATCCTTGAGGGAGTTGTTGGGTATGAAATACTCTTTCACATATGGATTTTTCGAGGTTATCACCGGTGCACAACTCGAAGGAATACTAAAAGAAAAAACTTTCACCATTGAATGGGGAAGTTTTGTATATACAATTATGCCCTTTGGATTGAAAAATATGCCAGTAGTGTTTCCGCCGATGTTAGGTAAAACATAATTTATCATAGTAATTTCACATTTATTTTTTAGCGCTTACCATGGTAATTGGTTGGTTACTTAGGTAACTAGGTAGTTTTATATTATTGTTATATGGTTATGTTTGTATAACCATTCATATTGTTTTATTATGCATACAAGAGCTTGTTGTATCAGCTTGTAGGATTATTGTTGCATAGTTGCAACATCATGTTTATCTACATACAACTATGCAATTTCTATAAATATTGCAGCCATCACTATTATACATTATTTAATTGACCATCAATATAATTGTGAGGCTTTTGTCCCTCTTCCATATTTGGTTTCAGAGCAAGTTAGAGGATCATGTGAGCAGAGAAGGTGTGAAGAGAGAGTAGAAGAGATAAAGGAGCTTGGAGAAGCATTTGCAACATTTGGAGAGCTTGTGTAGCCTCTTGCAACTTCCCAGCCCCATCCTTGCATCCCCACAACCTCCTGTTCAGTTTACAAGAAAAAGAAAATAGTTTTTTTGCATTGGTTCCTCTTGCACCAGGAAAAAAATTATTTACTTCTTTGGAAGAATTCTGTTTTAAAAAATCGATCAAAAAATATATTTTTAAAAAAATTAATTTTCCCCATTAGGGGTTTTCCCTCTAATTTAGAGGCATGTTTAGTATCTTCTACAATTAGCGGATTTGTTAAATATGGAGGATTCTCCCCATTGAGCTAATTTGGCAGGTGAGTTGACGGAGTTACATTGTTTGTGTATTAGATCGGTATTTTTTTGCATCTATTGAGCTCCTATCCGAGCTATTTCATGTTTTTGGTGAGTTGGGATGAAACATTGAGGAGTCTAGGATTTGCATTGAGCCCATTTCCGTGCCAATCTTCACCCCTATGACCTTAATTGAGCCCTACCAAACACATTGACATTGAAGTGAGCTACGTAGTGTTTGATCCAGGTTGAATGATGAGTCATTGGTTCAAAACATATTTGATCGAGCAGCCCCCTACCAATCCACACAAAAACACAAACACAATAAGTGGTGACCCAAACACTGAGCATAGACTTGTAAAAAAACACGGTGAGAGAGAAAATATCAAAGAAGCAATTGAAACAATGCGTGCGTCTCCCTCTCTCCATGCCATGAAAAAACAAAACAAAGAAGCGACGACTAAAAACAATACAAATTCATTGAAAAGGAGACTTAGATCCTACAATAAGCGGAATCCCTAATCCAATCTCCTCCCATCCAGGTGACACGTGGTCCACCAGAGAGTGCCACGTTGCCATTTTAAAAAGGTTAGTCACTTTGGCTATAATTCAAATAGTAATTGCTTCATTTTATATTCCGAGCGCATTGAGTCTTTGTGGTGGTTAGGAGAAGAGCTTTGGGAAATAGAGGTCCATGGTTCAACTCCCAACCAATCGAACTATTTTAATATTTTTTGAATTTGGCAGATTTCTTTAACACATGTCACCAAATTTAGCAACAAAAAGTCATAACTAAAGTTAACTAACTGTGAGCTAAACCCCACTAAAAATAGCGGAGAAAACCCTATTTTTGGGGAAAAGTATTTTTCCCACTTTGATTAAAAAATCATTATGAGAAAATTTTCCAAAGGAGGGGTACTCGAAAGGGTGAAATTCAAATGTTTTTCAGTTTGTGAGCCATTTTGAGCCTTGGAGGCTACCAAGGCCTCAAAACATTTTTTTTTTGCATGTCATTCAATTTTTCTGCATAATGGATTGTAATCATATATTTTTAGTGTATATTTTAGTGGATTGTACTAATTTGTAGGTTGCCATATTCAACCACAAACATTGTAACTGAAAAAAACTGGTAGAGATTTGAAAACAAAAATAGTGAAATTTGGTTCTATAACACTCATGAGATCTTGGATCTCTTTCACAACATTCAATATATATAGTGCCTATGGGAAATGCTTACGAGTAAATCCATCATGACTACTACTACACTTAACACCTAATATAGCTATAACAATGCGTCATCATCATCATCCTATAAATCGATGGGGGAAAATAAGGACCATAATGCACACACTTTGAGCCCCCCATCCATCGCCTATGAATGATTGCATGACATAAATCTAGACACTGAAATTATCCAAGTATATAGCAAATTTACGCACACGTATGAGGATATTTATTTGAACCGGTATCAATAATCACACAGACCCCTTTCAAGTACTATCTTGGTACCACATATCAAATTCTTTCATGTATGTTAACACCTCTTTCACGTACCACTGAGTATATCAAAAGGGTGAGCTTCTTCCACATATCGATGGGTATATCGAAAGGGCGCGTATATATATAAAGGTTCGGTATATCGGACATACAATGGTATATAGATTGGGAGACCTTATACTTGGAGTGATAAGAGCCTTACCCTTTGTTAGTTGATTCAAAAAATGGGCACCAATGCCCCTAAGTTATTTCTTCCAGACTCACAACTCCTAAGAGGAGATAATTATGCTGCATGGAAGACTAAGATCAAAACATAACTTGAGTTTGAAGAGATATGGCCTATTGTGAATGGTTCCACAACTAGATCACCAGATGATGCAACCCAATAGAGACAATTTGACAAGGCCAATCAAAAGGCCAAAGTCATAATCTTGTTTATAGTGTCCGATGATGTGCAACCCCACATTCGAGATGCCAAAACAACCAAAGAAGTGTGGATAAGTTAAGCACCATGTATGAGGCCAAAAACAAGAACACAATATTGAATTTACAAAGTCGATTATTACATACATTGAAATTCAAACCAATGAGAAAGTGGAAGCTTTCTTACGGAGAGTTGTAGAATTGAGGGCTTCACTTCTAGCCCTAGGAGAGGAGGTTACTGATACAACTCTATTTCCATTGTTCTAAGAGCACTTCCTCCTTCTTACCACATTTTTGTGATGACACTAAACTTGTCAGATCAGATAGTTACTTTTGACAAGTTAGTGAATCTACTTGTAACAAGAAGAAGCAATGTACAACAAAGATGATGAAGAGGAGTAGACACTATCTTCTCATCGAAAGGAAAAGGAAAAGAAAAATCTTCTCAAAAGTCCCAAAAACAACATCAACAAGGGGAAAAAAAAAGAAGAAATGTCCTATCTACAAAAGAGGACATGAGTTGAAAGATTGTTGGTTCAATACATATAAGAAAGGTTCATCAAGTAATTCTGGACCTCAAAATCAACAATCTCATCAGGGACAATCATACTACAAGAAAGGGAAGAAGAAGGGGAATTGGCAAAGAAAACCCCATCAACAAGGTAATGTAGCTGAGTAAGAAGATCATTCAGAAAATGAGGACTTCTTGTACACTTTGCTCATTCTAGTGAACCATCCATGTCATCTAGTGTTGTTTGGTACGTTGATTCGGGAGCCACTCGACACATGAATGGGCACAAAGACTAGTTTATCACCATGAGGGACACACCTTCAAAAAATCATGTTTCATTAGGTGATGATTCTTCTTACACAATACAAGGTATTGGGAACATTTCTCTACCTCTTGGTTCACAAAATTGTAGATTAACAAATGTATTATATGTCCCTGGGTTAACAAAGAATCTACTATTAGTGAGTCAACTTCTAGATCATAATTTGAAGATTGATTTTGATAGTCATTCCGATAAGAAAATGTGTTTGATTCAAACAAATCATAGAGGCTTGAAAATTATTGCAAAATCCTCCAATGTGGGATGTATGTTCCAACTTGACTTTGTCCACAGGGATGATCAAGAACTTGTGGCTAAGAATTCTTCCTCTGCATAGTTGTGGCATCGAGAGACTTGGTCACATTAGTTTCAAATATCTCGAAACACTTCATCGGTACAACATGGTGAGAGGCTTTCCATCTCTCAAGAAGGATACAGATAAGTTCCTCACTGCCTAATAGGTAAACAACACAAAGCTTCATTCTAGAAAAGTACTTATCAGCTCCAGGTAAGCTTGATTTGGTTCATATCGATCTTTGTGGTCCGATGCAACCTAGTCATTCTGGATTTCAATATTTCATGCTATGTGTTGATGATTATTCAAGAAAAATGTGGATATTTTGTCTTCGTAAGAAAAGTGATGCTTTTGAGAACTTCAAAAAGTTCAAAGTGGTTGTAGAGAATGAGACTAGTCATCATATCAGATCTCTCCACTCAAATCAAGGGGGAATTCACCAATAATGAGTTCAAATCCTACCTTCAAGCTCACATGGGATTCATTGAAAAATGCCTCCTCCACACACACCACAACAGAAAATGGTGTTGTTGAGAGAAGAAACCATACTATCATGGAGATGGTGCATTACATGATCGATGATTTTGACTAGCGAGGACATTTTGGGTAGAAGTAACGAAGACAACAATATATTTTTTAAATAGAGTGCCCACAATTTCTCTTGATGGAGTAACTCCACATGAAGCATGGTCAAGTGGAAGCCATCCATTGCACACCTTAGAGTATTTGGGTGCAAAGCTAACATGCACATACCCAAAACAAAAAAAGAAGTTGATATGAAATAACAAAAACTCAATCTTCATTGGCTACAATGAAGAGGATCTTGGGTACAGATTGATGGATCCAAAGACTAAAAAAGTATACACTAGCAGAGATGTTGAGTTCTTTGAGAAGAAGGAAGTTGAGACTCCTCTCTCCAGACTCACCTGATGTAGATATTTCACCTATTGTGAAAACAGAAGCTGATGTTCCCATTGATGATGAAAATGATGATGGGGATGATGGTGATGATCAAACATGACCACGACCCATGAGAGCAGTACAATGTATGCCCAAGTGGTATACTAATATGATTCGAGATGCAAAATTGGATGCTCCACCAAATACATCCACCACTGGACCACAAACTCACAATAAAGCATGAGAAGAAGTAAAATTTGCTTTGATGAGTAGAGTTGTTGAATATGTTGAGCCCTCTACTATCCAGGAAGCCCTACATTCAAAATCTTGGAAAGATGCCATGGATGTTGAGTATCAATTAGTGATGAAAAATAACACTTGACAACTTGTCGATCTTCCACTAGGGAAGAAACCCATTGGTTGCAGATGGATATTCAAAATAAAGTACAAAGTAGATGGGACCATAGACAAGTACAAAGTGAGATTAGTAGTAAAAGGGGTATGCAAAAAAAGAAGGCATAGACTATGAGGAGACATTTTCTCCCACAACTAAGATCAAAATGATTAGGATGATATTTTCTCTAGTTGCTCAGTTTGGTTGGAAAGTCCATCAGATGGATGTGAAAAGTGCCTTTCTGAATGAGATCTATAGGAAGAAGTCTACATGACTCAACTTGAGGGATTTGTTGTACCTAGAGAAGAAATAAAGGTATATAGACTTATGAAATCTCTATATGGCCTTAAACATACACCCCAAGCTTGGTACATCAAAATTGATGAGCATCTCATTCAACATGGATTCGTCAGAAATCCATATGATCCCAATCTCTACCTCAAGAGGAAAGGAAGAGAGATTGTGATAGTTGTTGTTTATGTTGATGATCTAGTCATCACTAGCAACAATGAAGATGATCGATGCTACAAAGAAAGATATTAATTGATCATTCGACATGATAGATCTCGGGCTCATGTACTATTGTCTTGGATTGGAAGTATGACAAAAGGGAATCACATCTTTGTTTCTTAGTTGAATTATACCAAGACAACACTCGAGAAATTTAGGATGATGGATTGCACACCTATTGCTACACCCATGGAGATAAGACTAGTTATCTCATTCAGATCCATCTCCTCTGGTAAATGTAACTCTTTATTGATAGTTGATTGGGAGTCTCATTTACCTAACATATACTAGACCAGATATCAAATTTGTAGTGAGCTATCTTTCCAGGTTCATGTAGGAACCCAAAGTTTGTCATTGGAAAGCAACAAGGTGGATCTTGAGATATCTCAAGGGTACAATGGATCTTGGTCTAGAGTACAAGAAGAATGATAACTTCTTCTTGAATGGATATTCATATTCAAATCATGCAGGTAACATTGATGACAAGAAATCCACTTCTAGATTTGTATTCTTTTTGGGATTTGGACCGATATCATGGGGAAACAAGAAACAAAACTTTGTTTCTTGCTCTTCTACAAAAGCCGAATATCATGTGCAAGTGGAGATGTTTATGAAGCGATATGGATACGTCGCATACTAGAAGGACTTGGAGTACCACAGGAAAAACCTACCACCTTGTATGTTGATAATGAAGGTGTTCTCAAACTTGTTCGCAATCCAGTTTTTCACGAGAGAACAAAGCACATCAAGGTACATGTTCATTTCATATGCGAGCATGTCTTGAAACACAACATATAACTTCAGTTTTTTCCAACAAATGAACAATGAAAAAATATCTTCACAAAGTCACTTGCACGTGACAAGTTCAAGTTGTTCAGAGAGTTCCTCTCCTCATCCCTCGAGGCAATGAAAATTAAGGGGGAATGTTAGGTAAAACATAATTTACCATAGTAATTTAGCATTTATTGTTTAGTTATTACTTGTGGTAATTGGTTGGTTACTTAGGTAACTAAGTAGTTTTATATTATTGTTATATGGTTATGTTTGTATAACCATTTATATTGTTTTATTATGCATACATGAGTTTTTGTATCAACTCGTAGGATTATTGTTGTATAGTTAGAACATATTGTTTGTCTACATATGGCTGCACAACATCTAAAAATATTGTAGCCATCACTATTGTAAATGATTTAATTGAACATCAATATAATTATGAGGCTTCCATTCCTCTTCTATACGTGCATTATTGTGCATTCCTTTCAATATTTTATTCATAAATTCTTGTAGGTATATTTGGATGATTGGACAATGTATGGTTTAGTCAAGGATCACTTTGAGATAATTTAAGGCTCATATTTGAGAGGTGTAGGTAGTTGAGCATCTCTCTCAACATTAAGAAGTGCATCTTTGCTACACCTTTTGGAACTTTACTTGGGAATATAATTTGCAAGGAAGGATTGTTGGTAGACCCAACCAAGACAACTATGATATTGAGTTTAGAATAACCTAACAATCAAAGTGAAGTGCAAAAATTTTTGGGACATGCTAGTTATTACTAGAAATTCATTGAGAGCTATACAAATATTGTTGCACCCTTGGAAAAATTTTTGAAGGCAAAAGAGAAATTCTATTAGGGTGATACGTAATAGAAGAAATTTGAAACATTGAAGGAAAGGCTCACCATTGCACATATTTTACGTTTTCCTTCATGGGAAAAACCATTTCATGTTCATGTTGATTCCTCTGACATACAAAATTGGCACAATGTTGACACAACCAAGAGAAGGAATTTTGGATCATCCCATTTTCTTTGCAAGTATGAAGTTGACACATGTAGAGAAAAATTATGCAACCACTAAGTGTGAGGTTTTGTCTTTGATCTATGCGTTGCACAAGTTCAGGTAGTACTTGTTGGCAACACCATTTATTTTCTATATGGATTATATGGTGCTCAAGTATTTGGTTAACAAACTTTTTTTGCAAGGGTGCATTTGCAGATGGATAATTTTTTTCGAGAATTTATGTTTACGGTTGTTGTGAAACTAGGTAAGATCAATTTAGGGCTTGATCATTTATCAAGGATCAATTCTAGTGAGGACACTAAGATCATATGAGGACACAATTCTAGACACATATATTTTAGGTTAAACTGTGCGTCTACTGAGACTTGGAGGATATTGCGGTGCTTTTTGCGCACTAGGCGAGTGCTTGAAGGAATGAAGACATTGGTGAAAAAACAACTTGTTATACGTGTGGTGCCTTGTCAGTTGATTGGTGGAGATTTGTACAAGTCAAGCCATGATGAAGTTTTACACTATTGTGTTTTGGAGCATGATCATGAGGCTATTATGGAAGAAACTTATGGTGGGATAGCAGGAGGACATTACGTCGTGATGTTACACTGCGCATAAGATTCTAATAATAGCTAGAATTTGGTGGGATACTTTGTACAAAGATAATAAGAATATGTTAAGGCATGTGATCATTTTCAGTGCTTTGGGAAGCTTGGAAATAGAGATGAGATGTCTTTGTGGCCTATTGCAAGCACCGAGCCTTTTGAAAAGAGGGCTATTGAATTTGTAGGTCTTATTTTACCACCTCACACATAGACTCGGGTGTGCACTACATTATTACTTGTATAGACTATTTGACAAGATGGGAAGAAGAAACACCTACAAAGGATTGTATGAAAGCTACAACAACAAGGTTATTATGGGATAATAATATTAACAGGGATGACTACACATTAAGCTTGACCAATGATAGAGGGACTCATTTCTTGAATGAGACAATCTAAATTCTATTGGCAGAGTTTATGGTGGCACACCATAAGACTAATCCTTATCACCCATAGGCTAATGGTATTGCAGAAGCTTTCAACAAGATCTTGGGACATACATTGACAAAAATATGTGATGTTGGAAGAAAATATTGGGATGATAAAGTATCAATCACTTTTTGGGCGTATACGATCACTTATAAGAGGTTGAATAAGGCCACACCCTTTCAATTGGTGTTTTACATAGATACTGTATTGCCTATTGAATTCATGTTTCCATCCCTACGTATTGCACGTGTAGGTGGACTAGTTGATGAGAAAGTGGTTGAAGAGCACATTGATAAACTAATGCAAATAGATAAGTGACGTGACATTGCATGTAGGATCCAAAAGACTGAGAAGGAAATACAAAAGGCATGGCATGATAGGCACATTAAGAACAAGACATTTGCAGTTGGCAAGATGGTCCTTCTCTATGACTCCAAGTTTATGCACCACCTAGGGAAATTGAAGGTGCATTGGTTGGGACCTTTTGTAGTAACCAAGATACTTAAATCAGCGCTTATCAATGCACGGGCACTAGATGACACCTTGTTTCCTAGTTAATTCAATGGGAGTAGGCTGAAGCCCTATTATAAATAATGATTTTGGTGTTTGTAATAAGGTAGTCTTACCATTTAGATTATATTTCCATTTCATGTGTTTATTTTTAATCGTTTCTATGCTTTTTCCTTTTAGTTATTTGTTTTGTAATAAGCATACTTACGCGCATGAATTTGATTACTATGTCTTGAGTTCTCGCATAGAGGACCACACATAATTTTAGTGTGGGGTGAACTAGGTGTGAGTGCGTGAAAGAGGAAATGGTTGGTGTGAAAGAAAAAGGTGTTATAGATGTTAAGGATGAAGGTGCTCTTGAGAAAGTTACTCGATTGAAGATCACATGAAAAAATTATCACGTAGTATAACACGAGGTAAGTAGTGACATGGTAAACTACTTAGTATATGACATAGAGGATTATGTACTTCGGTGTAGAAAGGCCCACGTAAGGAGGTCCGTGGCTTGGAAAGTAATAAGGCACATCATAAGATTACGACCATAACATATGGAAGAGAGTCGCATGATAAAGTAAAAAGTGGAAAAGGTACTTTATTAAGAAAATAACTTAAAAGCTTTAAAGTAAGAAAAAGTGTGTTGAAAGTGGAAAAGTAAGTTGGTGGAGCACAAAAATGTATAAAAGGGGGGAAAGTTGAATTTATTTTCTACCTTTCATTCGAGAGAATATGAGCAATAGAGCTATCGAGTGACTTGGAGAAACAGAGTGAGAGAAGAGAAAATAAAACTAGAGCAACGTGCGTATGAGGTTGTGTGTGGCTCCTTAAAAAAATAAGTTTAAGCCAATAATTAAGGTATGGGGAAAAGGTTTTGTGTGACAGTTCGAACAACTAGGGTTCACGGTGCTTGGATAATGAAGTAAGTGTGGTAAAATAGAGTACATAGGACACATATTTGCAAGAAAAAATGACACCTAAGACCTGAAGAAATCATCATATGAAGAGGGTTGAAGTTGAGGTAGAAGAGCCCCTAGAAGACATTTACTCATAAATGCAATATCCACCTAGAGTGCTTAGGGTTATGACTTGAAAGTCTCAACTTCCCAAGTGAAAAAGTAGTCAATATAACCATAATGCTTCAGGGCACAAAGGAAATTTAAAAGCAGATATGTTGTGGGATCTTCTAGGGAAACAAATGAAGAAGGGAAAGTTCTATTTGATGATTTAGTATGAAGGAATTTGGAGAAATTTTTGGTCCTTCAATTGTTAGAGCTACCCTTCTTCATGAAGCCCACACATTTATGCCAAAGTGGCTCATGTCTATGGTGCATGAATAATTTTTCTATTTCATGAGCTAAGGAATGAGAATCACAACTCAAATTATCAAGAAATTCATAGGGTTGTGAAGCACGGGAGAGGATATGGGGTTAGATCTATGCTCACGATGCAAAAATCGATAAATTTTGCATCACATTGAAATATGAGAAAGGAGGTAGAACTATGTTCATTGAAAAATCAAAGATCCTACAACTTGGGAACCTCGAAGAGATAGACGGATGTGAATAAAAAGTTTTTATATATTACACATAGAATGGAGAACATGACCCACTACAACATTACACAATACATTACGAATGGAATCATTAAAGAGGCCAAAGTACAAAATGAAGAAGGATCCAAGATAACTTGGGACTCGATCGTCCTCCTCATTATATTTTGGGAAATTGGAGTCCTGATGGTCCATATGATGATATGTGGGTTTACCCACTTATGAACAATTCCAATGCAATGTAGTTTGCTAGATACACTTGTGATGGTGCAATTTTAAATGTATACAATGTGAGAATTGATAAATGGTATAACATGTTGTAAGGATCCTTTTAGATTGAGTGGCGCATTTCACGCGAGTTGCCTACTGAAGTTGGGGAGCAAGAAAATTTTTTTAGTGATAAACATTATAGCCTTACATAGTTCAGGATGGATGATGGGGAGATGGGCCCTTGATGTAAGCTCTCATTCACATTCACTTCCCAGTAATTCAAGTGTGTTGTGAACATGATAAAGAACACACAAAATTTAACCTTCGATGTTGAAAAGGTTAACTTAGAATTACACATCTTGCACGTGACTTATAAGTATGATGTGAGGCCTACATACTTAGAGTTGTTGTAACCATATACACTGGACTTGAGCCCCCAACTAAATGTTACCATTAAGGGGTTGATAAGTAGAGTCTTTGTGGTGCTGAGGCCAAAAACCCAAGGTGGAGTGGAGATGGAGATTATAGATTCTACCCTCCCACAACTGGAAAGACCTATGGTGCCACCTATTAAGAGAATGCGTGAGACCATTCCTAAAGAGGAGGAAGGAGAAGAGGAAGGTGGACTTGATCATTCCCGGTGGAAGAAAATGTATTACGAGAAGAGAAGACATAGTAGTGGCGTTGGAATGTATCAACTACCTAAGAACATCGTTGAGGGAGAAAAAGTCAAGCACGAAAGAGTAAAGGTTGTCTCTAGTAGAGAAAATAAGGGAGGAATATGATATGAAAAAAAGAAGGAAGAAACCTCGCGAGAAGATCTTGAGCATGAATGAGATGAAAAATTGGATAGAAATAATGCCGAGGATCGAGGGTAGTCACGCACCACAAAGGGAGAAGAGAAAAGATTCCAACCAAGGACAAGACACCTAAGTAGGAGGAGGTGCATAAAGAGAAGGAGATTGATAAAAATTATGTTATCGAGAAGAAAAAATGGCGTAGGATTTAGGACAAGTACAAACACCTCTACCCTCAAGAAGCAGAGAAAAAGAAAAAAGAAGTAAGGAAGTGATGGATGCCTAAGTCACCACATATGGATTTTGTGGATGACCCTAAAAATTTCCTAAGGGCATGATTCAAGAGCACGGTTCTCAATGAAGAGTTATATTCCTAAGAACTGATGGATAAACATGGAGGAGTGTTATGAACCAGGAAGATGTTGAGATGGGACTTGCACACACACATAGAAGATCTTGAGTTCGAGGTGAGAAATAACTCCATTGGTGTTATAGAGTTAAAGAGTGAGCCAAGGAAAAATTACAAGGCAATAGAACCTATGTACTTAACAGATGAAAAGACATGCAATGTATTGAATAAAATAGCCATGGATGTCGCATGGAGAAACTTGGATGCCGACACCACAATGAAGGTCTTGGTGGCAGATAAGAAAGAGGAGTGTGAGGTTGATAATTTGAAGAAGAACCTCCAAGGGGAACATAAGAGGACCAAGGAGGCATATGATTGGGCCGATGCGATGGTAAAAATATCTTAGGTCAATGCTTAGCTCGTGAGCCAAGTCAAAAATGATTATAATGATGAGATGGAGTACTTGGAAGACCTAGTTGACATGCTCCTAGTGAACATTAAGAGTAACGTGGGGGCCAACAATGAAGAGATAACAAAGTAAAATGAAGAAAAAAAGTAGTTTTTGAGGCCAAAATTATTGAGCTTGAGGATTTATTCGTGAAGCTCAAGGAGGCAAGTAATAAGGCCGACTTGGCCTTTAATAGGTTCCATAAATGTGAACCAATTCTTGATGCACATGTGATTGATGAAGAAGTAGTACTCAAGACTATCTAGGAGAAGACACCTATGAATAAAATTGAGCACACCAAGGTTATGGTTGAAGTAAAGTGTTAGGAAATAAGGGATAAAATATGTAGAATAATCCCTCACAGAATCGCAACAGTAGAAACTAATATGCAAAAATTATTACAAATCTCAAATAAAATTGTAGAATAAAATAACACAACACAAAGAGACAATATTTAACGTGGTTCACCCAATTTGGGCTACATCCACCAAGAATCACTTGCTCATATTTTATTACAAGCCACCACTCTCTCAATACAATACCCAGATCCATTTGGAGCTATGCTCAACAAACTCTACAGAATTCACAGCTGAATTCAAAGCACATCTGCAATGTTTTTCATTATACCCTACCATATGCATAAAACCATATAAGTAGGCAACTGCTTAAGTAGTTTTACAATACCGTGGGTATCAAAACCATGGGCCAAAACCAGCCCAAAAACCTATGGGTCAAAAATCTTGCCCATATGAGAAGAGCACGTTTCCCGATATGTCGGTGCATTTTTTCGAGGCCAAAAAAACAATTTACGCCCAAATTTTTTTGGGGCTGCGCCCTGAACCCTTCTCGGGCCCACCACCCAAACCCCAACAAGGATACATGAAAAGTGTACATTACTCTTAGTGTATAGTCTTCAACACTTTCACACATGAAAATAGGCTCCACAACCTAACAATCTCCCACTTGAGACTAGTTTTCCTCTGAGCAAGCTTCTCAACCCTTCACTAGTTTCTATGAAGACCAACCAAAGCTGAACACAACTTCAATTTTTCCCTTGTGACCACCTTGGTCATCATGTCTGCAGGATTATGACTGGTATGAATCTTCTCCAGCTTCAACTTCTCTTCCTCCAAAGTTGTCTTGATGAAATGGTACCTTAACTGTATATGCTTTGTCCTAGAGTGGAAAGCAGAGTTCTTAGCTAGGTGTATAACACTCTGACTATCACTATGCAACTTTCCTTCCTCCTTACTTATGCCCCAACTCCTCAAGTAATTGTTGTAACCAAATCATTTCCTTGCTTGCCTCTATGGTAGCAACATACTCAGCCTCTCGTGGTTGACAAAGCCACCAACTTCTGTAGTCATGAAATCCAGCTTACTACTGTTCCACCTACAGTGTAAACATAACCTATTGTGCTCCTCCTGCTGTCTACATCTCCAGCCATATCTGAATCTACATAACCACACAAAGTGGTGTTTGATCCATTATAGCACCAAAAAATTATCCCCATGGTCCCTCTCAAATACCGAAGGATCCACTTTACTGCCTGCCAGTGATCTCTACCTAGATCACTCATAAATCTACTCACCGCTCCCACTGCATGGGCAATATCAGGCCTAGTGCACACCATGGCATACATCAAACTACCAACCGCTGATGAGTAAGGTACCTTGGACATCTGGTTTCTCTCCTGCTCTGTCTTAGGACACTGTTCCTTTGATAACTTGAAGTGGCTTGCCAAAGGAGTCCCAACCGGTTTAGCATCCTGCATATTAAACCTCTCCAAGACCTTCTTAATGTACTCTTCCTAAGATAAAGTCAGCTTCCGTTCCTTCCTATCCCGAGATATCCTCATACCAAGGATTTGTTTGGCTGCCCCCAAATCCTTCATAGCAAAGGATTCACTTAGTTGCTTCTTGAGTACTTTTATTTCTGCATGTTTTTACCTGCAACCAACATGTCATCCACATACAGACACATGATAATATAACTGCCATCCTCAAATTTCTTTTATATACACACAATGGTCAAAATGACATCTAATATAACCTTGCTCCATCATGAAGCTATCAAATTTCTTATACCATTGACATGGAGCTTGTTTCAAGCCATATAAGCTCTTCTTCAGTTTACACACCATCTCCTCTTTACCTTTGACCTCATAGCCCTCTGGTTGCTGCATATATAGTTCCTCCTCCAAATCACCATGGAGAAATGCAGTCTTTACATCAAGTTGTTCTAAGTGCAAGTCTTCTGCTGCAACTATTCCTAGAATAGTTCTAATAGAAGTCATTTTTACTACAGAGAAAAAATCTCATCAAAATCTATACCTTTTTTCTGTGCAAACCCCTTGACCACCAACCGGGCCTTGTATCTTTTCTTGCCTCCTTCTTCCTCTTTGACTCTAACACCCACTTGTTCTATAATGCTCTTTTTCCTTTGGGTAGCTTCACCAAATCCCATGTCTGGTTCTCCATGAGAGCCTGATGCTCCTCATCCATGGCTTGCTCCCACTTCTTCCTGGCATCTACCTGCATTGCTTCATCAAAGCTCTCTGCTCTCCACTATCAGTGAGTAATAAATAATAAAGAGAAGGAGAAAAACATTTAGGTTCTCTTCTTACCCTAGAAGACCTCCTCAATATAGGAGTTTGGGGTTCTTTTTGAGGAGGTTCTGAACTGATTCATGTGTCACTTTCCCATCCGGAAGATCCTCTACCACTACATATTCTTTCTTGGATTCTTCCTATTTTCCTACAACTGCTGCTTATACATGACTTTCTCATTAAAGACCACATCCCTAGATCGAATGATTTTCTTGTCCTTAATACTCCAACATTTATATCCAAAGTCATCACCACCATAACCAATGAAAGTACATTTTTCTGATTTAGCCTCTAGCTTGGTCCTATCATCCTTGTCTATATGAATAAACACCTCACATCCAAAGACTCTAAGAAATGAATAATCAACTTTCTTACCATACCAAGCCTCCTCATGTATGCCTCCATCCAAGGCACTTGAGGGTCCTCTGTTTATCAAGTACACAACTGTGCTCACTCACTTCTACCCAAAAAGAAAGAGGCAGTCCTGCATGTAACCTCATGCTCCTAGCACGTTCCATTATTGTTCTGTTCATCCTTTCTGATACCCCATTCTACTATGGAGTTCCTGAACCATATTTTTCCTATGGATTCCATTCTTAGAATAATAATCATCAAATTCATTGCTGCAATACTCCCCTCCATTATCTAACCTGAGACATTTTAGCTTAAGACCTATTTCATTCTCTACCAAGGCTTTCCATTTAACAAAAGTGTCAAATACATTAGATTTGTTTCTAATACAATAAACCCAAACTTTCCTTATTGCATCATCAATAAAAGTAACATAATAACTTGAACCCCCAAGAGATGATACCTGAGCCGGCCCCCACACATCAGAATGCACCAACTCTAACTTACTCTCTTTCTTTGTAGGTCCAACCTTGAGAAACCTTACTCGCTTCTATTTCCCATATATGCAGTCCTCACAAAACTCCAAACCTATTTCTGTATATCCAGGAAAATCCTTCTTTATGATCTCCATGCCCTTATGGCTCATATGACCGAGCCTATAGTGCCACAATGTTGTATCTACTTCTGAAGCCACAAGATTACAAACATTAGTGCTATAAGTGGTTAAATACAAGGTTCCAACCTTCTTACCTCTTGCCACCACAAGAGCACCCTTGGTAACCTTCCAAGAGTCCGTTGTAAATATCACAATACAACCATCACTTCCCAACTGCCTGCCGATATCAAATTTCATCTTAATGTAGGCACATGTCTGACATCCTTTAATAGCCAAGTATTCCCATTCTACATCTTAACCTAACATAACCTTTTCCAACTATGCTGCAAGGCTCATCATCACCAAGAAAAACATGCCCAAAATCTCCTTGAACATAATCAACAAAATAATGCCTATGTGGAGAAGCATGGAAAGAAGCCCCCGAATCTAAAACCCAAGATTCAATAATATTGTGCAAAGAAAGAATCAAAGCATCCTGACATACATTACCCATTGCCACATTTGCCTCCTTGTTTTCTTCTTGTTGTTTCTTCTTGTCCCAAGCTCCCAACAATCCTTCTTTGCATGCCCAGACTTTCCACAGTGCCAACATACTATCTTGCTTTTGGATTTTGACCTTGCCCGATCCTTTGATTTTCCATGGCTTCCTCTATTCTTCTATCTCCCTCTAGTTTCCACTATCAAAGCATTCCCTGAAGTAGAAGATTCACCAGAGATTTTTCTTCGCATTTCCTCGCTTAGAATCACCCCTACAACATCCTCAAACTTCAACTTTGAGTTAGCTAGAACCGAGTTGCTTACCACCATTACCAAGCTATTCCAACTCTCAGGTAAAGAGCACATAACTAATAAAGCCCTAACTTCTTCATCAAATTCTATTGTAACAAGCTAGCATATTTACAACCATATTAAAATCATTTAGATGATCTGCTATTGAACCATTCTCAAACATCTTCATATTAAACAAATTTTTCATTAAAAATATCTTATTAGAGGCAAGAGGGTTTTTCATACAACTTCCTAATGCATCCATCAGTTCTTTTGTAGTCTTTTCCTTTGAAACATTAAATAATACCGAAGATGCAAGACACAGCTAGATTGTCCCAAGTGCCTTCCTATCCAAAAATCCCATTCCACATCTTGTCATGCTCGAGGGTTTGTTCACCTTCTCAAACAACGGAGTATAAAGATCCTTCTGATAAAGGTAATCTTCCATCTAGCATCTTCCAAAGACTAAAATTTTTCCCGTTGAATTTATCAACCCTAGATCTTCCATCATCTGCCATAGCTCCCACTCAAGATAAAAATTTCCCTGTGATTCAACACTTCAGCAAACCAAACTAGGATCTGATACCAATTGTTAGGAAATAAGGGATAAAATATGTGGAATAATCCCTCACAGAATCAAAAAAGTAGAAACTAATATGCATAAAATTATTACAGATCTCAAATAAAATTGTAGAATAAAATAACACAACACAAAGAGATAGTATTTAACGTGGTTCACCCAATTTGGGCTACGTCCACCAAGAATCACTTGCTCAGATTTTATTACAAGCCACCTCTCTCAATACAATACCCAGATCCATTTGGAGCTATGCTCAACAAACTCTACAGAATTCACAGCTAAATTCAAAGCACATCTGCAATGTTTTTCATTATACCCTACCATATGCATAAAACCATATAAGTAGGCAACTGCTTAAGTAGTTTTACAATACGTGGGTATCAAAACCATGGGCCAAAACCATCCCAAAAACCTATGGGTCAAAAATCTCACCCATATGAGAAGAGCACGTTTCCCGATATGTTGGGTGCATTTTTTTGAGGCCAAAAAACAATTTACGCCCAAATTTTTTTTTGGGGACCGCACCCCTAACCCTCTCTGGAGGTTGCGCCCCGAACCCCGGTGAGGATACATGAAAAGTGTACAGTACTCTTAGTGTACAGTCTTCAACACTTTCACACATGAAAATAGGCTCCACAACCTAACATAAAGAAGTGATTAAGACCAAAAAGGATAAGTTAGATCTCCAAAGGTCAATTTCGAATATGGTTCTAGACTAAATGGATGTGATTGAGGGAGTGTGCATAGAACTAACTGTGGTCATTTAGGAGCTCAAGAGCAGGGTTGAAGAGTTGGTTCCTGACCAAGTGCTATGAATTGTAAAGGTGGTTCCCGGGAAGGCTATGGTAGAACTTTATGAATGGAAGAAGGTGGAGAGTAGAATAGATGCTTTGAGTTCAAACTCTTTCAACCACCTAAGACTTGAGTTAATTTTTTTGGGTATGAAGATTCTTTTTGGCATTAAATTATTTATTCTTTTATAGATTACTCATGCATTCTTTGGAGAAACAAGTTGGATGGAGTCATTTTTGAGGATGGAAATACAATTTAGTGTGGGGTAATGTTGCATGACCAAAATGACTAAGTACGGGTTATGCACGAGGGTTTTGGGCATGAGCGAGAAAAGTGCAAAAGAGGTGGTGCATAAGGTAAGAAGGAAAACACATGAGGGCTCACACCTAAACAAGGAAATTTTAGTACTTAGCCAATTTTCTAGACCACGGGCTAAAAATAAACAAGCATGAGTTGGAGTCTTGATCAAACAACGTTCCAGATCTAGAGAAAAACATGGAAGACTTGGTGGCCAAGCAAGAGATATTTTCGGGATAAAGCAAAGATGAACGATCAAGCATGGATTGAGCTAATAATAAGATTAAGGAAAATTTTATTTATAGGATTAATCTATTATTAGGCTCTTTAGGAAAGCATGCACACTTTATGGTTGCTTTTGTATATATGCATGGCTATTTTTAGCATGTAGTCTATTTTGAGAATGCATAAGTAGTGAAGGGAAAGTCACCACCCCTATATATACTTGTTATACTCCATTTTTTTGAGGTACTATGGAAGAGACCCATTGTGATGTAATAGGTTTATGTCACTCTAATGTTCTTGCTCACATGGCTCTATGATGGTGATTGTTATGTATTCAAATTATGTTATGTAATAATTTCATGTAATGGATTATGGTAATTAATGTCTCTTAGTATGGTGAATTCATGGTGTAATTGATCTTAATAGTTATCTTATCTATTGTGTTTCCTTATTACATGTGTTTCCATTCTAAGCTCATGATATGATGTTTGTAATGGTCTGCATTTGAATGTATGCTTTGATAATGGTAATTATGGATATGCATGTTAACATCTTGACAAGATAACACAAGTGAAGAACCTAGTAGCTTCACGCACTTCGAGTGAGTGTCTAGATTTGTCTGAATGAAGTGCCAACACACACATACAATGATTATGTGGAAATGAAGGACTACAAAAGGTATGACATTGTAAAAGTTATATGGTGTTTCCTCATTAGATATAATCTTTGCATAATAAATAGTAAGTTTAACAAGACCATAACACATGGATTTCTTTGATTGGATAAAGCTTCGTAAAAGTCGAAAAGGATCTAATAATATCCGATAGAGTGAAATACACTTGAAGTATTTTAATTGGCTTGAAATTCACAATATTATAAACTATATTGGTGTCGAGGTGGACTTAGAACACGAAGTTAATCGTATATAAGGGAACTTTCAGTCCAAATCACAAAAAGATAGAAGATGCAATAGATGCAACTATGAAATACTAAAAATAGTTAATTTTACCCAAAACCATTAATTTGCAAGATTATATATTTAAATACGATCAATTACATACACAAAAGATTATTTTACATTAATTTAAACATATTTTCCATTAAACACACACACATATCCAAAATTCTGTATTTCATTAACTTAGTTCCTACAATTCACTATTTCTGATAACACAAGCACGCATTTTCAAGATATACACAACATAATACATTCATTTGCTCATTTATCCAAGTAAACAAAAAAATACTTCTTGCTATTATATATATATTTTAACAGAATTTACATATTTACAGAGATATTTATATAGTTTACAAAGTGAGAACTTATCTAAGTCAATAATTAGGAATTCTAATGCCGAGAGAGAATAAGGATCAAGAATTCTAGTACAAAATTCCAATTATAGAGAGATATAGAACACTTATTTGAAATTCTCGATACAAAATTCCAATGCATCCATAGGTTAACAAACACCAAACTATGGCCGCCTATGAGAGGAAAATGCTATACACCCCGTGTATTTTCACCTTTCCCTAGCCAGGAATCATCCGAGGTTGTACTTTGTAACTTTGATTAGGACACCTTTGGTACCCCTCTCTCTTACCCACCACTTTCATGTAACCTAATCAACCTTGGAATTACTTCCATAGACTAAATTCACAAAGTCCTTAAGACTCTTTTCACAATTGTTCTCTTTCTCAGAATCACAAGTAAAATTCCTTGTCTCTCATTCATTTATTCATTCATTCATGTATTCATTTTCATGTTCTCTATTTTACATTTACATCTCTTTTATAATACATTCAGGTGGTTATGAACCAACACAATGGTTTCCACACCCTTTTCTTAAATAAAATTATGCATCTTTAATCATATGCTCTGGGATATTCATTCCCACATTAATCAAATAACTTATTACAACATCTTTATAAATAATCTTTACTCAAACTTGTATTAACAAGTCTCAAATCAAACTTGTATTTAATAATATAACAAGTCTTTTAATGCTTTAAAAACTTCAAGGATTTAGTCATATAACAATTTGGGTCTTATTAGGAGACTGTCATTTATCATATCTTGAATTATCATCGTCTTTAATTATTTTAGACACTTATGTTTAAAATAATTTAAAAAATACCGTATTAGGTTTCAAGAGAAGGAGATTAATTTCCTAAAAGTCCACACATAATTGAGGAAAATGTAAATTTTTGGTACCCAAAGAAGATGATCAAGGTCATGCAATTAGATTTTTGTAGATGATAATTACTATAACCATATTGCTATGATTTTGGTCATACTAGTTAAGGACTATTATAGTTCTAGTTAAGGTACTATGTTTGTGTTTATTTATTTTGGTCTTCTTCGCCTTATTGTCTAGACTTGTGTTGTGATGTCTATTTTTTTATGATTGTCTCAAGAATCATATTTTATTCTAAAACTCCTCTTATCAATTATTATTACTAATTTTAATTATATATATATATATATATATATATATATATATATATATATATATATATATGAATCATAATATACATGGTTAGGTGTGTTAGATTGTTAATGTAAACCAATTTTTACATCTACAATTTTTTGACCTCCAATGTATTAAACCCAACCTCAATGTTTCACCTTTTAGTGAGCTCACATTATATTGAAACCAACCTCGGGCTTTTACCTTCTGGTGAACCTGCATTTTATTGAACCCAACCTTAACATTTCACCTTTTAGTGAACATGCATTATATCGAACCAAACCTTAGAGTCTCATATTTTCAGGTGAATCCACATTATCTTACATGCATATGTTTTGACTATTTTTAACTCAATGCATAAAATAATTAAGGAAAATATAAGTTTTATAATTTAGAATTAAATATTCATTATGTGATATGAAATAGAGGAACTAGATAAATAAAGACAATATAGGAATTGTGAAAGGTACAAAGTGGCGTGTAATGGAAAAATGTGACATATTTTCACTATTTATATGAATACATAGTAATCAAAAATTTGGAAATAGACTCAAGATAGTCATTAATAGTAACTATAAATTTATCTCTTTGGAAATATATGTCTAGGATAGTTTCTAGGATCCATAGAATGTTTCATCATTGAAAGGATCTATGGATTATTTTGTGATTTTTAAAAACATCTACTCGATCTATTTTGTGAATGAAATTGTTGACGGATACAAAATCAACTTGTGTTTCTCTAATCAATATGCATTTTTATGTTTTTTTGAATTTATGCATTTGTGTTGTGATGCAATGTTATTAAATTAATATATTTTCCTAAACCCTAATAAAAACACTCAAACAACATAGCATAATAAAATGCACTAAGAGCTATTGTGTTATACTAAACACAACATGCACGAATAGATGTGAGTGCTACACTACATGGTAATACTCGGAGGAGGGAGAAAACCAAACATAGTCCTTCCATAATCCTATATGATATGTAACTATGAATTTGACAATGTTTCTTCACTTTCTTCACTGAGGCACTACAAAAATGTAATTTTGACCTTTATACTTCAAAGTTGGCACATGAATTGCTCTAAGGCTACTCTTGGAAGATTTAGGATAAATGTGAAGCCTTTGAATAATGATCTCCAAGCGATTGTATTGAGGAAAAATCCACCCTCCGATTATTTTCCCCTCAATATTATTTTCTTTAAAATGGTTCTTAAAGGCTTACACTCTCAAATATTTTTCCTTAGCTTTCCTCCTCACTTCCTGATACCACCTAGATACATTTCTCTTTCACAAATTCCATAATTTTCATAGGTTCTAGAGTGCTTAAACAATCACTTGCAACCTCAACTCACATCACATTCCACATGGAAGATCAAACCAACTTTGCATGGTTAAAGGTGAGGCTTTTAAAATCTCTAAACAATGTTTCAATAATGACCCCAATTTTTGATTTATTCAAAAGAAAACACAACTAAATATGGAACATAATAAAAAAATTTAGAAGGTGAAAAAGACTTTAAGATTGTGATAAGTGTCAAAATCATATATCGTGAAGTCACAGAGACCAACACAAATTTATAATCGAAATCCCATTGAAAGGTTCATCATAATGTAATAATTATGGAAATGTTTTATAACAATTTAAATTTCTAGAATAATTTTAAGGATCATTGTGCTAATCTCAAGACAAACACCCACATGCATGTATATGCATGTGAAGCATAAAATCAATATAAACACATACATGTTAAGGTAGAATAACTACCATAATATTAAGCTTAGATGTGGAGGGACAATGGACCTCCTCACATGAATATTACAATGAACCTCTCTTCCACAATATGATAACTAACACTAACTTTCCATAATTTTATAAAAACAAGTAGAGACTATTATTAGGATTAGAGAATAGTTAATTTGTAAGGCAAATTTTCTTTTTTATTAATAGTGAATTCAATCAAGTCAATAACTTGGTTTATACTCTTGAATAAGTAGCTGTTGATAAGTGCACATAAATGGGTGAATAATATACATATTAAACTTTAATTATTATTACAAGTGTGTCTTAATCACATACAATAATGTATGGTTAATTAAATACACTAACATGTGAGACTTTGAGATTGTGACAATTTTCATAATCATGTAACCATTGAGCCACAAAGAAAACAAATATTGACAATCCACAAGGAGACCACTTCATATTGCACGAATTTGGGATTATTCTACTTGATGAATATCCTAAAAGTGTTCACAAAGACCAAAAACTATCAAAAAAATTCTATAAGACTTCGGGACTCCAAGATGTTGACACATGACACCATCCCATAAAACATCAAGGTCACTTCAAAATTTAGGGTGGCGTCATGGTTTATACACGAATGTATTGAGATGTAAAGTGGAATTCACAATCCTATAGTTCCATAGAGATCATAAAGGTAAAAATAATTAAGAGGAGGTTGTGAGATTGTGAGATTTTGAGAGTCCATGAAGGCATTAGGTGGCCATTGTGAAAGACTATGAGAAGATAAATGTATTACCCTAGGACCCAATTGTATGAAAATAACACATACATAAATTTTTGACCATATATTTCATGAGGAATATAAAAATAGTGAATTAATAGTTTCATTTGAATACTCTTGAAGAAAAATTTCAACTAGCATAATTTTCATAGTGATTGGTTGCATATAAACACCACAATTCATACTAGAGGTGTTTTAAGAGTTGTTTTCCTTATTTAAGTATTTTCACCAACTATAACAAACTTACATTTATAATTTGACCTTTCTAAGGATTCACATTTCCTTTGGATATGTAGAAGATGTCTTTGAGATCTTAGTAAGCTATATAATCTATAATACAAAACTTATGTTTTAATCTAATTAGATTGACTCACTTTTTGTAAATATGAAATAAAATTACAATATAAGGAATGAAAGTAAACACATAGATCCTAAATCACATCTAGATAAATATGGATATTACACAAATATAGGTGAGATAAAAAAGGAAAGTAAAAGTTAGGGTTAGACATGATTGCGCTAATTTTAGATGAAGATGGAGTGACATTGATATGAGAGTGAGAAATAAGGATGTTCATCACGTCATCCAAATGTGTTGCAAATTTGGAAGTGTAAATTTATGTGGAAGAAATGCATCTTACTACATAAAAAGTCACTTGAGTGACTTTTTCAAAGACGGAAAATTTCATCCTTTGTAGGGTTTGGTTAGACCTCACCTTTGGCACATGTTCTTATGTGGCTTTAACTTCATCTTCTATGAGAAAACTACATGAACACAACTTTATTATATATTAGGGTTTATTCTTATTTTATTGGGGATTTGAAAATGGGTGAGTCTGATTGGGTTTAGTTTCCCTCGCAACACCTATGTAGCAATACTCCAAAGAAACATCAAACCCTAATAGTTACCCACCTAATTTATGTGTAAGATGCTTTTCACATGTTATTTGGTAACAAATACCCCAATAGGACCTTCAAAATTTGACAATGATCTTTGGTGTGATGTATCTTTACAAAATAAACTAAGGAAACCATGTAGGATGTGTGTTGACTTAGAGTTAGCTAATATGCTTGAGAGATTAATTTAATAATTGGGTGCCTTGTTGTGATATCCCTAGGTAGTCCCCAAATATGTGATATATGAGGCCCTTTGAATGGGTTGTGTGAATATGATTTTACAAGTGATTATCGTGATAGGATTTATTTCATAATTGACATTAGGTAGATTGAGGTAACTTGTGATTTAAAAAATTGTCTGCATTAGAGATTTGGTGTTCAAATTCGTTAGATTAAGAAAAAATTCCCAAATGGATTTGTTTTTCATGGAAAAATTCATCCTAGTGAAGTGAAAAATGCAATGTGTCATTCGGAGATGGTGGCCATATGTCCGAATATGTGCTATATAATTTGAGATTATACTTTTAACTAGTCAATGATGGATAAAAGTTTGACCTAATGGTTCATATTGTTAATTAAGCAAGGCATGTGTAGGATTATTCATTTAAGTGCACAATGATTATTGGGATGAGATAAATTCTAAGTATTACTTTACAAATGCCACACGCCTATAATTAGGTATTTAATCAATAGTTGAAAATTGCTTGATTAAAATAAAATTATGTGAAATGAAACCTCTCATAAGGAGAAGGAATGCGCGAGAATGAGATGTGGGTATTACC
Source organism: Taxus wallichiana var. yunnanensis (assembly GCA_018340775.1). NCBI lineage: Eukaryota > Viridiplantae > Streptophyta > Pinopsida > Cupressales > Taxaceae > Taxus > Taxus wallichiana. Next base: position 762,676,431 of record CM031234.1, read on the forward strand.
TTCTCCTTCATGTGTATATTTATATACATGAACTTGTTTTCCACATGTAAAAATGTGTATCAAAGTCCAAGCAATATGCTCATACAAAATTAGTAAATAAAATAATATAAAAAGTAAAAAGCATGAAATGTGTACACCTAGTTTCCATTGGTGTTGTATGTGAGGGAAGAGTAATTTAAACATAAATAGAAAGGTAGAAATTGGACTTGTTATGTAAATCCATCCCTATAAATTTTTATTGCTAAGAAAACCCTTTCTCTAGTAATCGAGCTTGTTAAATGGAGATCTCTCTAGTAATTATACTTTCTTAGTGAATACTTTTTCTAGCAATTGATCTTGCTTAGTGAAGCCATGTAGATTTCATGGTATTGTAAATGTCATGATGTGAAATAAATGTAAATGTTGTGATGTAAAATCCATATAAATTGTGTGATGTAATAACTATATGCATATCATCATATAATGTCATCTAAAGCACTATATTTGAAATTTACATGAATATTTTAGAAAACCCCCACAATATGCCCCTGTTTTGAGACAAGGGATGTTGTGAAGGATAACTTAGCTAAAAAGAGTATTATTCATGTCAAAATAGATAAGTGACATAATTAATCATATAAACCAAAAAAAGTGTATCAATTAACATGGGCGTATAATTTATAAGATAGAATCAATTGTTAGCACAAGTATTTTGTAGCATTCATAAGATAAAACAATGTGATATCCAACAATGTGTATGATCATAGGAGTAAACATGTCAAGATAGTATTCATGATAAGTTTATCATTTAAGCATAAGAAATGTGTAGAATTCATAAGTTAAAATTTGTGTAAACTCAATAATTTGTATGAATCATCTAAAGAGTGAAACTTTTCATGAAAGTGTTCTAGATATATTTAGCAATATAACATAATAGTGATAAGATGAGTAAAATTATAGAACACACAAATTAATGACTGATGGATCTATAGTGACCTAATACACAACATGGTACAACATGACACAACCGACCCAAAATAAAGAAGCATGATTAAAATGATGTGAAAAAAATTGACAAGGGTTAGTTGTTAGTTTTCAAATGCAAGAACAAACATGCAACAAATAGTTATATAAATCAAAGTGGTAAGATGCTATGATAATCAATGTGTAGTTAATAATTGATGAAATTAAAATAGAAAATAATAGTCTATTGTAGTTTAATCTAATACTATGAAAATAGTAAATAACAACTAAATAATTGAAAGAAATGACCCAACAAATAAGTAAATGAAATGTGAAACCCTAGATGTGCAAAGAAGGGTTAGAGAGGCTTAGCTCATTTATCGATGTTTGGGACTGTTTCGTAATGATTTATGGCTGAACAAAATAAAAAAATGATTAAACAACAGCTCCAGAAAAGTAGAGATCCAGTTATGCAGAGATCGAGGAACCTCGAAAGGGATGAGGGTATCTAGGGTGCTTTGGTATGAGATCCAGGTGCCTTGGTCTGCAGAAAGGACCAAGGATTTTACTCGAGGCATCACCGAGTGATCATATACCTTCGCTTCCTATTTCATTGGTGTCGTTGGATTACACCGGATGTCACCGGAAATCGAAATATGAAGAAGAAACCTTAAAACCCCAAGCCAAACATCTAAACCCTAAAAAAAGAAAGATGCATATGAAGGGGTCAGACTATCCTCAGTAGCCACAATGGTGGACTTACTAACTAAGTGATGCACTACATTTTAGACCCAAATATAGTTCTAGGTGTGTGTGTGTGTGTGAAAATCATGCCCTAGGTTCTCTTTTGCCAGTCACACTTTGTGAAGTAACGAGCAATAACTAGATGCATAATGTAAATAGATGGTGTATGTAATAGAATAAACTTCCCTCCTATGAAGTTTGATGCAAATGAACCAACCTTGTCCTTGTGATGGAGCTAGATGGATGCAAATGGAGCTCTAGATGCCTTAGATGGATGTAACCTTAGGTGGATGATAGTAGTGCTTAGTGCTTGGTCCCTCATTATGGTCTCATAACTTTATATTTATATGGTTTTCTTGTTCTAATTTTGTAATTAACCTTGAAAAGGCTGACCACTAAAAATATGAAAAGCTCAAACAACTAGAAAGTGCCCAAAATATGGAAGTAAAGTGCAAAGAGGATAAGGATGCCCCAAATGGGATCAGGGCACCTGGGATGCCCCAAGATAGGGTTGGGTGCCCCAGTTAGGGATACGAATGACACAAAGTGACAAAACTAACTCGGGAAAGTACATGCGGAAGTTTGGAAGTGATGCCAAAAAATTAAGTAAAATGGCTAAAGGTTATGGGTTAGTTAGTACTTTCTTCACTCAAAAAACCATATGAATAGTAGTATGAGACCGGGACTAAATAATACCCAAAGTGTGTGATTTTGTGTCTACATTTTCACCCACTTTATATTAGTGAGTGGAATGCTCGGTAACATAAAGTAGATAGATATGCATACTTGATGTCTATGAAGAGTGATGAAGAAAGCATGCTGATGAACTAGACAAAGTATGGAGTGACGAAACGATGGAGCGTGGAGACCAGAGATATTTTTAGTGGCGAATATTCCATTTTTGGAAAATTTGAAAAGGTGAGTTTTTTAGAGTAGGTCAATGCACCGCTTTGCCTAAAATTTCCAATGATAATTTTTTTAGGGTCGACTTTGCCTACCATTGAAAAATACTCCTATATAAACCTAGGTAATTTGCCTAGTAGTATACTAGTAACTTACTAAGGTACCATCCGAATTACTTGTAAATTACAAGTAGACAAAGTGTGGATTAGAGTCTCAGACTGGTTGTTGTAGACTTGCAATAGGAAAGTGTCACTGACGCATGAGAAGGAAGATTTTCATTTCCAGATGAGCAACAATATATTATTGCTTTGACACACAAGAAGAGAAGGTGTTGACTCACGACTAGAGGTTGTTGATGTGTAACCAGAGGGTTGTTGATGCGTGACCAGAGGGTTGTTGATGCATTACTAGAGTTTTGTTGACATGTGACCAGGGGGTTGCAGATGGTTGAAAAAATGAAGCATTTTTTTGGTGTCGACGACAACAAGGTTTGCTTTTGCATAAAAAAGCCTTGTTGTCACTGACAACAAGCCTTGTTGTCATGTGACAACAAGGTTTGTTTTCATGTGACGATAGGGTTTGATGTCCGAGACAACAAACCTTGTTGTTTCCACACCAAAAAAATGCTTTGAGTTCTCCCCCTTAAGAAAATGACAGGTGAAAATTTGAATCTAAAATCCTAGAAAATTTTCCTTTCATGAAAGTGGTTTAAGGTATATTCACGAGGATTTTCCACCTCCAATTTACTAGAGGCTTCTTAAAATGAACCCTAGTGGAGACTAAAGATGTAAAAGAGCAAAGAAGTGATGAGATTAAACCTATGGTAGAAACGTGTGTGTAACTTCTGATGTGTGTGAGGTACTTGCATGTTAGTATGAGGTATTGACTGCCAAACAATGTTGTTGTTGGTGTTGTTGTTGATGTTGTTGTTCTAGTTGTTGATTGCTTGCTTCCCATACGAAATGACATGCAAAGGAGAATACAATCAAGTAGTCAAATATGCATGTATATGTGTGTAAAAACTTCATGTATATAATAAAAATACTGTGAATAGAAGTATTAAAAAATGTAAAAGGAACATGTGCATCTAATCCATGATGAGAGAATGGGTGTAGAAAGGATATCCTATAACTTTTGGTGAAGTACGATTTTTTCTCGGTGATCTCATGCCATTGTGGAAAAATAAGTGTGGGGATAAAGTTGTGTTATTGTCCAACTTGTAACTACTTCCCGAGAATGTGTGAGGATATCTCTATACTACCTATTTTTTTGGCTATTCTAACGCTATTGGTTAAATTAGTGTAGGGAGGAAATTTTCCATTTCCTCCAACACCGTAACTACTCCCTTAGAATGATAAGGACAACCTATCCTATAAAATTTTTGTACGGGGCTCATAGATTGTTTGAAACCACTCGATGTATAACACACAATGTTAAGGATGGAAAACTATACTCAATCAGACTTTGGTAGAGAGCACTGTGTAGTGTGTAAAACTCCAAATGATGCCCCCTTCTTTTGGGGTGCTTGCGACATCACAGATAGGAGGATGTGGCCCTAAAAGAGGACTAAACATGTAAATGTTTCCTTATAGGGGAAGGGAATGCATTTGGTAGAAACCAAGGCACACACAAACAAGTGGCTAGAAAAAAGTGTTAGTATGAACAAACATGCATGTAGAAATCAAGTGTAAACTATAAAAACAATATAAAATCTAGAAATAAATTAAACACGCACAAATTCAATCATAGGCCACCAAATCAAGTTGCAAAACATGGGACATCACTAATGATTTCAAAGACACTCAAGGCTGTAGTGGCCACATACAAACAAACAAACAAGTGTGCACACTAAACAAATGGTAAGGTCCGCATATAATAGAAAACAAGAGACAAAAAATAGTAGGAAAACCAATAAATAGCCATGGAAGTAAGTAATCTTGTAAAATAAATGTTGCAGATGAAGTACACATATCATGTTAGAAAGATAACCAATATGTAAAAATCATGTATAACCAAGAAAGTAGTGTTGCTAAGTACAAAATGAAATAATAACACTTGTAGTAGATGAATGTGGATGCCCCTAGCAAACATTATGGGAATGGTAGGAGGTGATCATCCATGCTACGTGTAAGAGACCCGTATCTCGTGATAAGAACTAGAAAAGGATGAGAACGCACATGTGTATATGGTAAAGATAATGACATACAAGAGATCTATCTAGTATGTGTAGTAAAGAGAACATGTACAAGAAAATGCAAGAAAGAGTAAAAGTAACCAAGATATGTAACATGTTGTGGATGGATGGAATGGAATGTAAGATGGATGATAGGAGCCACATGCCCCTCGAGTGAATGGAGTTGTATGTAGTGAGGTTCATTTGGTTTTCCCCCTCAGCAATCAAGAATGAACCATAAATGAGAGTGCATCATCGGGAAATGGTCAAAGCGTGTGTTGTGTCTAGTGCGATGTGATGAGTGTGTATGTGTGTTGATGATATGTGACCTATAGATGATGTGTGTGCATTACCCTATAGCCGAAGTGTATATCATGACTATATGATCGAAGGAGTGATGATTTATCCTAATGCGTATATCACTACAAGATGAATATAGGGAGTGGTGATGTAGCCTCAAGCATATACCACTAACCTAGGATTGTCACATGATGAGAGGTTGAATGATGACCATGTGAGTATGATAAGCTCCATTTATTTTGTAAACCCTCGGCAGTTGAGTATGGACCGAGGAACTAGAGTGCGTCATAGGGTAGTGAGTGTAATGCGTAGAAGAAGATATATGGATGATGATAAGAGATGACCATGTGATGAACAAAATGTGTAAATATGTGATGTGTAGAATGCAACAAAGATGTGTAGATAGCCTAATAATGTGAAGTGCACACTATGTAGTATGAGTAGTATGTCATGATACACATGTAGAAAATAAGAGTGTGGGATATGTGTGATGAATACTAGTATGATGTGTAGAATATGTATGATGTGTAGATGCATAAAAATTGAAATGATGTAGAGTAAATGTAGAATGTAGGATGTAAGAAATAAGACATATGATGAAAGATGTGTGAAGAGACACAATGTGTAGTACCTATTTTGCAGTGTGTGGGGTTCATGTGTATTATTCCCTCAACAGTCAAGTGTGAACCGAATCACAAATGTGTGTCATTGGGCAATCAAGATGCTACAATGTAGATGAATATTACTATGTGATGAGATTGATGCATGATAATGAAAAGATGATAGATGTGCTGATGTGAAGGTGGGGGAGGGAGGTGTGTAAATGTTATGCCCCCTAAGTGTGTAAGATGAAGAATGTAATTATGTAATGTCATCTAGAAGATCATCGCTTTCAGGGTCATAGTCGAATGGATAAGCATTGGTTACTTGATAAGCAATAGTGTCTAGTTGATCCCGTAATGAGCCATTGAGGTGTAAATTATACATACCCATGACATATTCCTCATCAGTAAATGGAGGAAGTGGACAACCATGTACATACCAACAAGTGATATTTTGCATATAGCCAAGAAAGGAACTATTGTAAATAAAGATATGACCAAAAGGCATGGGGAAAGATATATCTATATGATTAGGATCTAGAGTACCCCCAATGTAATCAAGCCATGATTTTCCTAATGTAAGTGGTGTAGATCGAGGATCATGTGTAAGGAAGAATGTGAGGTGAAAGATGCGGAGGCCATAAGCAACATTGATGCGAACAAACCCATGATAGAGATGAGGATTGTATGGTGGAGGATAGAGGTCCTCGAAAGCAAATCCTAGTTGAATCAAACCCTCATGTGTACATATAATGTCATCACAAGTAGGATCAAATGGAATATGTTCCCAATATGAATCATTCATGAAAAGTGTGCAAGTAAATGGTGGGTGTGCTAATGTAGGTGGTACATGTGAAGGTGTAGGTGATAGAGTGATGTCCATAGACTGGAAAATCCCCTAATAAAGAATCATAACAGTAGTAGTAGGTGGCATAGAAGAGACTGCATCTATCACACAAATGAAACCTTCAAGTGGTGGCAAGTGAGGTGGTTCATCCATAGGTTGAGGGTCATCTGTAGTATTAGTGCGTGGAATAGGAAGACTAGTATTAGGTGCTCGGTCACAATATTGTAATGGATCACGGTCTTGAAAAATAGTATATTCAATTCCTTTATGGAGGAATTTAACACAATGACGTACAATAGAAGAGACAACTTGCATAACATGTAGCCATGGCCTACCAAGCAAACAATTGTAGAAAAATAGGAAGTCAATGATGAAGAATACAATGTTGACAATTTTTGGCCCCACAGTGATAGCGATGTAATGTGACCAACACATGGAAAAAAAAACCATCATATGCATGCAATGAAAGACAAGATGGACTAACATCATGAGTAGTAAGACCTAGCTTCTCAAGGAATGACATGGGACATAAATTGAGTTCAAATCCATTGTTGATTAAAATACGTTTGACACCTACATTATGAATATGACACATGATATGCAAGGACGGGTCATTATCAAAAGTGTGAACACCAACGATAGGATTATATTTGAATGCTATGTGTTGTGATAATGTATCTACAAAAGGTTTGATAAACCAAGTTAGGATGCATATCAACATGAATGTGAGTAATAAAAGAAGATTTTGGAATCTATGCTTTAGATCAGGATTTGTAAGCAAGTAATCATTTATTGAGATACTCATGGAGACTATCCTCTAAGATGATAAGCAATGAATGAGGATCCTATAAGCGTGAAGATCAAGTCGGGTTCACCAAAATGATTAAAATAAAATGGAAAATAATAGTCTATTGTAGTTTAATCTAATGCTATGAAAAGTAGTAAATAATAACTAAATAAATGAAAGAAATGACCCAAGCAACTAAGTAAATGAAATGTGAAACCCTAGATGTGCAAAGAAGGGTTAGAGTGGCTTAGTTGATTCATTGAATGTTCACGACTATGTCGTAGTGATTTCTAGATGAAGAGAATGCGAAAACAACCAAACATGAGCTCCAGAAAGTATATATCCGAGATGTCCGAGTAGAATGGGGTGCACCTGGAAAGGGATGGGGGCACCTGGGGTGCCTTGGTATGATATTTGGGCACCATGGTCTATAGAAATGACTAGGGAACATCCTCTGAGGTGTCATTGAGTGATCATTTTCCTTCACTTCCTATCGCATTGGTGTTCGGATTATGTTGGATGTCACTGGTAATCAAAGATGAAGAAGAAACCTTCAAAACCCCAAATCAAACATCAAAACCCTAAAAAATAAAGATTCATATGAAGGGGTCGTACTGTCCTCAACAACCATAATGGTGGACTTACTAATCGAGCTTGCACTATATTTCTGACCCCAAATGTAGTTCTTAGTATGTGTGTGTGAAAATAGTGCCTTAGGTTCTTTGTGCTAGTTGCACTTTGTGAAGAAGTGAGAAATAACTAGATGTAGAATGTAAATAGATGGTGCATGGAATACAATTAACTCCCCTCATATGAAGTGTGATGCAGAATAACCAACCTTGTCCCTTGTGATGGAGCTAGATGGATGCAAATGGAGCTCTAAATGCCTTGGTTGGATGCAACCTTAGGTGGATGATAGATGTGATTAGTGCTTGGTCCCTCATTATGGTCTCATAACTTTGTATTTATATGGTTCTCTTGTTCAAATTTCATAATTAACCCCGAAAAGGCCGACCACTAAAAAAATATGACAAGGTCAAACAACTAAAAAGTTCCCAAAATATGGAAGCAAAGTGCAAAGAGGACCGGGTTCCCCAAAAGGGACCAAAGTGCCTAGGGCAGCTCAATATAGGGATGGGCACCCCAGTTATCAGGGATAAAAATGACGCGAGTGACAAAATAGACTGGACAAGTACATATGGAAGGTCAGAAGTGATGACAGAAAACAAAGTAAATTGGCCAAAGGACATGGGTTAATTAGTAATTTATTCACTCAAAAACCATATGAATAGTAGTATGAGATCGGGACTAAATAATACCCAAAGTGCATGATTTTTTGTCTACAATAATGACAAAAACAATTGTGTATCAAACAATGTCCTAATATGAAGTATCCAAACCAATGTGCAAGAAGAAATGTGTAACGATCAATGATCTAAATTGTAATGTGTAACCATCCAAAGTGCCATGAAAAATGTGTAATAATCTATAATCTATTAAACAAGATGTGAAAATCCATTGTGTAAGAAGCGATGTCAACAAGCAATAATTGTAGTGTAAATTAATCGTAAGGCCTATAACCATAAATGTAATCAAGTAATATGTTCTAAGAAAGTGTATCCATTATTCGGGCGTGTCAATCAATATGTATACTACAAATTTGTGTCAAATCAATGCATGTTGTAAGCTAAGTATGTTGTAACAATGTGTATCTAATGACAATAACTCATGCGAGCTTAATCAATGTGTCATAAGAATTTTGATCCCGAAATATTTAGAAAGTAACACGTCGTAGGATGTTTATTCTATTATAAAGGATATATGTGGTAATGTATTGCATGAAATATGAATATTACTATGCCCCTAATGTTAAAGAACATATATAAAACAAGTAATGGATATCATGCATAAACATCCATAGTATATGAGAAATAAAAAAATAGCATGCAAGTGTACCAAGAAAATACATCATAGAGCACACAAGAAAACACGATATGCAATATACACATAAAACAACCAAAACAAATAGCATACAAATGCACGAAGTAATTAGATTAGATAGAATCACAACAAAAACAAGTTCTGAGAAAAAGAAAGATAATAATGTATAAAAATCACACAAGTTCACAAAGTATTTAATGTAAAATCAATGTTATACAACAATCAAGGAATACAAAAATCAAGTAAACATAGCGCCAAGTCAATCAATGTAATATAGTAAGTAATATGACATGCAATACAATTATCTTAGTATTCCTGATTGGAAACTACCATTTCATGTATAGATGAATTCATTATGACTAATAATTGGTGTGGTTATTTAACAATCATTGGCCCATATGGACCATCCTATTTCATTCACAAGTAGGAAACTATCTAAGGTAGAGAAGAATTACATTTAATTGAGTACAAGGTACTAGATATGATCTATTTCCTATAAAAATAATAATTATCTACTAGCTACTTCATTCATTTTCTATATAGATCATGAACCTCTAAATTATATAATAAACTACCCAATAATGTAAGGGATAATATGTTGATTTTCCAAGCGTTTAAGTTCACTAATTTAGTTAAGACAAGAAAGTTAAATAACAAATCAAATTACTTATTTTGGATCGATATGATGAATATAAGGGACCAAATGAAAATGATTTCCCCAATAAAAACATATAGGATAAAATTACTCTCAAAGTATGGAAACAATATCCAAATTCTTTAAAACTAGAGAATTCTTTGAAGGCTATGAAAAAAATTGATAAGAAAAGGATAATAATACAAACATTTCATTTACTTTAAATAAAGGTGCATTATAGAAGAAAGACCATGATGAAGTGCTAAGGAGATAGACCTACAACATGAATGAGAATATTTTGTAATGGTCAAGATGGTGTTATAGGTGGACATAATGCAAGGATGGTGCATCATGAAAATACTATTTTTCTAGTTGTGTTGGCCAACCTTATTCAAATATTCTCATGCATATGTATGCATTTGTGACATCTTCTAGTAATAGGAAAATAAAATGTGATGGATGAGATTCCCCTAAAACTACTACCAACACCGACATCATTTGAAAAGTGAGAGATTGAATTCATTAGACATATTAAAACCACATTATGTCACTCATAAGATAGATTCATTATAACATGAAAACAATAATTTAATAGATGGTTGGAGGCCATTCCTACAAAATACTACACCATGAAGATATAAGTTAAATTATTATATAAAAATATAATCACACAATTTGGTTGTCTATTGAGTTTGACTAGTGACCAAGGAAAACATTTTCTGCACGAGACAATGAAGAACTATTAAACACTTTATGGTAACCATAAGCTAAAAATATGTATAATTTTCAAGAAAATGAAATGGTCAAGCAATAAAAAAGGTGTTAGAGAAGGTCCTTAGTAAAATATGTAACTTATACAAATCAAATTGGGATTTGAAGATACTTAGTATTATGGGTGTGTTGTGCTACATACAAAATGCTTAAAAAGTAGTGCAAATTTTATGTAATATATGGGTTAGAAGCCATGGCTGTTCATTCCAAGTATAGAAATGGAAATAACATTCTAGATAAATGAATATTAATTAGTTCATGACTAGTTAGTGCATTTGGAGAAACTAGATGAACACATGTTCATAACTCAGAACTAAACACAAGGTGAACACAAGAGAAACAAAGATAAAATGTATGGCTTAGTCGTCATCAAAGCATAAATATTTTAAAGAAGGGGATAAGTAATTACTATATGATACTAGATATGAAAATTTAGGGAAGTTAAAGATTATATGGTTATGCCTCCCACATTGTTGAGTAGATTCTATCCTTAGGGCCATTAAATTGAGAAGAGTAAATATGTGTACGATGTTAGGCCGAAAGCATATATCATTGTGGATTGAGAAATAAGAAAAATAAAAAAAATAGAAAATATTAAATTTGGGTAAGTAAAAAATGAAATATCTTCAAAATAATTTTTTTATAGATATAGAAAAACATTAAAATAATTTTAGATAAAATGGAAAAAAAAAAAAAATAGAAAAAACAATTTTAGGATAAAAAAGAAAAACATGAAAAGCTAATAATTTAAGAAAAATGTAAATAAAAATAAAATATAAAAATCAAAAGTGAGTGTCAACAAATTGAAAATCAGTAATTTAATAGGTTGGCAAGTGGGATTGTGAAATAAAGTCAAAGATATGCAAGGGGTTAAGTAATATAATCAAGGGTGAATCAAAATATTGAGGTGGTGCGAGATAAAGTAAAAACTTGGATAAGATAAAAAAGAGTGTTAGAAATTAGGAGGGAATAAATGAAATCCATTAGTGGGATGAAAATATTAAATACAATAGGTAGAGATCGAAATGGTAGGAAAAAAATTATAAGAAAGAGATTGAGAGTAGTATAAAATCAAAAAGACTCACAAGTATTTTGAAGTAATCTAGCAGAGACAAGTTAGGTTATTTCGAGAAATTAGTAAGAGCACAAAGAAATAAAGAAGTAAGAAGGAGGTACCCAAAATTACTATAGAGCATTAGTTTGGATGTAATCCCTTACAAAGTAACTCATTACCAAGAAACATAGGATTACATTCAATCTAATTTAGTAGAGATTGATCACACAAGGATGGATACACACAAGAAAATTCTAATCCAACTAAAACTACATACCAACACTTAGGAATGCAAAAATTATTTTGAAAATAAATTTGAATATATGGAGTAAGTTTCCATTCTTTACACTAGCTAAGAAATACATTATAACTTTTTTGAGTAGGTTACACAATTTGGGATAGTATTTTTAGATTAATCATATCATATTACAAAATATTTAATAGAGAAGGTTACTAGTTTTTATGGATAAGGGGCATAATATTCATAAATACAATCTAAGATGGGTACTACAACAAAGAGAATGTAAAGATTCCTAGGCAACAAAAAAGTAAGCAAGGAATCACCATAGTTTTGATTCATAATAAAGCCTTAAGATATGCAGCTTAAATCAATGTCATGGAAATTTTATCATACAAACTATGAGGATTTCATGCACTAAATAAGTTCTATGGTGACAATTGATACAATGGCCACTTCCTTTAAATATAACTTTTGTGAGGCATTGTTAGAGGAGTTCAATAGGGACATTGATAGGATAATTATGGGTAAGAATGATTTTAATTATGGGTCCCTTCTCATTTTATTAGGGACATACTTTACAAATACCCTCCTAATAGTATAAGGGGAATTTTAGTGGGAACCAGATACACCAATCAATGAAAAAAAAACATCATATGGATACCTTATTGATGGTCAACTAGATTACTAAAATTGTATAAAGGGGGAAGTATTATAATATTGTTATTCATAGGGATAGGATTTTAGAACATTTAGTTTCTAAATATGAGAAATATGTGATGTTTGTGGTTGACATCAACTACTTATACATTTATCCATATATTTTGTGGAGTACTACAATAACCCCTTTATCGTATGAAGTATCATATACAAAAATAAATATCATGATAAGGGAATTAAGGACATTTCCAATCAATCTAAGGAAGAGAGTACCCTAAATATAGATGGTGTGATTAAAATAATATAACAAGAGAATAATAAACCACCAAAATATGGATAAAAATTCAAAGTCGACAGTTGTAGGTACAATATGTAAAACAAAACAAAGGAATAAGTGGGAGACAACCCAAAAATAATAATTGTTGATAACTTGCTTGGGAAGGGAAAAATTATACAAAACCCAAAACCCACAAGAGAATTAAGTCTAAGGATCAACTTAGGAGGATAAGAGAAAAAAATTGAGTTCTTATCCTCCATAGCTAGAGAGAGGATAACCAAAAACAAATGAAACAAATAGGGACTCTATAATATGATAATAAGGAAAAATATAAGCTATGTGAGTCTGGAGGATCCAAACCCCAAGTGGTAAGAGAAATAGCAAAAATATCACCCAAGATAGTCCATGTAAGAGATAAATAGAGTCATCGCACATGATCTATCTCAAAACAACCAAAAAATAAATGAAGTTGAAGGGGATAATGCATAAGTTGAAAAATACAAGAAATAGAGGTATATGAGGAAGATACAAAGTAAGAAGAGGGCCCAAAAGAAGAAAAATGGAAACCAAAATAATAAGAAGAAAACTTAGTGGCCTGTAGAGGATGTTGTGATACTCTTAAAATAATGCAAAAAGGGGGGTGACTTAGCCAATATCACGAGAAGGTATGAAACCACCCAACTAATAGAAATATTTTTTATTTTTTATTCCATTATGGACCATATTTAGATATCTATGATTGATTTCCTTACTCTATGTATACAAAATAGAATCAAAGAGATAACATGATATGTAATTGTTAGTGTAGGATTCTCTTCCTAGCCTTATCCCCTGGTCACAACCAGCCCAAGGAGGCTTAACTCATATGAGGTAATTTTTTTCTTGAAGGAGGCCAAACAATTTTTTTAAAATCACATGAGAAGTATTTTATTTGGAAGTAGAAGAAACTTGTAAGAAGCATAAATTTCTGCTAATAATTCCTTTTGAGGCAATGATTTTTTTGAAAATGTGTTTTTTTTTTGGAGATCTTTGCATTAGTGTTACTTTAATTTCCTTGTTTGGCCTTAAATAATTGTAAACACACTAAATTATAAGGTGCCAAACTTGGGGGGTTATTACTGATAATTTTAGGGGGTTTTCTTGTGTTTTCTTCTACACTTTCATTTTTGTAATTTATTTTTTTGCATTATAGATCAAAATGTGGTTCTTCTTCTCAACCGATTTTCTATCATGAGTGGAAAATCAAAATGCAAATATTATTAAGGAGTAAGGGTTTACATTAGATCACAATGGGTATTGAAACTAAACCAACATTAGATGCATAAAAGGTTAAGTGGTTTAACCGATGTGATGAGGCCTATAATCTATTATATTTCTTTGTTTCTCTGATCTACTCTTTTAAATATAATATTCTAGCACACCTAATGATGTCTGACCATATTGGAAGGAATATTTGGGAAGCAGGATGCAATGAGGGGTCATGAATTGGAGAATGAGCTCATTAGTCTGAGTCTAGACAACTTTGACACTATACAATATTTTTCACTAAATTCAAATCACTTAGATTGTAATTAAAACAATGTGGGATAGATAAAAGGATGAACAATTGATTATTTCTATTCTTACCCATTTGGTTCTTGGTTATTCGAGTTTTTGTTTCCACTTTCCATGCCACTAGGAGTGCCCTTGGAGCCACATGGAAAATGCATTCCCTAGATGAATTTTTTTGCCTCCTTGACTAGGGAGAAAGATAAGATCATACAAATGGGTACTTTGAAGTATTCTAAGTCATGTGCCCTAATTTATAGACAAGAAACATAGAAGGTTTAAAACACGTAGGATAAGAAACAAAACAAACATGACATTGAGAAAAAGAAGGATTTGAAACTTCCACCGACACCTCTTTTGAAACCAAACCTAAGAAAGAGAGGGTCAAACATGCCTATTGTAGCAAACTTGGACATGATGAACATAAGTGTATGCAAAATAAAAATTGATCACATGACACATATTATAGAGAAGAAAAATATCAGGGTTCCTAGTTCACCACACACATAGTTAATCAACTTAGGAGCCTTTTGAGGAAAAAGATAGTGATAAGGAGAAAGTAAAGGAAATTCCCTTGTAGCATTTGCACCTTAAAATTCCTAATAGGTAATTAACTTAGGTTCTTCACACCACATGGATTCATCACAAGTTGACTTCACTTCCTTGGAGCCATGTACTATGCCTTCTATTTTGTTGGGTGATAACACTTTTGTAGAAGTTTGTGGGAGAACGTCTGTTGAAGTGAACAATGGAACATTTCAAGATGTTATTTGTGTTCCCTCACTTTCAACTAATATATGATCTATTTATCATATCACTCACATTGGTTCATGCAAGAGAGTTGAGTTTACCCCTGATTTAGTAATCATTCAGAATTTCACAATGATTCTATAGTGGCAGTGGGAAAATAAGATCACTAGTGACAGATTACACACCTTCTCACACTTTCCTCCTAATACTCCTACTGCACTTCTCACTCATGCAAATGGGGTGAGTAAGCTATGAAATGAGTGGTTTGGCCATCTTAACCAATGTTAATTAGAACAAATCACCAACATGATATGGTTATAGGGTTACCTTGTGTTTAATTTTCTAATGGTGTTTACCAAGATTGCATACTTGGTAAACATATTGAAGATAAGTTTAACAAAGGAAAATCATGGAGAGCCACACATATTTTAGAACTAATTCACAATGATAGTTTAGGGAACATTTCCACATCCTTCATTTAACGTAACCAAGTATCTTCTTACCTTCTTTTATGATTTTTCCAAATATGCTTGGTTATACCTTCTTTTACACAAATTTGAGGCTTTTGAGCATTTTCAAGAATTCAATAATTTTGTGGAGAAATAGTCGATGAAAAACATTAATATTTTACAAACAAGCAATGATGGTGAGTATGTCAACCATCATTTTAAGAAATTTTACATTCATAGGGGTTGATTTATAATGTACAATTCCATATAATCCTAATAGAATGGAGTGGTAAAACATAAGAACAAGTCCTTCAAGGAAATGGAAAATTGCATGACATACTCCAAATCACTTGTACCTCAATACTAGGTAGAGGCCATTAATTTTTCATGTTACATATAGAATCGTGTGATTTAAATAAATTTAAATCTTTATCAGAGGACTGAGATCAAATGAATATAAAAATGACAAACAAAATCTAGCATGAAACGTATAAGTAAGTGTGAAAGATATGAGATAAGAGTGACTTAGCTTCTATTGGGAGATATGGATTGATCTTGGACTGGAAATTGATTAGAAAAATTAAATATAGAATTTATAAGCCCTATCTAGAAACCGAGATATGGGACTTCTTTATATAAGAGCACCCATAGTAGGACAAGACCAACGTAGGTGCTAATGGCCATACAATAGATCAACTTCTAGTATTTTTAGGGTCTTGACTTGGTTCCTTCCTTTTGCTATTTATCACATCCACTACATTGTAGGGTTCATGTGTCACACATTTAACTACAAAAAAACCCTATCTACCTGCACAAAGATCAATAAAAACATTATATGAAATAAATAATGCATATACTTGAGTTAGATTGACCTTGGTGGTCACCCCAATGTGATTTTCATTGAGCACTGCACTACATTTTAGACTCTATGTAGTTCTTATGTGTGTGATTGGAATTATGTCCCTTGAAGCTAGGTTTCCCTTGTGCCATTCACACCAAGATAATGGGATACAAATACTTTTCCCCAAGATGAATGTGTGAAATGGAATTCATAAATGCCCCTTCTTATTAAGTGAATAATGCAACTGAATGTAGTCTTTGAATATTATCTTTTCCTAAGTAGTATATAGTAAGTATTAGAACCAATTGTACAACCTCTAATAATAGTGAGTAATTCATGTATATATATGATTCCGTTGTTTTAATTTCATTATTAACAAAAACATGACCTAAAGTAATAAGAAAGACTTTAGAAAATTTACCAAATGATAAAGCAATTCAAAATAAGGAAAAGGAGGAAAGGGATAGAAGTTCCCGAAGGGACATTATCACTGGGGCACTCCGCTCTAATTAGTGGTAGTGTCTGCGGGATGTTCGAAAGATATAACGATCAATAAAAAGTTGGGTCACATGTCATCTAGTGTCCAAAAGTAAAGTGATCATTCCAGAAAAGAAAATAATAAGAGTGTGGGAAAAGTAAAAGAAATGAAAGAGTAAAAAAAGTGTCCTTAATGTCTAGTCTTCTTGCTTAGGAATCATGCATATAACAACATACCTAAAGGCAATGATGTAAGTATAAAATGCATGATTTTTGGCTACATCATGTCCCTCATAAAGTATGAAAAGGTATCATTGCTTTCGAATCTTAGAATGTTTAGAAACCCATAATTAAGAACTTCAAAGTTTTTGGCTCCATTTGTTATGAACCGCATTCCTAAGAAGAAACATAAGGAAATGAAACCACATAGTAAGTCTTGTATCTTTGTAGGATATTTAGAAGGTGTTAAGGGGTGCATGATTCTTCATCCTACCACACATGAGTTGTTTATTGAGAGGAATGTTCATTTTCAAGAGGGTCCTATAGATTCGACACTAGAATTTTCTCCCTCCTCCTTAGAATCATTAGAATTTGATGATAATATTTTTGATTTAGATTAGAATGAGCATATTCTTGATGATGAGTATTCTTCTTCCAATTCATAGGATGAGAGAAGTGATGAGGGACCATCTCTTCCTTCTCTCAATCACTTTTAAGGATGAGGAACCCCCTCCTAACTCCCCGACATTTGGTTCATGCTAGGATATACAAAAACTAAGGGGGTAGGCACTTGGGTTGGGAATATATTAGATAATAATAGGACACATTCACGGTTCCATAATGTTCCACATGTCTTCTTTACATCTTCCTTAATCCATAATCATTTCATGAGGCATCCAAACCCCCGAATCAAATACAAATATGTATAAGGAGTATAGTTCCTTGATTAGGAACCACACTTGGGAATTGATACACCTTCCTAAGGGAAGGAAGTTTTTTTATGCATGTGGATCTATTAAAAAAATTATAGCAGAATGTGTCTGTGGATAAGTACAAATCTTGACTAGTTGAATTTTTTTTTCACAGGGTTTCAAACATTGACTATACTCGAGACATATTAAGGTTTTTTTCACACCTAGGTAGTATCTCGAGTCAACACTCCTCTAAATTTATTAAAAAATTATATCGTATAAATTTTAACAACATGTAATTAGGATTAAAAAGGTTTTGTTCTTATTTTTGTAACAACGAAAGTAGTAAAATTTTATAGTCATATATTTTTGGATAATTTTGTAAGACCTTGATTGGAAAATGTTTCATTACATTGAGCATATAATTTTAAGCATAATGAATTGATATGTTTGAGAAAAGAACATCCACCTCAAAAAATAAATATGCATTTCACCATTTTATCAACCAAACAATCAACACAAATATGTTTAAGTGGTTTTTTGTCGTATTTATGAATTTCAAAAATATTTTGTTAAATATTCTACACTTGGATTTGGAAACATATTTACACTTGGCTTTAGTAGTGTACCTAATTTCAAATAATATTTAATATTTTATAACAAGAATAGAAATGTAGATTTAGGCATGTGTTTATAGTTATTATTACTTCAATTTTTGACCGATTAGAAAGAACCTATGGTATTGAACCAATAAAAATTGCTTACCATAACTATTTAAGAAAATACAAGAAACTAAAAATAAAAATAAAAGAAAAAATATTATAGGATTTGCTATGGAAAAATTAGTGAGAGCAAAGAATTATCATACAATTCACTATCTTTCCCAAAGATTCTTGTATGGTATATGCCTACATGTTTAGCTCATACGGATAATCTACTAATGACAATAATCAAATTGAAAATTAGAAGTGTTCGTGAGAATACTTACACACTAATTAATTCAATGATGAATCTTGAATTTAATTAATGTAATATCGAGAATATTTATTTGGATCACTTGTCTATAGTTTTGTTTTCATGAAAATGTGTTGCATAAAAATTTCAAACTTTTAAGCATAATAACTAAGCCAAAATTGAAAATTTTGCTCCCGAGTCTTCCCGAAACCCTCCCTTGATCATATTTTTAGTTGTGTCATGTCCATTTTGATTTTTCAGGTAATTATAAGATAATTAACAAGTAATTATAAGTGTTTTAAATGATGTGACAAGGTCAATGATTCCATTAAGTGAAATGCTTCCAATGACTAGTTTCTCGGCAAGCCTATAAAGCACAATTTTAACCTTCTCAAGATTGGTGTACATCCTCTAGGGATGGAATGAAAGGATCAAAATCATCCAAATGTGTTATTGAATATATATGAACATGAAATAACTGATTTAGGGAATTTTAGAAATGTTTTGGGGTTTAGAGACAAACAATACAACTTCGGGTTTATACGGTGTAAGGAGTGGGAAGTCAAAGCGAGATACTGATCTCCCATGGATGATTCTGGGAGCTTATTAAGGATTTAGAAGACAAAAATGTAGTAATTGGAAAGCTAGAGTAATTATCTACATTATGGAATTTTCAAATCTTTCACAAGACTCAATTATCTCTCAGGGAAACTCAAACTATACAGACACACCTTGTTGTCTCGTGAATCAAGGAGATATTTCATGGTGTTTAAGGAATAATTGGAACTTGAGACTGATACCATTATATTTTTAAGGATCTTTTGAGTCCAAATAATATAAGGGTTCATTATAAAAGACCTCCTAGAGCTCCGACAACCTTGTCTTCAAGTTGCTCTCTCTCGTAGGCATGCTCTCACAGTTAGTTAATTTTGCAAGAGGACACTTGTCACCTCTAGGTTGAGGTGAATTTTTATGTAGCTATTGTCCCTATCCAAAGGGACAATTAGGAAATAACAATTCACCCCTCCCAAATCTTTTACCCTTGGTTCTCCATGCGACCAACTTGCAACACTTTGGAGGGCTTATTTGGCCTATTTCTAACTCCCACATAGTGCAATCACACAATGACAAGTGTAAATCCCACATGCGAGAAATTTTATTATACACATTATTACCTTGGGATAGGGGAAAGGGAGAAAAAATTATGCACCCTATGCTAATGAAGAAAAACCCCAATTTTTAAAAACAAGAGTTGCTTTTGTCGTCGTGAACAAAATTGACTGTCGGGCAATTTCTCCATCTCCCTCACATTGCACCTCTGATTGAAACTTTTCCTCATCTGGTGATGGAAATATTTTGTTTCCTTATTTTCCCCAATTCCTAAGGGTATACAGGGGAAAAAAATATTTTCTCCTCACTGAGCTAAAAACACTAAATGATGCTCTAGTTGGTGCTTCTTACTACCTGTCATGAGCAAATTTGACTATTGGGTAACTTGCAAACTCAAAACAACTAACTGCTGAAGTGTTTTCTCACCTAGTTTGATCCAAGAAAACATTTTTATGTTACTAAGCATCCAAAAAACTTCAAACAAAATAATCACTCTTCCTATCATGTTTCAAAGACATATGTGGTTACACGAATGAAGCTTTTCTCATTACCAAAGTGAACAAGGAAACTGATCATACCAAAGGTTTGAGTTGAATTTTCTTCTCCAAGAGCATCTTTGTGATAAATGAAGCTCAGTGAATCCATTAATGGCCACCATGAAAGCTTCAAACTTGCAAACCATACCTCCAAAAATTGACTTTTTGATTTCCAAGCATTCTCGGTGGGGAACACAATGAAATTTGGGGCACAAGATCGAAACGAGGAGCTAAATCCAAAAAGATGTTTTTGATGAAAACTGAGGTCATTTTTTCTAGTTTCTAAAAATATCATATGTCAGGCCCCTTCACATGTAAAAATAGTAAGTACCTCAAATTTCAAGTTCTGATCACTTAGAACAATCAGAAATAGTGCAAAATGGAAGGTAGGGAAAAATTGGTAATTTTGCCAAAAAGATAAAAAAACTTTCTAAAAATAGAAACTTGCTAAAAATATAAAGGAATCATCAATGGAGGATAATGGAATTTTCCAGAAGATTTAGAAGGTAAAATTTGAGCAAAATAGGTGATATGTCCCAAAATAACAGTTCTAGTCCTACTTGTTAAAAATAGAAAGTCTTCATTTTGGATCCAGAGAGTTGTAGTTGACTTCCGGTTTCACTCATCATTTAAATTTTTGGCATCCTTAGAGGTTTTAAGGTTGTTTCATAACTAAAATTAGGAAACTCACTCTTCACAAGAACCCTGAATCATCTCGAGTTGAGTTGAGCTCGGTGAGATGGGAGAGCTAGGTGAGTAGGGTGAGTCAAGTGAACTAGTCAAGAGCTCATCCTTTCCTATAAGGGGCACACAAATATTGTGGTATGCTAACATAAGAGGTACTCTTGAGATAAGAACATCATAGATAAGTGATCTTCACTTGAGGCTCCATTGAAATCTAAGATTATCAGGGGAAATCATCATCATCTCACCATGTGAGCTAGGTGATTGAGCTGGTTGGGGTGAGCTGGTTGAGTTGGTTAAGATGAACCAAATGAGCTAGGTGATATCAATGAGATAGAAAGAGATCATCTTTCTTATTTTAGGAGTTCAAAACTCATAGGTAGTAAAGGCAAGAGTTTTCAATCTTACACTATAGTGTGTGGGGCATGAATGTAAGCATCAAGAGGTTTGTGCATCATGAATGACAAGAATGCATCATCATGAGTAATAACATTTTTCGTCTCAAAATAACATAAGAAGATATTAGAACAATGTTTCTAAACACTCATTCTGAGGTATCCATGCATCTGATAGGAGGAGGAAAGTGAGATCATCATGCCTCAGATCAACAAGTTCTACATCGAAGGATCTTCTTTAACAAATTAGTCAATCCCCTTCCCTTCTCCTCTTCTTTCCCTTTCTTCTAATTCTTTGTTGTACGCAATCATGGTATTTTTTCCTATTTACTTAAGTGACAATATTTGAAAATTGTAAAATTAATCTCTCAAAATTATAAGAGAGGTACTTAATTTGTCTCTTCTAAGGGAAAATGAAAGGTCACAAAGGGAATAGGAACACGAAGAGTCATGTGAGGTAGATGAGGAGGCAATTCACAAGGATATAAATTGGAATGGATTCTCCATTCCAAGGGATCCTAGATTTTGATAATTTCTACTCTATAGCAATTTTGAATTGTGTTTTGGATGTTGAACTTTATATCACCAACACAAGAAATAAAATCTACATTATTCTATTTCCTTTTCTCATGTTTCCTCTATTCTTTCTCTTTTGCAACTTTGCAAAGATGGTGATCAAGAAGGAACTTGGTGTCCTTGATAGATGAACCTAAAGAATTGTGTGTCTCTAGTTTATTAGTATCATTAATTGCATTGTTGTTTTCCTCCAATTGAATGTTTAATTACTTTGGTTATCATGTGTGAAATTTTTTATTACCTACTCACAAAATAACCCTTTCCCTAGTTCCTCTCCTATATCCCTAATTTCTACAATTTCCTCCTTGGTAATCCATACAAGAAATTTCCATAGGTCCAGTGAAGTGTGCTTGTGTGATCCCCATCCTATTTGGACACCCCAAAACAATTAGATAGAATTATGATAGTTACATTCAATAATGGGAGCCTCCCCATACACAAGAAGGAGGGGCGTAGCCCCGTGAGTGTTAGTGGAAACACATAATTTTTCATACGAAAAATTATTTCACCAACAATTTTTGGTGACTCTACTAGGGAGAGATCTACCCCGTGCACTGTATAGATATATGAAAATACAAAAAAATAGAAAAATGAAAATACCAAAAAAATACTATTTATATGCTCAAAATCCTTTTAGCAAGCTTGTTGAGAAATCTACAATTTTCAAATTTCTCTCCTTTCTAAGTACTTGAAGAAAACTTGTGGAAAGAAGGTACACCTAGGATGATCATGCGGGTATAATTATTGGCTCAATTTAAGGATCAAAAAGAGCTGATTTCAAATTTCTCGCCTTGTTGGTAAGAAGAAAAATCCCTGAAAATCCTCTTGAAGGTCATACTGAAGAACCAATTGTTGAACCATGAGTCCTCATTCCTCCTGAAGGAGAAAGAAGAAGAAAGAGAAGAAGAAAGATAAGAGGAAATTACAACATAAGCACCCATGCCATGGGGACAAAACACTGGTCCATTGGATTTGACTCCATCACTCCATGAACTTCCACAAGGATCAAGAAATAACTTTATGAAATTATATGGATATGGAAAGCAACATCCTGATGATCATATCACAACCTTCATCACATCCTATGGCATCCTTGGAGTACAACATGAAGAGGTTATAGTGCAGGATCATAACAAAACCTTCACCATAGCCTGTGGCATCCTTGGAGTATAACATGAAGATGTTGTAGTGCAGGTGTTTGTAGAAATATTGCAATATTTCATAGAAGACTAGTTCTACTATTTTCCTTCACACTCAATTTATGATTGGGGTGGTATGAAAAATAAGTTTGAAGAAATATTCAATACCATCAAAGATCCTCATGCCCTCCTTACTCAACTTAATTATATGAAGAAATATCTTAAATATCAATGAGAGACTTTATGGTAAAATTCAACAAGTTGATCAACAAGATTCTTATCATTTCCCTTCCTACTACGTAGATAATCTAAAGATGTTCTTAGTGAATGCTCATTACCTAAAGTAAGTTTCTTTCTACGGATAATTCAACCATGAGATTTGGAAAATGATCAAGAAGTTTATCTTGAGGTGGAAGATTACCTCATCTTATCAAGAAAGATCAAGAATCCTTCAATGAAGGATACACCCTAGAGTTATAAATATGAGGGAGCTTACCAATTGTTGTAGAGGTTGGCCAATGAATTGAAATTTTTAAGAAAGAAGTTGCTAAAAGAGAACCTCATCTAAACAAAGAAAAAAACCAGATTGTAGGAGCACCTCAAGGTTTTCATTAGAGGATCCCCGATCAATGAAATATGTGAGATTAATGAAGATGATGAAGAAGAAATATTTGAATCAGAAGTTGAAAATGAAGGAGAAGAAGAATGTGCTCGCATTGGGTTTTGTGAATGCACACTTGATGAAGAGATTGAAGAACCTACAAAGTTACTCCTATGCGGTGTTCACTTGATCAAAAAGGGAAAGAAGGATCTTATTCTACTTCCCAAGATAAGAAATTGAATCCTCAAATGGTGACTCCATGAAAAACAAAAATGAAAGGAGGATCATCAAAGTCCGCTTCAACTAGGTCGTCGATGAGAAGAAGCATGAGACCACTCCAACCAAGAATCCTTCTACCTCTTCAAGTAAGTCTCCTTCAAATTCCTTTGAAAAATTAATTTATGTTGATCCTAAGAACATTCATGTCAAGGCTGCCACAATCCCTAACGTTCCTACTGATTCCCCATCCTTTGATATCATTGACCATTTCAAAAAATCCAAAGTCCAAATTTCTGAATATGAATACTTGAGAACTCATCCCAAGAAACTTGAGAAACTTATTCAACATATCAAAGGAAGTAGTTATGTTTCATGCCCTAAATATGCCACCACTAAAGAACCACCTTGTGCATCTCAATCCACTCCATCTCTAAACTGTCTCACTTTCACACCCTCTAGGAAGGTAGAACCTTTCTACATATCCTTATTGGTCAATGGGTACAAACTGAATAATTACATCATTGAATTTAGTGCTTTAGACAACGTCATGCCTGTAAAATTTGCTAAATCCCTCATCCTCTCCCTTTCTCTTACCTCTAGCCATTTCCTCTCCATGGAAATGAAATAAGTTCCCCTTATGGGCCAGATTAAAGATGTTGAGGTAGCATTGCAATTCCCGATAAGAAAATCATAATGAGAATACTTGTAGCAGACATGCCCACCTTATATGGTATGTTGTTAGGCCAAAGTTTGTCTCGATATATCGGAAGAGATATGCATATTTATTGGTCACATGCCACCATCCCGATCAATGGTAAAGTGAAGAAACTTCTTCCCATTAGGAAGATGAAGTATATTATTCAAAGACTAGATGACCCAATGACATACATCCCATGTCAAAATTCAAAATCTTGTAAATTTTTCATGACCTTCAAGGATGATCTTGAGCTTCCCATGTTGGTGGAATAATTTCTAAGCATCATGGATCTGGTCAAAGAGCATAGTGGTGATTTGATGAAATCAGAATTTGAGAGTATGTACTTCTCTTGGGATGAGAGCATAAATGAAGTTTCTCCACTAGATGCTAATGATGGTGATGAGAGTCTAACCTTCAACAAGGTAGTCTTGAAGTGATGAGCAATGCAGACCAAGAAGGGGTGATACTTAGTAACTTCTTGATAGGTAACTTCAATGTTTCCAATCATGTTCTTGATGCTCAGTGATGAGGTTTCATGTGATGGGTATACTTGTGAATATGAATAATTCTCTTTCTCATTGGAAGAAGATGACAAGATATATGATAATGAAAACATGTTTCTACCTCTTAAACGTGAATCTATTCAAGGAGATGATGATTTCATCACGGAAATGGATTTCTTGGTTCTTGGTGATCAAGAATGGGAAATGATAATGAAAACATTTCAACTCCAATGTTTTTCTCATTCCCTTTTCATGAGGATGGAAATATTCTCAACAAAAAATGGAGAAAGGAAATATTGCTTCATCCTATGGTTGGTTTTGTTCAAAATGGAAACATTTTTAATGGACTTCAACCTTTCAATGCTCACTTTACTCAAGAGAAGGATGCTATCAACACCAAAATTGATGTCAAGCTCAAGATGGACAAAATGAAGAAAATGATAGTTTCCATGTTGCACACCCAACATTGAGCTCATTATCTTTCCAATAGGATGATGCAATGTACATGACACACTATGTAAGGAAGCATGTTGCAAAATATCCAAGATATGAGGAAGCTGATTTTTTGGTATAATTGAAAAGCATGAGACATCAAGAGATTGACGATGATGTCAAAGTTTTCAAAGCATTTGTCAAAAATCAAATCATGAAAACAATGGTCATGAAGTAGATGAAAGGTGAAGAGAAAATTTCCATCAAATTATAGAGGTCTTGGTATGAAAATGATGAAGCGGGTATGATCAAGAATCATCTTCACAAGTGGCGATAAAAAATCAGCAAGTGGAACAAACTTGGTATTCAATGAGAAAATGGGAAGAAGATGTAAAAAAAGAGGCAATGAAATGAATGAGTGGACCACCAATTGCACTAGAAATCATGCTAGATCTCTCAAGAATGTGAGAAGAGGTTCATATTTCAACGATCATGTCAATAGGTTTGCGGAAGAAAGGAATTTGGTGATACCCATTTACGGGTAAACACTCAATTCAAATTAGTGCTTCAATTAAAGTGGGTTGTCCCCGCATGTACATATGTGACTTAGGTTATTTCCTTATGTGTTTCCCATATCATTTTGTGTTTCCTTGTGTTTATATTCTCATCTTGTGTTTCTTTTTCCTATCTTGTGTTTGTTTCTTGTGTGTGTGTATTCAATAAATGAACTTGTGTTGTGTATCTCTATAGTGACTCTAGAGCTTAATAGACAAGGCACTAGTCCACGCAGTATCTTGAAATTATAGGATTCCTACTTTCATTGTATTCACCATGCTCAATCTAGAACAATTCCCCAAGCTATAGCCAAATGTTGTCATGCAAATGTGTTACATAAAAATTTCAAACTTTCAAGCACAACAACTAAGCCAAAATTGAAAATTTTGCCCCCAAGTCTTCCTAAAACCCTCCCACAGTTAGCTTATCAGTTGTGTAATGTCCTTTTGATATTGCACATACTTCTAAGATGATGAAAAATCAAGTATAGGTATTTTAAATGATGTGAAAAGGTCAACAATTCCATTTAGTGAAATGCTTCCAACGGCTAGTTTCTCGGCATGCCTAGAAAGGCCAATTTTGACCTTCTCAAGATTGGTGTACATCCTCTCGTGAGGGAATGAAGGATTAAACTCATCCGGATGTGGTATTAAATATCTATGATCATGTTGTAACTGATTTATGAAATTTTAGGAAAGTTTAGGGGGTTTAGGAAAAAATAGTGCAACTTCGAGTTTCTAAGGTGTAAGGAGTGGGCAATCAAAACAAGTACCTAATCTTCCCGTGGATGATTCCGGGAGATTCATAAGGATTTAAGAGACCAAAAATTATTTATTTAGAATATATAATAATTATATACATGATGTATTTTTTAAATCTTTCACAAGACTTAAGTATCTCTCGGAGAAACTCAAACTATGCGAGATATACCTTGGTGTCCCGAGAAAAAAGAAGAGCTATTTTAGGGTGTTTAAGATATAATTAGAAATTAAGACCCATACCATTTTATTTTAAGTATATTTATAGTCACAATCATATAATGTTTCATCATAAAATACCTCCTGGAGCTCCAACAACATTGTCTTCAAGTTTCTCTCTCTCGCAAGTATGGTCTAACAAGTTAGTCAATTTTTAAGAGGACACTTGTCACCTCCCGAGTTGATGTGTATTTTGTGTCCCTCTTGTCCCTATCCCATGGGTATAATGGGGAAAGAAAAATGTGTCCCTCTTGAATCTTTTATCCTTGGTTCTCCATGCGACAAACTTATAACACTCCTGGAGGGCTTATCTGGCCTATTTCTAGCTCCCGCATCGTACAATCACGCAATGCCAAGTTTCACTCCCACATGAGGGAAAATTTTACTATACCCATTACAGCCTTTGGATAGGGGAAAATGTGGACAAAATTTTTCACTCCATTTCAAAGAAGAAAAATCCTAATTTTTAAAAACAAGAGCTACTTCTATTGCCATGAAAAAAAATTCACCGCCGAGGCAATTTCTCCATCTCCCTCACACTACACCTCTGATTAGCACTTGTCCTCATCTGGTAAGGAAATTTTTGTGTCCCTATTGTCCCCCATTTCTAAGGGGATAGAGGGGACAAAAATATTTTCTCCTCACTAAAGCTAAAAACCCTAAATGATGCCCTAGTTGTTGCTTCTACTGCCGTGAGAAAATTTGACCATCGGGTAACTTGCAAAATCAAAACAACTAACTACTGAAGTGTTTTCTCATCCGCTTCGACCCAAGATGAAATTTTTGATTTTATTAATAATCCAAAAACATAAAAACACAACCATCACTTTTCCCATCATGTTCCAGAGACATCCGTGGTTGTAAGAATGAAGCTTTTCTCATTGCCAGTGAATAAGGAAATTGATCATACCAAAGGTTTGAGTTGAATTTTTTCTCCAGAATCTCTCGTGAGAATCTTAGTGACTCATTAATGGCAACCATTTTCTATTTCCAAGCATCCTAGAGGGCTGAACACAAGTGAAATTTGGAGTACAAGATCATAATAAGGAGCCGAATGTAAAAAAATATGTTTATGATTCAAATCCGAGGTCATTTTTGCAAGTTTCTAAAAATATCATATGTTAGGCCCCTTCAAATGCAATGAATAGTAAGTACCTTTAATTTCAAGTTACGATCACTTGGAACAATAAGAAATAATGTAAAATTGAAGAAATTTTTTTCCGAAAAAGAAACAAAAAACTTTCTAAAAATAGAAACTTGTTAAAAATATAAAGGCATCATAAATGGATGAGAATAGAATGTGCCAAAATATTCAAAAGGTAAAATTTGAGCAAAATAGGTGATATGTCTCAAAATACTAGGTTTTCAAGTCCTACCTACTAAAAATAGAAAGTCTCCATTTTAGATGTAGAAAGTTGTAGCTTTCTTTGATTTCACCCATCTTTCCAATTTTTGGCATCCTCACAAGGTTGTAAGGTTATTTCATAACTCAAATGAAGAAAATCACTCTTCACCAAAACCCTGAATCATCTCGAGTTGAGTTAAATTGGGTGAGATGGGAGAAGTAGGTGAGTAGGGTGAGGCAAGCGAGCTAGTCAAGAGACCATCCTTTCCAATAAGGGGCACACGAAGATTGTAAAAGGAATGATAATCAAATCGTACCAAGCCAAAAACGTATATGATAATCAAACACCACAATCAATAAGATGAAAGTAATTCACCAGAATAACTTTACATAAACCTTTGCAAACAAATGAGCAACAATATCATATATTATTATGGAACTCAATGAAATATAATGAGAATGGGCCTTGCTTATATAGGCAAGGAATAACAATCTAAGAACCAGTCAAGGTCGTAGATCAAGCCATAAATCATGGAAAGAACTAGTCATCAAAGAACTAGTCAATACCATAGATTTAGGAAAGAACTAAACATCAAGGATCTAGTCAATACCATAGATCAAGGAAATAACTATACCTAACAACTAGATAATATCCCCCTAATATCTAAATAAATAAAAAGAAATATCCACACACATAAGTGGGTGAGGATAAATACAATAAAGGTAAATAAAGTACTTAGGTGAACATGAGCTAAGGTAAATACCTACTCTAACACCCCCTCAAGTGAAGCTAGGGGCCAAAATAGAAGTGGCATGTCCAAAGTATGAGTCCCGACAACTAGGAATGATGAGGTACTCATGTAAAATATATCCATGAAGAAATATCGAACCAAAATAAGGAAAGAATCCTGCTAGAAGGAAAGAGAAAGAAGAAGAAGAAGGAATATGTTCTCACGAACACCCCCAAGAACAAATTTTGAAACCCCAAGCATTCCATGTAACTCAAGGTAGAGAGGTGATGCAAAAGGCTTCGTAAAGATGTCTACAACCTGTTGTTAAGTCGGAAGGTACTCTAAGCAAAGAACTTCATCCTGAATGTGCTGACGAATGAAGTGGATGTGTATCTCAATATGCTTGGTCCGTTGGTTCTCAAATGGGTTGCGAGAAATGTGAATTGCACTTTGGTTGTCACACCAAAGTATATCTGTGAATCTTATGGGAATCTAAACTCTATCAATAACTAGCGAAGCCAAAGAATCTACCGACCAGTAATCTTTGTTGCCATGTACTCTACCTCTGAAGATGAAAGTGCAATAACTTGTTGTTTTTTGCATGCCTAAACAACTAGAGAAGAACCAAGGAAAAAAATATAGCCAGAAGTGGAATTCTGTCATCAATAGAACCTACCCAATCAGAATCTGTATACCCAACCAACTAAGTAGAACCCCTAGTGTAGTGTAGGCCAAAGTGGGAAGTGCCCTGTAAATAGTGCAAAATCCTTTTAGCAGCCTCATTGACTATTATGAGGAGAATGTGCAAACCGAGATACAAGCCCTACTACAAATGAAATATCAGGGTGAGTATGGGTCAAGTACATGAGACTCCCAACTAACTACCTATACCATGTAGAATAAAAAATTGGTGTGGTACATGTGGAAGTAAGAGTAACCCCAGACTAAAAGGAGATGGACTTGGCTTGTAATCAACCATATCAAAGTGTCGAAGAAGATCATGGGTGTACTTTTGTTGACTCAAATGAATCCCTAATCTATTTGAGAAATCTACAAACCAAGGAAATAATGCAATAGCCAAAGATCTCGCCATGTCAAACTGTGTGAAAAGAGCCCTCTCGAATACTCTAAATGTGGGAAGAAGAGCTGCCAAGATAAGTAAAAATCATCAAAATACAAGAAAAGTATCACGATATCCTCACCAACATGCTTTGGAGATACACTGTATGATTGGAGTGGCAATGAATAAAACCAGTAGATAGAAAAAAATAATCCTTCTTCTCATACCAAGCCTAAGGGGCTTGTTTGAAACCATAGAGAGACCTTCAGAGCCTAAAAAAAAGAGAAGAATCCTGAACAAATCCAGTTGGTTACTCCATGTATATTTCCTCTTGTAGATATCCATGTAAAAAGGAACTCTTCACATCCATCTGGTTTACGGGCCACCCCTATGATGCAGCAAGAGAAAGTACAAGGCGTACAAATCCATCTTGGTAATGGGTGTAAAATCTTAGAGTAATCAATACCTTCAACTTGGGAAAAACCCTTTGCAAAAAGATGAGCCTTATACTTGTCAATGGACCCATCAGCTACGTATTTAGTTTGGTATACCCACTTACACCTAAACATATTTCTTCCTTTAGGAAGAGATACCAAATCCCAAGTATGATTCTTCATTAAATAAGAATACTCAACTGCCATCACATCATCCCACTCATGTATCCCATGAGCCTTTGAAAAAGACTGTGGATCCTCAAAAACTACCTGACACAAAATTCTAGAACTTGTAGAATGTGTGTGATGATGCCTAGTGGGTGGAAGATCCTCTATGAAAGGTGTTGCCTTAGAAATTGTAGTACAAGCCCACTTAGGCATAATGACAACATCAAGTGGGAATAGGATCCTCAATGACATCTATAACCTCCTCATCAACCTCCTCAAAGAAAGGATCCTCAAGATGAGATGAAGAAGGAGGCATGGAAGAAGATGAAGAATCATGAGGAGTGAAGTGCTCATCAAACTAAACATGTGTTCGAAAAATAACATCATGAGTATCAGAATCTAGAAGTCGATAAGCTCTCATGTCCTCACAATACCCTACAAAGATAAAGGGTTTTCTCTTCTTATCCAAATCTTTCATTTTCTTTTTTGGCACAAAGGCCCAAGCATGGCTCTCAAAGACTTGAAAAATGAGACATCTGGCTTAGTGTTGGACCAAGCTTCCTCTGGAGTCAAATGCTCAAGTGCTCTGTGGGGTGTGCGATTCTAAATGTAGTTAGCATAATTAACTACTTCTGCCCAATAGATAGGAGGTAAATCTCTAGAATGCATCATACAATTAGCCATTTACTTTAAAGTTATATTCTTCCTTTCTACTAAGCCATTATGTTGTGGAGTATGAGGAACATAATGCTGGTGAATAATGCCTTGAGTTTCCAAAAAGTCAAAAAACTCATTGCTGAAGTACTCCCCCCATTATCAATACAAAGGTTCTTTATGCTACTAGAAGATTGTTTCTCGACCAAATCCTTGAATACTTTGAAGTGTGAAAAAACATCACTTTTTACTTGAGAAAATAAACCCAAGTACGCCTCGAGAAATTATCAATAAACGTAAGTGCATACTTAGCTCCATTGAAAGATGGGGTAGGAAAAACCATCAAGTCACTATGCAAAAGTTCAAGTGGCGAAGAAGCTCTATTAGAAAAATTCTTAGGAAAAGGATATTAGTGTTATTTACCTAATGCATAACCATGAAAAACTCCCTCAAGACAAGAAACTCTAGGAAGACCATCTATCATACCATGAGTGCTCAACTCCTTCAAATATCTATAATTGAGATGTCCAAATCTTTCATGCCAAAGCTTACTCTTTGAATATGCATGAGAAACCAACCCTGTCCCTATAGAAGAAGTGTCATCAAAACCCTCAAAGTGATATAGTCTAGAACTATGATCAATAATACCCTGAGCAACCAGTGAATGAGGCTCTAACAAAGTTCTTACTTCTTCTCCATGTGGTGTAAAAGTCACTATTTTTCCTTGACCAAAATGACAAATTTGATATACAGAAATAAAATTTGTAGTGATGTTAGGAACATATAGTGCATCTTGGATATTTCCACCATCAAGTTTTATATCACCTTTTCCTTTAACAAAAAGAAAGGAAGAATCTTCAACCTCAATTTTGGAAGTAGAACTCAAACCTAGAGAAACAAAATACTCCTTGGAAGAATTCATGTGATGAGAAGCACCAAAATCTATAACCCAACTTTCTGTACAAGTGGTGATTGAGATATCCCAACAAAATTAAGTGCTTTTCCATGTTGATTAGAAGGAGGTGGCGTGGAGATATAAATTTTTTGTTTCTTGACTGCATCCTCTAAGGCTTGCATTCTCTTATAACACCTATGTTATTCATGATTACTATCCCCACAAAAAGAGCATGAACGGCTAGAATTATTCTTGGATTTATAAGAATCCTTGGGTTTTGAGTTGTTTTCTTTGGTTTTAGGAGAATTTTGAGATGGAGAAGGTGTGGATTTGGTTTTACCTTGCCCTTAGGATTAGATGCAACTAATGCCTTTTGAGAGGTGGAAGACTCGAGGTGAGACAATTTGGATACTTCCTTAGTAATTATTTGTCACCTAAGGAATTTTGAATGTGTCACCTAAGGATCCATCTTGCTAGAGAAAAAGGTAGAAGCAAAAATTTGGAATGGCCCTCTCAACTTGGATAGAATCAAATAAACACACTCTTCATCTTTCTTATCTCTTCCACTCCCCTTCACCTGTGTCAACAAATGCTTGAACTTGGTAAGATAGTCTATAATTGTTGGAAAATCTTTAGGATTAAGAGAGGTGATCTCAATGTCAAGTTTCATGGCTCTCATATGATCCGGCTTACTAAATAAATCCTCCAATTTCTCCCAAATTTTGAAAGGAGAGTCACATTTTTCCAAATGAAATAAAATATTGTCACTTACATAAGTTCCTATCAAACCCATACACTCATCAAATTTTCACCGATATAATAAAATTTCTCATATTCTCTAGTGAACACTGGTTATTTTGAAGAAGTTAAAGCCCATAATACTTTCCACTTAATTATTGTTTCCATTCTTGGTTTCCATGTGTGGTAATTATGTGTTATTAATGGCTCAACATGATCTAATGCAAGTAGATGCCATCCTCAAAAAATCACCAAAAGAAATGCAAGAACCAAGCAATGCAACAAGAGCCCCCCCAATTTTGGCACTTTATAATGAGTGCGTGTTACAATATGAAACTTTATAATTATAGTGTGATTCTCAAAATAAATATTTCCAATGGAAAGAGCACGGAAAAATAAGTACTTTTGTAAAAATGACACTCAAAACCAAGTTACCGATCAAAAGTTACAAGCTTTTCAATATTATTCTCTACTATTTATTTTAGTTTCCACTAAAACAAAATAAAATGCTCTTGCCTTCACCACACAAATAAAATGAAAGGGGGTGGAGTTAAGCACCTAGTAGGAATCACAAGATTTAAGCCCTCATATGACCATATCATATGACCAGGGGCTAAGGATTTCAATGGGTGTGTGTAACTTACTATTATGGGGTGTGTTGATCTTGAAAAACCTAGAAAATGATTTGCTAGTTTTTCTTCCTAGCTTACACAAATCCCGAGATAAACCACCACATTTCTCTGCACAAAAAAAACCATAAAAATGACTACCTCCATAAATGGTTAAGTTTATAGTTGATCTTAGGGTTTTCCACCTTCCGGATCCAATGGAAGCCTCTGTTTTGCATAAAAATGCATGCAACAACAAAATACAAGAAAATCCCAAATATATGAATATGTAAAGAATTTATTTATAAAATAAAACTTACGAGATAGATGTCAATAGCAATCTCTTTGCTCGATACCATAAAAGGAAAGATGACCAGATCGTATCAAGCCAAGAACATAGATGCTAATCAAATACCATGATTAATAAGATGAAAGTAATTCACCATAATAACTTTGCATAAACCTTTGCAAACAAATTAGCAACAATATCATATAATATTATGGAACTCAATGAAATACAATGAGAATGGGCCTTTCTTATATAGGTAAGGACTAACAATCTAAGAACCAAATCAGGTCAGTAGATCAAGTCATAAATCATGGAAAGAACTAGTCATCAAAGAAATAGTCAAGACCATAAATTTAGGAAAGAACTAGACATCAAAGATCTAGTCAATACTATAGATCAAGGAAAGAACTATACCTAACAACTAGGTAATATCCCCATAATATCTAAATAAATAAAAATAAATATCCACACACATAAGTGGGTGAGGATAAATATAATAAATGTAAATAAAGTACCTAGGTGAACATGAGCTAAGGTAAATACCTACTCTAACAAATTGTGGTATGATAACATCATAGGTACTCTTAAGTTAAAATGTCAAATAATTGATCTTCACTTGAGGTTCCATTTAAAAGAAATATTATCAGGGGAAACCATCATCATCTCGCTAGGTGAGCTGAGTGATTGAGTTTCACTGGAGTGAGCTAGTTGATTTGGTTGAGATGAGACAAATGAGATGGGTGAGCTCGATGAGATGGGAAAGAGATCATCTTTCTTCTTTCAGATCTCACAATTTACATGGTAGTAAAGAAAGAGTTTGAATGTTATAGTGTGGTTTACGGGGCATGAATGCAAGTATCAAGAGGTTTGTGCATCATGAATGAAAAGAATGCATCATCATGAGTAATACCATTGTTCATCTCAAACTCACATCAGAAGATCTCAAAAAATGTTTCTAAACACTCGAATTCTGATGTATCCATGCATTTGGAAGGAGGAGGAAAGAGAGATCATCATGCCTTAGATCTAAAAGTTCTACATCAAAAGGAGCTTCTTCAACAAATCAGTTAATCCCATTCCCTTCTCCTCTTCTCTCCCTTTATTCTAATTCTTCATTGTACGCAATCATGGTATTTTGTCCTATTTACTTAACTAACAATATTTAAAAATTGTAAAATTACTCTCTCAAAATTATAAGATCTAGGTACTTAATTTTTCTCTTCTAAGTACATGTGAAAGGTCACAAAAGGAATAGGAACATGAAGAGTCATGTGAGGTAGATGAGGAGGAAATTCACAAGGCTATAAATTGGAATGGCTTCTCCATTCCAAGGGATCCTAGATTTTGATAATTTCTACTCTGTAGTAATTGTGAATTGTGTTTTGGATGTTGAACTTTGTATCACCAACATAAGAAATAAAAGCTACATTCTTCCATTTCCTTTGCTCATGTTTCCTTTATTCTCTCTCTTTTATAACTTTTCAAGTATGGTGATCAAGAAGGAACTTAGTGTCCTTGATAGATGAACCTAAATAATTGTGTGTCTCTAGTTTATCAGTCTACTAATTGCATTGTTGTTTTCCTCCAATTGAATGTTGAATTAATTTTGTTATCATGTGTGAACTATGTTATTTCCTACTCACAACAATTTTTTTTTACCTAATTCCTTTCATCTATCGCTCATAGCTGCAATTACCTCCCTTGTCAGGCAGTCTACAATCACTTTGCCACAAGTCCATTGAAGTGTTTTATGTGATCCCCGACCTATTTGGCCACCCCATAATAATTAGATAGAATTAGGATAGTTACATTCAATAATGAGATCCTCCCCATACACAAGAAGGAGGGGCGTAGCCCCGTGAGCATTGGTGGAAACACATAATTTTCCATATGAAAAATTATTTCACCAACAATATTTTTTGGAATTTTCTTCTTTACAATGCTAGAAGCGCAGGAGAAACACTTGAAAAATAAATAATATACAAAAATTATAGAACAATAAAATATTTGGTTATCCTCAAAAGATACTCCCATATTTAGGAAAAACTACACGCAAATATAAAAATAAAAAATATTAGACACATCACTCTACACATCCCCAAATGCTCATATATTTGTATTTAAGTATAAATATATAACATTTGTTATGATTATTGATTAATAGCGAGAATCCAACCTATAAAATTTTGACGAGTGTGGCACCCTAGATATTAGTGCCCTAGGAAATTTCCTAGGAATAATACGACATTATTATATCGAGACCTTTGCACCGGATTCACAAATGAACTCTATTTGACTCACTCTTTCCACCGACACAACTCATCAATGGGAGGTTCATCGATGGATGTGAAGAGTTATTTCCTTCATGATGACATTTAAAAGGAGATATATGGAGAAACCATAGGGGTTTGTGCAATATTATTTACTTGTATGTAGACTTTAGAAATCTATCCATGGTCTAAAAAAAATCCCCTTTGAATTGGTATGCCAAGATGGATTCATTATTTATCTCAGATTGGGTTCACTAGATGTCATTTTGATCCAAATGTCTACATTTTGTAGTAGGATGATTCACTTCTAGTATTTTTGTATATGTTGATGACCTACTAATCATGGGGAGATATTCATCTTCCATTCAATGGTGAAAGAATCTCTACATGGGAGGTTCTCCATGAATGCCTTGGGATTGTTGCAATACTTTATCGATTGAGATTTCAAATTTTTACTTAGGGATCACCATTGCATAATCCAAGTATGTTCTTGATTTACCTCATGGTTTTGTATGGATGATTGTACGCCAAATATGATTCCCTTGCTCTTTGGAGTTAGGCTTGAGGTTGAGTGTTCTTCTCCATTGGTTGATGTTACTAGTATCAACAACTTGTTGATAGTCTCATATATTTGAATCACAGGAGAATCAAAATTTCATATGCAATGGATATGGTCTATAGGTTCATATAAAATATCTAGAACAATATTTCTAAAATCTATTTTTAAAAATTCTTGAAAATGTATTTTTAGCAAGCTTTTGAAACAACTTTTGGAATTTTGCATTTTTGAAGGTCTTTAGAGAATTTTGGGCTTCAAATTTTTTTGGGATGTATATATACCAATCAATTTTGTATTTTAGTAGTACACTCTAATCTTCATTCTAATGATTCCTCTAATTTGAAAAATAGGTCAACTTGCTAGGAGATATGACCCAGATAAGGGGCACTAAATAAAATAATAATAAGATATATTTCATTATTTTCCACTTTTGTCTTTTCAAATCCATCCCTAAGGTGCATACTAATGGTCTCCATGTAGGATGACCTTTTCATTCCCATCCCTAACCCTTAATATTCTATTTTTAGTAGTTTTTCATATTCTCCATTGTATAGCTATAAAGTAGTGTGTTTTTAGTAAAGAGATAAATATATAGGAATACATATCTCTTATGGAGTTTTGTAGTTTATATACATTTGGAATTGAAATAAAATTAGTGTGTTTACAAATATTTCATTGTGAATTATTTTTTATTAAAAATTAAGCACCATTGTTAATGTGTTGTCTATTGGGTTGTACCTCAATTTGGATGAGTGGTATCAGAGCTAGGTTCTTTCCACTCTTGCATGTCAAAATGCACGAGGTATAAATACCTTAAGCTATGTAAGCCATAATTCATCCATACATATCCAATATAATCTATAGGACTAAGGCCATAGTAATAAATGGTATGACTCTTCACTTTATTATAGATAGTGGTAGTCAAACGATTCTAATTCATGTATAAATAGCAAAGAGGGTAAATCTAACAATAAATCCTCACTTGTAATCATACTCTATGGGTTGGGTTAGTCAAGGAAGAAACATCCATGTGAATTTATAGTGTCACCTTCCCTATTCAATTAAACCATTCAAATATGTAGTGGTATGTGATGTCACACCATTAGATATTTGTGATATACTACCTAGAGAGACATACGTGTGGGATCACCATGGTATCTATGATGCGAGGAATAAGAGTGCCATCATTTCTCTAGGTTGTGAGTGCTAGTAAATCTTAAAGGTAGTTCTTGACAAATCAATGGTCTTGATAAATGAAAAATAGTGTCATAATTTGATTTCTCAAATTAGGAATTTTTTCCTACTCATGATATGGCTTAAGGAAAACAAAAGGTTACAATAACCCCAAGAGTGGTCACATTTTTCCAAATCATATAGCATAAGTAGATGAATTAGATGATATCTGAATATGCAGATGTATTTGTACCACCAATATGTGTACCTTTGCATTTTCAAGAGAAGCATACATTTGAATTGGTCCTAGGAACATCACTATTAAATGGGCCCATGTATAGGAACTTAATACTTGAAAATGAATATAATATATTAAGTGCGATTCAAGAGGTAATTCTGTAAGGGGCACATTTGACCAAGTATATATCTGTGTGGAAGCTATATTTTTCTTGCATGAAATAAATATGGGACATGACGATGTTACATTGACTATTGATATTTGAATAAAATCACAAAGAAAAATTAATACCAACTTCCACACATTGATGGCCTTCTATAATAGCTCAAGGGAGCTAGGTTCTTCATGAAGATCAATTTGATGTCGTAGGTCTTTGAAAAATTCCCATCAATCCTGCAAATGTTTGGAAAACTACATTAAAATATAAGGACGACTTATTCAAATGAGTGGTCATGCATTTTGGGCTCATAAATGCACTTGCAACATTCATGAGGATGACACATGATATCTTGTGATCATTGATTGATTCATTCATAGTCATGTACCTAAATGAAATATTTATATTTAGTAAGACATGCAAGGAACATGTTCAACATGTCCAATAGGTTCTTCATACCCTACGTCAACACAAGCTCTATGCCAGTATAGAGAAGTGTTCCTTTGGAATAGATATTATCCAAAGAGTTGGGATACTTTATGTGAAATAATTTGTCACTAGGACATATTAGCTGATTTTTACCAATGCTCTAGGACTATGTCCCTCATACTTGGAAAAGGGGAGGATCCCTTTATTATATGCAAATAAAACAAAATCTTGTAGGTAGTGAGAGGAAGGGGATCACATAGGAATACTCCACTTGAACCCGTGGAAAATTATTTCACCTCGTGCAAGGGAAGAATTTGCAAGGAAGGTGAGGTATTATAAGTGATAGTTTTAAGAGAGGGGGTTAATCTTGTAAATAGGCTCAAACATATTTTTACAAGTATTAACCAAAGTTTATCAACACACAATTATAAAGAAAAACAAATTTTCTAGTTATGGAAAGAAAAAATGAACCATGAACATAAAATATCATTCATTCATTCATAAAAATATTTTACACCCTTCTTGGTTTTGTAAGATTTACATGTTCACAAAGCTACAAAAGAGAGAGAGAGAGAGAGAAACATATGAAAAGGGAATAGAGGAAATGTTATCTTTGCTTGTTCTTTGTAGTGCACTAGCTATCTACTCATGAACTCACAAAATTGACAACCCCTTGAAATGAGGAAGTCATACAATATATAGTTTTTAAAATGACTCTTTTCCTACCCCACATGAATTTTCACTAACCTTTACAACATGTGACCTTTTGTATTCCTAGGAAATAAATTGATTCCATTTTTTATTAATTAGGGAAACTCATTACAAAGTATAACTATAGATCACATTTTAATGAATAATACAAAATTGAAAAGTAAACCCCCAACAAAGAAATAGAACATGAAAGAAGAGAGGAAGGGGGTGGAGAAGAGAGAAGAGAAGAGATAACTACTTAGAAGAATATGATGCACTTTTTGATGGAGATTCACTTAGTGACATACTCTTGGAGAGTTATTTTGGAAATATCTCAATCCCTTTTTTCATTAATGTGTATGTATTAGGAATAGGATGTTGTTAAGTATAATTAGTATTTTTGTAGGGGAAATGAAAGCTGAAGACGGTGGATCGAACTATTTACTGAATCAAGCCACTATGGGTACAACCTTATCTACTTGGGGAATGTGTACAAAAATCGATAGGCCTTGAGCTAATTATCAAAAGTGGCGTTGATGTTTTTACGATTTTTATTATATTGAATAAGGACAAGGATTGAGGTCATAAATATTTTGTGTATGCTTGTGATGTTCCTTCACGGTTTTGGAGAGTTAACAACTTTGATATTTGTAAGAGATTTAGTGTGTAGTGAGAAATATTAATTGAAGGAAAATGTAATCTCCAACCTCTTTCTTAACCAACTCTTCAAATGATTTCACAATATCGTTCATTGAAGTATTCTCATTCATGTTATGTTACCCACAAGTTTCTAAATAATCATTTC
Organism: Taxus wallichiana var. yunnanensis; assembly: GCA_018340775.1. Lineage (NCBI taxonomy): Eukaryota > Viridiplantae > Streptophyta > Pinopsida > Cupressales > Taxaceae > Taxus > Taxus wallichiana. Next base: position 762,716,901 of record CM031234.1, read on the forward strand.
TACATTGATATATTCCCTCATCTTTGAAGTACACTCATCGAGTCCAACTCATCAAGAGCATGATTTAACATTTCATATTGAGCAACAAGATTTCTTGCCCAAATTTGAGACAGACTTCAAATGCGGAGTCAAACACATTTCTTCCCACCAATACAGAAGAGTTGATTTTTCCCATTTCAGTTACTAGTGGAAACACTTGATCCTAATGCTCTTTCTCTTTTTCAATTTCATCTCTGGTCATCCTTACCTTTGTGGCAGTTGCAATCACATATTCAAACAATGAGAGAATCTTAGGAAGCAAGGTCCTACCTTTCTCAAGAATTTTTCTCACCCATTTGTCATTAGCCCTTCCTTGTATTGTGAAGCCTTGCATCCTTATAATAGATTCCAGATCGAAGCTACTAATGTGATTAAATTATTCATCTAGAAGAGATTTGATGGAATTTGGATCTATGAAGGTTTTCACATACGAAGAGAGAGTTCTTACATGATCTTCTCACTTGTTCAATTTTCTCCGTATACTCCTCATTTCTCGCAAGAAGGTGAGTGGAAGATTATTTGAGCAGGTGGGCATCCCCCTCATTCATTTTTGGCCCCTTATGTTAGGAATGGTGCTTAATTAATACTCATATAGGGTCATGTCACAAATAGGATTGAATACATTCGACTGAGCTACTTCCATGTACTGATTTCATGAATTACCACTAAAAAATCGGGAAGAAAATTGAGATCTCTTACCTTTCTTCATTTTCACCATCATGGATATGGCTTGAAAATATGGAACCACCACTTATTGAACCATGTGGGTTTCTCTCTCTAATAATATCTTACACCCATGTTAATATTTCAGCTTGTTTCAGGATCAATATTGGGCATAAAGACCACGCTCAATTGTTTTTTCAGCTTGAGTGAGAAGGTGCATCTCATCGACCTTCATCGTTGGTTAAGATTTTTGCATCTATGTGCAAGTGACCACTGAGATGAGAGATGCTTGAGACCATTGAGGATTGATGGATGAGATGGATCAATTTATCCCTATTCCAAACCTTCTACAAGATCTTGTATTTATCTTTCCTTTTGTGCATCCTCCTGTAGTGTGGGACCTCAGATTCCATCGACTTCCTTTTTGAGAGCTCTCTTGAGTGAGTAGAGCTTGAAGTTTTCCTAGTTTCCTTTTATGTGGAGAGGTAAGATGTTTATCTTTTGAGATTCTAGAGACCTCCTGATTCAATGAGTGAATTATTTTTCTTTTAAACCACTTCCGAGCCAAAAGGATGAAAATGGGGTTTGTAATAGATCATTTCACTTCTGACCATCATCCCTAGAAGTTTAGAATACTTGTGCATATAGATATTTCAGAAGGAATTCAGTGCTCTTGGATCTCCAAAGTACCAATTCTAGCCATTCATTTATGTCCCATGACTCACGAATTCTCCATGAGACTTGTGGACATGAGGGTGAGGCCTTCACCACTTATGATACTCATTGGATCATACAATTTGGTTACATCATCTTCAAATCCATCCTCGAACCAATAAAACTTGAAATTTCTCATTTTCCAACTGTCATTCTCATATGATCACGCTCCCTAACCTCAAAATCATCTAAGAAATTCACCCAATAATCCTCGATTTGTGGAACATGGTGTAAATCAGGAAGATGAAATGTTTTAGGTTTCTTCAAATGTTGAAATCTGCCCTTGGTGTGTATGATTAGAGATTCAAAGGAGTGAAGGAAGATTACAAGTTTGAGGAATCATTAGAATTATTACAAGAGAAGATTCCAAGAAATATAGGGAATGAAACACTTTTCTTCTTATGATTATTGAGCTTATTGTTGATGTGGGTGAGTAGATCGCATAACTCGAACATCATGATCTTGTCACCGAGATGCCTTGGAAAATTATGTAGAGCGAGATTGAATCTTGATACTATGATGTATGAAAATGTTTAGAACTGAGTGAAAAAGGATCCATATCTCTTGATCAAAGTGGTAACTTGAGAAGACAATCTTGATTCAGACTTACCCTCCATCAACCGTATGAAAATATAGTGAATGCATCATTCACTCTTAATAAATGGTGGTTTCTCTCCTTTAGGGTCAATTACTAAAGATACTTGTCATAGGAAGGGGCCTTATGAGAAATGTTCTGTTAAGTAAATTTAATTAGGCCCTAAACAGTCTTGTGCTTGTAAGAGTGTAGACCAAGTAGGATGTCATTGAGAACTTCTTGGTAGCCTTGATCAATCAAGCAATTGTTGATGGATATTGTTGCAATTATTTATTATCCCCAATCAATCATTTACTTACCCTCAATGAAAATAAGGATGAATTGTATCATCCAATATTGAAAATCCTTCATGGCCTCTTCTCCCATTACCATACTTAGTAGAGGTGCGATGATTGTATCTAAAAATCCTTCGTGAAACTCACTTTTGGATAGGATTTTGGCATGCGAGATGGATTCCTTCCATGTTTCAACCATGACCCCAATGCAATACTTGAAGATATGATTCTATTTTAGACCATTCACCTGATGAAAATTCCTTCATGATGATGACCATGTTGTTCCATGTCGGGATTTGCATACACTGTGAAATTCCCTTAGGAGTGAGCACTGCCAATATTGAGTTGTTGTCTACCCTTATGATTCTTGTTTTAGGCTCATAGTGATGAGCATATACCAGTACCAAATCCATACTTTGGACAGACATGGGATGACCACCCATAACATACAATCCACTCATTAACACCTTGTCTCCCACTGGTTCCTTGGGACCGTAGAGCATTCGGTTCTTCAGATTGTTTAAGTCCATATGAGTAACATTGCTATCACCCACCCCTAGATATTATGATACTAGGGCTAAATCAGGCTCTAGAAAAAAAAAAATTGAACTTCATACTTATTGAGCGACTCATTTCTTGCAAACAATTGCGTCCCATCGAGGGATCAAGAAAAATCAACAAGATGAGAGAAAACGAAGATGATAACAACTTTCTGCAACTAAATTGGAGACTTTCTATTTTTAGTAGTTAGGGTTCGTCAAGCTACTTTTTGGGAAAAAGTGTTTTTGTTGGTCAAATTAAGTTTACTAAAACCCCTAACATTATAAAAATACTTTCATTTATGTTTTTATTTTTATTTTTAAAATTTTCTATTTTTAGAAAGTTACTTTTTGCTTTTTTTTAGAGAAAATTGCACTTTGACCTAGTTTGTTATCTTCATTGTTTTTCAAATGTACTGATATGAGAGAACTTAATATTTTTGGTAAGATGATATTTTTATTAAGTGAGGGAACTATATACTTACTACTTATATAAATAGCACTTATCCATGTCCTTTTGTGATGAAATTTCTTCACCGGATTCGACTCCTCTCCAAGACCCCATGCTCCAAATTTCACCTTAATCCATCTATCGGAATGTTTGGAAATTGAAAAAAAACATCTATGGAACAAAATTAGGGTTTTGTACCATTAAAAATTAGGGCATCATATAATTTGCATTTACAACCTTCTTGAATGCGTCTCCTAAATGAGAAACATTTGAGAAAATCTCAATGGATTCTCGCTTTATAGGTTTGAAAGTTATGCTTTTGATGTTCATGCTACCTTGAGGAATTTTGAAAGAGTGCCTAGTGAAATTTAAGGTTTTCTGGAGGTTTTAATCAGAAAAAATGGAGGTATGGGTTGGAATGGAAGAAGAAATGAGGTAAAAATTATTTATTTTAAGTTTCTAGCTTACATGATAGTGTTTTTGATCAATGGATGCATAATAACAACACTTAGTTAAAAAGTTAGGGTTTTAAATTATTTACATGGGGAAAATTTGTTTGTACCCATTTCTCCCTTAGGTATTTGGATAAAGAGGACAAGAAAATATGCCCTCACATGGGATTTCCAAGTGTCACCTTCTGATTGCATGATGGGGAAGCTAAGAAAATCACCATTTAGCATCCGAGGGGATGAGATTAGGTCATATCTAAATCCAAAGGAAGGGGTTAGAGTGGGGTGTTTTTATCATACCATATATCCACTTGGTACTTGGTATAGGAGGGAAAATAATGATATTTAACTTGGTGATGACAAGTGGCAGACAATATCTTGTGAGGAGGTGAGGAAGAAAATCTAGTTTTAGTATTACAGGGCTCAAACTTGGCCACATGAAAAACTAGAGCAAGGGCTAGAGTGGGGAAAATTTTCTTATAACCTTTATCCCCTTTGTAATTAGGAAAAGGGGGATAGAAAAATGTGCCCTCACCTACGTTGACATGTGACACTTTCTCATTGCACGATGGGAGGAGCTAGAAATAGGAAGATAAGTCTTGCAAAGTGCTTATCATGGTCATGTGAGGAACCTGGAGGAAGGGTTGAGGTGGGGAAAATTTTTGTGTCCCCTCTATCCCCTTGGGAATTGGGACAAGAGGGACAAAAATTGTGCCTCAACCTAGAGGTGACAAGTGTCCTCACCCAAAATTGGCTAAGTATAAGAAATGTACCTCACGAGAGAGAGATCTTGAAGATGAGATTGTTAGGGTCCAAGAAGTATTTTTTGGTTATGTGTTATATGATTTTGAATCCAAAAAACATTACAAGAATAATGGGAGGGGTATCATCCTAAAATTATTCCTGTAATTCCTTGAAATTTCTACTTTTTCTTTGGGACAATAGGGCGTGTCTGCACAAATTGAGCTTCCCTAAAAGTAAACATGTCTTGTGAAATATTTTATGATTCCATAATGTAGAGAGTTCGTTAAAATTTCCAATGAATACTTTTTTCTTTTCACATCATTACATAAGTCTTAAAATCCTTTCTAGAAGCTTAGGTACCATTTTTGACTACATACTCCTTACCACCGGAAAACCTAATTTCACTGCAACTGTTCCTAAACCTTCGAAACTTCCGTACATATTCCAAAATCATTTCCATTAATCTAAAAATCTTCAACACCATCTATAGATTATTTTGGGATTTTAGATCATTCCTAGAGGATTTACACCTGTCCTAAAAAGGCTAAAAATAACCATTCTAGGTTTACCAAAGATTTCTATTTTGAAAACACTTCATTGAATGAGATGAATGAAATTTCAAAATATTTCAAAATTATGGAAATATTGTACAACACAATATGAGGACTTAAAAGATCGGGATGGAGATGATTCAAAGGGTAGACTGGTCTAGAGAGGTGTTTAGGAGGTTTTTCAAGTAAGTTTTTAATATTTGGGTTTAGTTATCATGGTTCAAGATTGAATTTTTGACCTTTCCAAAACACATGAATATAGATACATAATCAACAAGGATTGTGTGAATATGGACCTAGAAAATATCAAGGTCATATGAGACTATCCAAAACCAAAGACCGTCACTAAACTCTAAAGTTTCTTAGGACTAGCCAATTTCTTTTGTAGATTTATACTTGGTTTTTCTTAGATTTGATGGCCTTTGAATCGTGTGACACATGATGGAGTGAAATATTTTTTTGTATGGATAGAGGCATAATAGAAGGAATTTACATGAATGAATGAGAGACTCTTCTTAGTACCCATTTTGATATTACTAGATCTAAAACAGTCATTTGAAATAGAAATAGATGATTTAGAATACACACTTGGCACAACCTCACCCAACATGGGTATTTGGTGGTATACCATAATGATACATTCTATGACATAATGCACAGTACCTGAGATATGAATGTTTTTTACGCCATTGTTCAAGCATGCAAACAATGAAAACACTACATTATGGGAAAAGAAACTATCATACACAAAGATCATAAGCCTTTGCAATTCATGCAGACCCAAGAAAATTTGTTGAATGATCATCATTAAATGTAGTCCACATATCTACAAAAATTCATCTCAACATCCTACAAAACATAGGAATTCCAATCGAGTTTTTGACTATTTGAGTCACCTCTAATAGCTTATTTGACAACAATCCTTGACTCATGTGGGCATGAGACATCAGAGTGGCCTTAAATGTATGAACATGACCCTAAGTATGTTAACATCTATCAAAGGTTGAGGGATGGAATTTTTTTACTATCATTTATAGGAACGAGTTCTATACCACACAAGAAACCTCTGTGTTCCTATATAGGAGCATCAAAAATTGATCTGGGAGGCTCACTATAGTTGGGTTACAGGTCACTTTGGAGTAGAGAAAATAATGGTAGTCTTACATAAGTATTTATACTAGCCAAAGATCTGTCATGATGTTACTAGATATATCAGGTCCTACACATCCTGTGTGATTTCTAAGCCAACCAATTGAAAACTTGGCCTTTATACCCCTCTTCCAATTCTAAGAACACTGTGGGAGTCTATCTCAATGGATTTCATGTCATGTCTCCCTTCCATCAGGCATGACCATGACTGTGTTTTTTTGGTGGTTGAAAGGTTCTAAAAATGGAAATCTTGGCACCTTACAAGAAGAAAATATCAATAGAGAAAATTGTAAAGATATTCTTTGAGCACATTTGGGTTCATTTTAGCCTCCCAAAAAGTATTGTGTCATATAGGGATTCTATGTTTTTAGGGGCATTCTGGTGTACACTATGGTTTAGGATGGAAAAAAATTAAACAATTCCACTACATTCCATCCTCAAATTGATGGGGAAATAGAGGTAGTCAACCATATGAGGGATGAAAGTATTTTGTATATCCAACATAGCTACAACTGAGATCTTCATAGCCCAATAAAACAACCCATTTTAGGTGTGTCTTGGATTCCAACCATTAGCTCCCATTGATGTAGCATTTCCCTTTATGTTGGAAGAATAATATGCCCATATCCAAAAATAAGTGGATAAGGTAACCACATTTTTAGAATGCATTCAACACATTTAATAAGTTCATGAGATCCTGGAACAAACTACCCAAAAGTAAAAGTAGGGTCATGATGCCCATCGATTTCCTCATTAATTCCAAGTGGGGGAAAAAGTATGACTACATCTCTAGAAATAGAAACTCTAGGGACCATACAAGAAAATTAGACATATGTGATATAATCCTTACACAATAAAAAAATCATGAGAATGCATTTGAGCTCAATCTTCCACCCTACTATGGGTTGCATCCATTTTTAACATGTTGAGTTTCTTTGTTCATTATTTTCTCCACTCTTGGATACATCAAACATTGGTGAAAATTTACAGAGTACAAAGATGAACCCATATGTGCAACACCATTAAACTTTGACCAAATCATTTATTGGGTGGTCAAGGACATGAAGCATCAAAAAATCACACTCTACTACATAATGAAGGCAGGGCAGATGGAACACCAAGGGAAATGGATCACCAAGAGTCAAATTGAGAAAACATTCCAATAGCTGGTAAAAATATAGGAGTAATGAGGACCACTTCTTCTTAATGAGAGATTAATGATTAAGAATAGGATTTTCAATTTTTTTTTGAAAAGTCTTGAAAATCTATTTTTAGTAGTTTTAAGTAGCCTTTAGTATCTTGCATTAGTGAGGGTATTCATAGAATTTTTAGGATTTGTGAAATTTTTTCCCATATATTTTTCAACCAAATCTTTCCAACATATCTTCCATTTCACAAAACAGGTCAACGAGCTAGAGATATGAATACGACAAGGGCACTAAATAAAATAATAGTAATAGTAGGATAAATTTCATATTTTTCCACTTTTGTATTTTCAAATCCCTCCTTAACGGATAAAAATGGTCTCCATGTAAGATGACCTTTTGGTTCCCATCCAGAACCCTTTATATTCTATTTTAACAATTTTTAATATTCTCCATTGTTTAGCTATAAAGTAGCTTGTTTTGAATAAAGAGATAGATCTTCGGGCATACATCTCTCTTATGAAGTTTTAATTTGTATACATTTGGAATTATAATAAAATTAGTTAGTGTTTAAATATTTTTCATTATGAATTGATTGTTATAACAAATTTAACACCATTATTAGTGTGTTGTCAATCCTGGTTATACCTCAATCTTGATTAAAAAGCCTCATGAGCTGCAATCGAAAGTAGCCAAGTGGATTTTCCAAGACATTCAAGGTACTTGATATTTTTGGAATTAAATATGAAGTAGGTTTTGATATTTACTTGGTTAGGTACACAAATGTAGGATGGGATGGTGATCTTGAGTAGCACAAGTCCACTTCAGATAGAATTTCTCTCTTGGTTCATGTCCGATTTGTTGGTCTAGAAAAAAGCATAATGTTATTGCTTTATATTTCATAGAGGCTGAGTACAAAGGATTTGTTAATGATTCTATTGAGACTATATGGCTTCATTGATTATTACTAAGCTTGGTCTCCAGTCAGTGAACCACATTCATCTTGTGTGAAAACCAAATAATCATCCAAATCTATAAACATCAAGTCTAACATTATAGGACCAAGTACATCAAGGTTCATATGCACTTCATTAGGGAACTCATTCATGGAAAATTCATTGATCTAAGATTGTTATAGAATATAGAGAACATAGTTGATATCTTCACTAAACCCTTCACTGAGAGAAAGTATCTTCATTTGTAGACTCTTCTTAGGTTACATGTAGTTTTAACTTCTTGGGGGGCTATTTAGTCCTCATTTTTTCTTCTCTCTCTATCTCGGGGGAACTTGTTTTCTCTATTTTTGAGGGGGTGTTTCCCAAGGGTTTAGTCCTTTTCTTTACTTCATGAGATATGTTATTTTTATTGATTACCTCATCATTCTTTTTTGCTTGGACCTAATTATTCTACCCACTTAAGCTATGCTTATGGAGGCATGTTAGTGTAGAGTTTTATTTTATCGTACAATTTTTCCTACACATGTATTTAGCTTTCTTAGGTGTTAGAAGGATAGATGGGATTTACACTTATCCAAATTTTAAGGTGGTGGTTACACTTCCCCACTTCCTATTTATACACCTCTTGTAAAGCTATTTTCTCATGCATTCAATATACAAGCTATCTTTTGGCTCATGTTTGGTTCCTCTCTCTCACAACTTTACTCTCTACGTGCATTCACATTTTATTAATGCTCGATATTGGCTCACATTATCATAGTAGGAAAGGAAATAAAACACTTACAAGGATAGAGGATTGATCCTCTTTGAGATAGAGGGATTGATCCGATAATGAAACTTACAGGAATGTATGATAATGAGTTCCATTTTCTTGACCTTCAAATTGCATCAAACACTAAAACATCCACCTCTTTGAATTTCAATATGTGAGAACATTACAAAGAATTATTTAAGTGTTTAAAAACACTTTCATGAGATGTGCATTATTTGTGAGCTTGAGATGATTGTCAACATCACTCATGGTGATCTTATCTTATCATGCTCCTGATGACCATTTCCTTAATGGCTTGAATTACAATGAATTTCTTGATGTTTCAAATCCTTCATAGACCTCATGATGATCTTTAATTCACTTTTTTCCATCTGAATATATTTTACACACATTGATTCAACTCGATCCATTCCTCGTTATAGTGTGATTCATATGATGTCCCTTACCTTTGAGAGAGAGAGCTAGTGAAAATGATGTCTCCTTCATGATGGAAACATACTTAGTATTCCTAGACATCATTTTTTATCATCTATGCCTCATAGTTATTATTCTTCGTATAGAAGGATTTCTCTCGAATGAAAATATGTTTCTCCAACCTCCTATTGAGTAACAAAATATGGTTACATTCTCTTTCTTGAATGAGTTACGGGCACATTATGGGGTATTTGAATGAGTGTTTAGGAAAAATGATGTGAGATATTGCACTTCATGGACATGTGATAACTTCATTCTCCTATAAACATGATGATCTTGGGTTGAGGCACATTGGGAGTAGTTTATATGATGCAAGAACATCACTATTATTCACCTTGGAGGCTCAATTCATGTTTGTAGAGGTTAAAATAATCCATCAGGACTCATTTCGGATCTTCCCGTAACTCATTGGTGACAAATACATATCCTTCTTGAATTATTTCAACCATGATGAATCCTTTGAATTAGGATGAGTTGAACCATCCAACTTCTTGCATCAAACTATTCCATGTAGGATTCACCTCTAAAATGATGGTTTAGGAGCCTACGAGGGCTTTCTTCCTTTTTTAATCATGAGAAAAAAATTTGGCTTTGAAATGGTGGAAAAAATAAATGAGATAGGTAGAATTGTATTTTCCACAAAATTTATAAACTCATTTTTAAAATATTTTTAGCAAGTCTTATCTAGGACTACTATTTTTAGTAATTTTTCTCTATTTTCTCATTATGATGTTTCTTTCTCATTTAGAATATTACAAATACTAAGGATTTAATATTTTAGACATGAATTTTTTTCATACTTTCTATTTTTAGAAAGGGCACTTCTAGGTGTTGGGTTACAATGAAACACTCACAAAAAATTTTGTTTTGCTCCAGGACTCTCAACTCAAATTTTCATGGTTTTCCATTCACCGATCTCTATAGAACCAATTTTTTTTTCAATTTTCTATTGTAGCATGTATGGAAATTAATGGAGTTCAAGAGAGAAAACAATAACACATTTAATTAAAAATGGCTATGTTTTGTGAGAGGAGTTAGCCCAATTTCCATGTGATTTTGACTTGCTCATGACCATGGAAGCTTGTCCAAAGTGAAAAATGTTGAAGTAGAGGAAGGGGTGTCACACTTTATATCCCCTTTGTCCCCTAGGGGACATAGGGGAAAAAAGGGTTTCCAAAGTGCAACATGGGTGAGATTGAGGGTTTAAATGTGGTTTTCAGGGGCTAGAAGGGTGTTTCTAAGTGATCGGGGGTTGATAGAGTTGATTGAGGTTGTAATTTTGTGTCCCCATTATCTCTTGGGTTATGTTGGTCGTCAAATAGGACTTTTTAGAAGAGCAACAGTCAGGGGACAAAAAGTCCCTCCTCTTTAATGGGAGAGGTTCCCTTATTCTGAAACGAACTTATTTACAAATACACAGAACATTATTTTATGGTCAAACTTGGATATTACGAAAGTGTTTTCCACAAGGATCATCAGTTACGCCAGGACTGAGGAAGGGGAATAAGAAGATGAGCAGAATAGCAACATTCAGAATTATAGATAGCAGAATAATTCTTCGTGTATGCGAAGCTTCAAAGGATTTAAGACAAGATCATTTGCATTAGCTGAATGGGATTAAATTTAAAGACACAAAGTTCCGTAAATAACCTTCTTCAGATTTGTTAATCAAGGACACAAAGTTCCTTCTTGGTTGTACAAGATCACTGTACTTGCAAAACTGAACAGTATGCAATCAGAGAGACTAAACGAGTTAGGAACAAAATGATCTTCACAATATTAAAGGAAAACACAGAGACAACAAGAATCAGATAGACAAAGAATGGAAAGCCCTTTTGTATTGATTTCTTTAAGATCTATTTACACTTTCAGCAAATATCCAAGTTCTTCCTCCTCCGAAAATGGCGTGGAAAGGCCATTATATAGATTACAAGTCAGTTACTCTTCGTAACCGTTTCTTTTAACCAAAGAATAGTTAAGTACCGCCAATTGCAATACCTTAACTAATTACAAAGAATACGAAAAGAAAGGAAAGAAGAGGAAAGGAAGGAGAAGGAGACAGGTGGCCGGCTATTGGGAGGGACCCACTGTCTTCAGAATCCGTTGCCTGAACTTCTTCAATGACTCAGCTATATCTCTGCCACGAGGGACTGACGTGTTGGTTGCAGACTGAGTCCAAAATCCCAGACATTTCTCCATCTCTTTATCAAACTCGACGTGAGTATGATAGTCTTTGTTTGCTTCTTCAATGGCAGACTGAAGAGAACAAATTTCCTTTATCTTGTCCTTAGAGATGGAGTCTTCCTTGAAAAGATTATCTTTGACAAAAGCTCTGAACTGAGCTTTGATTTCTTGCAAGGACAAGGGAACGCCAGAGTTTTCATCCTGAAGATGACAATGCATATCTTTGAACGCAGCAGCTGCCAGTGTCTTGAAAGCTTCTCCCTTCTGCCAGCTATTCTTCATTTCTCCTACAGCTTCCTCCAGGACTTTGATTTTCCACTCCACGCTGTAGACCCAAGATTTTGACAGATTGTCCTTAGCATCATCGAAAATCTTGTTCGCCAGTAAGATGTTCTCATCTGTCTGGCCCATGAGGCGAAGGTCTACAATGCAACTACTCCAGAGCTTAAGCTCTTTATCCATTACCCCAATAGTAGAGGACAGCTTCTGTTGCAAATTATCTACCTTTCCATGTAGCTTAAAAGCTTCATCGATGAAGTTTAGTCCGGCAACAAGCATGTCATCTACCATGGCTTCGATAGCTCTGCCATAGACAGAATACTTGTGCATATCTTTAATACTTTGCACTTCATCTTGGCTTAGAATTACAGGAGGCGGTAGAGCAGTCAAGGGGGTAGGGTCCAAAACTTTGTCCTTAGACAAAAGTGACTTGATAAAACTCGTGAGAACTTGGGCTTGTTCTTCTAGCTGCTCAATCGTCTGCTGCCCTTTCTCTACCCTTCCAATGACCCTTGTGACTGTTTCCTGGAGGTTATGAATCTCACCTTCAGGAGTAGACTCTCCCATAGGGATCCTTGAAAGCTCCAAGTCAGATGTCAGCAAGTCTGATTCTGATTTGTCTACTGTGGGCTTAGCAATCTCCAGGAATTGCTGACCTTGAGCATCTGACACAATCCTGGAAGTAGTTCTGGCTTTCTTGGCACGAGAAGGAGTGGTGCCCAACAAGGCTGCAACAAAGCATCAAAATTTGGTCCCAAGCTTTGAGAGGAGGATTTCCTCTTCCTTTTGTCAACCAGAGGTTGCACCCAAGCAAAAGAGGAAGAAGAATCTGCAGGAGAAGCAAGGGGACCAAGAGACAGGGAGCTCATGACACTCAAGGTCTGTGCAGCTGTTGACTCAAGCTGAGATGTGGGTAGAACACTGGAGGTAATGGCGGTAGAAGAATCAGTAGTACCTGGAAGTTCAGTGCTCTGGACCTCCTTATCTGCTGGATTTTCAGGAACACTTGCAGGAGTTGGCATCTCACTTTCTTCACTTTCACTGAGAACAATGATGTTCTCTGGCCCCATAAACAATCGTGCCTGTTTTCTTGGAGGATCATTCTCTGCAGGCTCCTTCTTTACCTCTTTGAGTTTCTTCTTGTATACCTGGGTAGATGGAGAAGGAGTAGATTCCACAGGTCCCCGAGCTGTTGAGGCAGGAGGGGTTTTCACTGGTGTTCCAGACTCTGGAACTGATGTCTCTCTTATGGGTGTCGAATCATCCTTGGAGCTAGATTCTCCTGAGTGCCTCTTGAATTCTCGGATCTTCTTACTGAACCAGACCCTAGTTCTGATCAAGACTGGAGCAAGAATCTCAGCCAGATCATCTCTCTCTTTTCCCAATCCAATCCGAGTCCTCCAGAGGAGTGTGCTTAATCACATTTTCATACTCATAAGAGTATAGCTCAGAATTATCATCTTGGAGACCTTCAGAACTTGGTATAGACTCGAGTTCTTGGATCAATCAGCAGGAGAACCTTCCACAATGCCTTCTTCCTGGCTTCAAAATCATCTCGCACAATATCAAATGCCCAAAACAGTAGTCTTCAGATATGCCTGACCGTGATGATATATTATCTTGAGGTTCTGTTCAATGAACTTCTTCAAGTCAAAACAGGTTCTAGGCTTGAAGAAATGAACAGTGATAGGGACCAGGGCTCTTTCTATGTTCTGAGCATCCAGAGCTGTTTTGCATGTATAGTTTCCCAGAGAGATGGGAAAGTGCAAGCCAGAAATCTTCTTGTCTCTGCAAGTTCTGTGCAACTTGTCTAGTTGCCTGCATATTTCAATCAGGGCCATTTTGTCGTTGCAGAACATGGGGAGCCGCAGAGGGGTGCTCTCATAGCCAGCCAGCCTGATATAGGAGAATTTCCTGAATTGAATGAAATAGGCTCCATACTGCGATATCAGGTTCATGGCTTCATCTGAAAACCTTCTTGCAGTATCACCTTCGAGCAATCTGACCACGTACATGGTGAAAGCATCATTGACCCTTCTTCAATTAAGGTTGCATAGTCTCCAAGGTGAATTGCGGGCAATAGGCATACACTGGATCATCTTTGTGTGCATCTACATAGGAGAAACCAAACCACTGCCTGGATGCTGCTAGGGTATACATCAGATATGAAGTCATGTAGAACTTCTTTGTTTGCTGGACGTTGGATAGCTGCTCAGCCAAATTCATACTGATGATCTCTGCCCAGTTGATACTTTGTGTTCCCTCGCACACCATGCTGATGAGCGGGCACATCCAGAAATGAAATTCATTGGTGGAGGGCAAACCCATAACCCGAGCCAGCAGGATTATGAAGTCTGACAGTTCTTCATTGAAATCTACCCGGAAAAGGGTTTTGGTCAGACGAGAAGGACCTTTCTTAGGGTTCTTCAACCAAGACTTCGCCACTCGAGCTTTATATTTATCACTGTCTTGGTCGAACATGGCCTGTGCTTGATCCCGAGAGACGACTATAGCATTGTCCATCTCCGGAATCCTCAGAGCAGCTCCAATGGTGGCAGCGTCCAGCTTGGCAATGAGCTCCCCGTGTACATTTGTCAATTCGCTCGTAGCGGGGTCGAAGTGAGCTCCGCATGAAAATACAAAGACAATGACACTACACTGAGATAGGGAATCCTCCGGTGAAAGCTAAACCGCTATCGTTAATCATCTGTGCCATTGGCGTAGGGTTTGCATCTGTCATTCTTGACCAAAAATCACCGAAGTCGAGATGACGAGCTTCACTGTCTCCGATATTGCTAACGGCAGACTCAAGTGGAGAAATTTGCTCCTGCCCCTGAAACTTGATCTTCATATTGATAGATTCGGAGCTGCGACCTAGACTCTGGAAGGAATTTGCAAAGGGAAGGGATATTTGCGCAGGGAACTAGATTGCAAGGGTTTGAGCAAACGATAGCAAGGAAGCAATGCGAAAATGCGAAGGTGGTATGCTTGGTTATATAGCCGTTTGAGGAGTGGAATGAATTTAATGCGCATTGAATACACAACCACCAATTTGAAAAATATCATACTTGGAGCGAGCGGGAAAAACTAAGTGCGAATGACACTAGGTACGCTTGGGACATGTGAGACGTGAATGCGCGAAACACGCGGCCTTGAAATTGGAACAAAAAAACAGGAGAGGATGCACAAATGCATTTGGGACAAATGGGATGAAAATGTGCGAAGTACTACACACGATTTAGTAAGTGTTTCGGCCGAAATTGGAACAAAGCCCATTTGGACTTAGGACATTCGGGACAAAAAGTTCCAAGGCACGCGACTTGAAATCGGCCGACTTTACTAATTAGGAAAGCTCGCACTTTTTCAAATGGGCAGTTAGGACAAAAAGTTCCAAAGGACGCGGTTCAGGGAAAATCAGCCGAAAATGGGAAAGCTCGCACTTTTTCAAATGGGGTAGTTGGGACAAGAAAGTGCGAAGTCTGTGGAAGGATGATTCACCAAATTGGAACAACACGCAAAATAAGTTTTGGGACACTTGGGACAAAATTTTTTTGGGTCCCGAAAATGGGATAGCTTGGGATTTCGGCGATCGAGAACAGAGTGCATTTTTGTACTTGGGACAGATGGGACAAAAAGTTCCGACAGGCCCGAAAATCACACAAAAAGACCCAAAACACAATTTTTTTAACTTCACGACTTAGGCACTTCAGAGAAGAACTCTTTAACTCAAAATTTTGAAAATTTTACTCTTATCAGAGCGGGAAATTTTGAGTGGACAACAGGTTATAAAGGGGACATAGGGGATAAAAATTTGTCCAAATATTTAGTTGGGTGAGATTTGGTCATACTTTCGTGTCCTGTTTGTTCCACTTGCACCATGGGGGATAAAGGGGACACGTAGGATGAAAAAGTGTAACTTGAGAGCATGAATTGAGGTGAGGGGGTAAAAATTTGGTGTAATCATTATTCCATTGTCACTTTGGGGATATATATGACACAAGGAGTCCAAAGTGTGACTATTCCATTCGGAGAAAACAAATTTTCCTTACATGTCCAAATTGGGACACCCAACCGATGTTTTCACCTCCGGAGCACAAGAAGATATTTTGGGGTGAAAAAATATATAATTTTGACTCTAAAAAAATATAATGAGATAAATGGAACCATTATTGAGATCAAATTATGCTTTAAATTTCATTTTAAGGCCATATTTCATCTCTAACGAGAGGAACAACTTTAATATTCTTAATTATTAGGAAATATTTGGCAAGTGGAACAAAATTTATGTATCCATAATGTAAAAGGTTCCAATATATTTCTCATGATTTTATTTCCTCCTAAATCCTCTTGAATCTATTGGAATCATCTGGATGAGTTGGCTTTCACTATTGGAGTCTTCAATCCTTATACCTTGAATTACCTGATGTTGAACAATTTTTTCCTAAATCAAATTTTCTTTACTAAAATTTCCTAAATTTCCTCAAAACCTTCAATTTTATTTGAAATCACCCTAATCTACTTTATATTTTCCTTGCACTCTTCTACGAAGGGTGTTTACTTAGCTGGATAATGGCCAAAAATGACCTTTTAAAGCCTCTAGAGAAACTTTTCTTTCTTCGAATCTTAATGAGTTCATAAATATCATTATATGGAATTGAGGGAAGGTTCCCACTATGACAGAGGGAAGGATGCACAATGACTAAGAAGCAAAATTTTCAATTGTGGGATTATTTGTCATGCAAAAAAGTATCAATTTTTCATGGTATAAATTTAGCATGATAACAAATGTAATAAAAATGAAGCATAAAGAATTGTGCAACAAGAAGAAGAGGTGGAATTGTGTAGAGTAGAATTTGTAATAAAATAAGAGGAATAAGAAGAGAGGAAGTGAAAAGAGATGGAAGAGAGGAATCATAAGGAGGAGGAAGAAGAACAATAAAATATAAAAATGGAGAAGGCCAAGGCATATGAGACAACTAAATAATACAAGATATAAGAATGAGATGAGAGGAGAAAAAAAAAATAAATAAAAAGTAGAATCCAAGAAAAGGAAAAAGAAAGAAGAGGAGTAGAAAAAATAGTAAGAATATAGAAAAGAGAGAGGTGAAGAGAAAATAAATAAAGAAGAGAAACATATAGAAATATAAAAATCAAAAGCAATCAAACATGGGAAAGATAAAAGGACAAGGAGACACAAAAATTGTTGAGTTCGGTGAAAGTAAAAAAAGAACTTAAAAAGTGATAGAGTAGAGAAAGGAAAATGTGAAAACTACTAAAAAATCCATGGCATAAGTATACACTACTTAGGAACAACAAAAAATAATAAAAATGAGCACAGGAGTAGGAACATCCATGATGGAGAACTACCATGAGAAGTAATGGAAGAAGGGGATACACAAACATTTTATTGGGAAGTATAGTTAATCGTGCCAACATGAAAATGTAAGTTAAGTCTACCTTTTGTTATCCAAAATAACCCTCTAGAATATTTTGACTACTTACCAAATATAATTTTTTACTTAATCATTTTTTGAGTTTGAAAGCCACAAAACACTAAATCCAAGGAACACTCGAGGTTAGTGTTCCACGGAATCCAAGATATAAGTGAATCATGGGTTATCCTAACCCGTGGAATGAATGAAATATAACTCAAGACTTAAGCAAATCTATTTTTTTGAGAAATATATGGAACACTATTCTATTGTATCATGGAATGTGGAATAGAGTGTTTCGTGGGTTCTCTTAGCATCGGAGTGAAAACAATGACATCATCATAAAGGACTTAGACAGATTTTGGCCTTGGTGAAGCCACAATGAAAAGGGAATTTGAGGTCATTATTCCATGGTAAAGGAGATGGAAATTTGAAATGCATCCAAGGTTAAATCCATGCAACACTAACTTAGTGTTCCATGGGCTTCTAAAAATTAGCGTTCTTCAAACTTCACAAATCCTTCAAATAATAGAAGTAGTATTCCACATAATGAATGAAGGAGGGTTACCAAGTTTAGGTTCCACTCAATGAGGGAATATACCTTTGTAACATGTGGGGAGATATAGTTCAAGGTTTGCAAAACTTAAGAATTCAAGATCCATGGAAGTAGTTGTAGGGCATTCAATAATCCATAGGGATCCAAAATGAATCTACTTCATCAAAACAATCAGCACGAAGAAGGAAAAATGAAAACACGAAGGTTCTATCTTTTTAGTAACATAACTACCACTCTGTGCAGAGTGGTGATTACAAAACCGCCACCCAACCAAGGCGACCATCCTGGGACTCGCCGGTTCGCATTGGGTGGCGGTCCTGGCTCTTTCAGATAGAAAACAAAAAAATATGAAATGAACAACCCAGAATTTGGATAGGTTGTTTGTATCTCTTCTCCTCCATGACCTTTCCCATTCTCCAGTGCATGGGAGGACATGGGAGAGGCTATAAATACATGTTTGTAGAAGAGAATAGGATCATCAAAGCATGAAAGCAAGTGAGAAAGAAGTTCTTAGTGTTGGAATTGTGTTTTGTAGAAGAAAGGAGTGTTGAGATAGAGCAAGAAAGTATTTGGGAGGAAGTGTGAGATATTATCTACTTCTCTTTCATACTTATTGTAATTTTTGTACTTGTTATTTTTAATTGGCCAATAAAAGTGGGAAGAAAGAGCAATTGCCCTTCCCGACTAGTTTTTCTCCTCCGGAGGTTTCCAGGATAAAACTTTTGGTGTTTATGAGCTTAACTTCTTTCCTTTCCTGCAATTGTGGATTCTAAGCATAAGCATAATTCATTCACTAGCTATCTCTATCATTTTCTAATAGAAAGTAGAACAACAATGTTTATTTGTGTTTCTGTGGATAATTCCAAAGTTGAAGAGTTTACAGATCATTTTGGTATCAGAGCTAACAATTATCTAGGACTGTGGTATTCATTCTTGGATTTGTATGACAATGACGAGATCTAAAGGCGAAGAGGCTTTACCTTGCGATCCAGAAATTTCTACAAAGAAGTGGAAACAGAGAATTCGGGGAAAAATGGAGGAAGAGAACTTGGTCCGTAGAATTCGAGATGCTAGAGACCATGATGGATAGGATGTTTAGAAGGAAAGAAGAGCTTGCTGATTTACAAAAGACAACTTCTGTCAAACAAGACTCCATGGACTCAGTGGTTCGGGGCTTAGCTGAAAATTTTGGCATAGGAAGGAGCCACCATGAGGAAATTTATGGGGAAGAGCATGAAGAAGAGACTTCAAACACAAGAGAAAAGGTAAAATCTGATCATACTCCTTTTAAAGTTGAGACAAAAGTTGATATTAAAATATTTGAAGGACAAGTAGATGCGAGTTGCTTGATAAATGGTTAAAACAGTTAGAAGTCTACTTTAGCATCCATAATGTCACTGAGGCATAGAGGATCACCTTTGCATGTCTCAAAATGGAGGGACACGCTTTGGTTTGGTGGGAAACCCATCTAACCACTTGTGAAAAGAAGAAGCATCCTATTGTGAAATCTTGGCAAGAATTTAAAGAATTACTTAGAGCTAACTTCTATCCTATTGGCCACAAGACTGACCAAATGATTAAATGGTAGTATTTTAGACAAGGTAGTGGTCAAAGTGTGTAGGACTATACTACGGAGTTTCGGAGGTAGGCCATGTTGCTAAACATGGACTTGGAGGATGAGGATATTTTGACTAAGTACTTGGGAGGACTTCACACTCACCTTCGAAGAAAAGTCATCTCCACCAAGCCCAAAGATCTCAACGAGGCGTGTGTGCAAGCATACTACATAGATGATGAAAAGAAGCAAGAGAAGCAGAGCCAAGGGAAAAGCAATCAAAAATCAGCAAAAAAGAGTATGGGAAAACAAGTAACAAGGGTAAGTGGAAAGGGAAAGGTAAACAAGTTGCCACTACTTTAAATACTTGTAAAGATCCCAAGAATTTTTGCAAGAACTATGATATTAATGGTCATACTGATGCTACATGTTGGAAGTTGCATCCGAGTTACATCCGAAGAACCAAACCAAGGACTCAAAGAAGTCCATGACAAGCTGTAAGAATAGAAGGGGAGGTGGAAATCAAAGATGACTCTGATGTGATGAAAGGCTTGGATGCACGGCCACCAACATGGACAACCAGAAGAGGAGATGAGTAGACTATTCCGATCAAAATCTAGATCAAGAGAACTAAGGTAAATGCTTTGGTGGATACCGGTTCTCAGTCTAACTTGATTTCTGAAGTAGTTGTAAAGAAGCTTGGTCTTGAGACTTATGAGCATCCACACCCTTATCCTTTGGGTTGGGTGAAGAAGGGTGTTGAAATTTAGGTAACAAGAAGATGTAAGGTCAAGTTTGGGATAAATTCCCAATGTATATTGATGTTTTGGAAGTTGACGTTATTCCACTTGATGCTTTTGATGTTGTATTCGGAGTCCTTACTTGTATATCAGGGATGCTATATTTATGAGAAGGGAAAACTAGTACAGATGGGTCAAGGAAGGGATCAACTATAACATCCGGGCACACCAACGTAAGACACAAGTTACTATGGTGAGTGCTAACCAAGCAAAATGACTTATTTAGGAAAATCATAATCAGTTTTGTTTACTTTTGTTAAAGGATAAACAAGATGGGGTAGAAGTTTTAGAGATTTCTAACTAGGGAAAGCATGATTTGGATAGTATTATTCAGTCCTTTCAAGAAGTTTTTCAGGCTCCCAGTGGGTTACCACCAAAACGAGAAGTAGAGCATGAGATTCAGCTATTTCCGAGTCCCCTCTACCAAACATCGGGTTGTATAGGCAATCCTTGCTTGAGAGTACTTGAAGTAAAGAAACAACTCCAGAACTACTAGACCAAGGGTGATATGTCCGAGCACCTCACCATGTGGCTCACCTATTGTGATGGTGCCAAAGAAGGATGGTTCTTGGAGAATGTGCATCGACTACCGCGCTTTGAACAAGATCACCATAAAGAACAAATATCCACTTCCCGCATAGATGATCTCTTGGACCAACTTCAACATGCCAAATTCTTCACGAAGTTGGATCTCAAGTCCGGTTATCACCAAGTTAGAATGAAGGAGGAGGATATATGGAAGACTGCCTTCAAAACAAAATAGGTTTGTATGAATGGTTAGTACTTCCTTTTGGGTTATGCAATGCACCCGCTACATTTATGAGATTGATGAATGATGTATTGGGATTTCATAGATTCATGTGTCATTGTATATCTAGATGATATTCTAATTTTTAGTGCCACATGGGAAGAACATCTAACCCATTTACAACAAGTCTTGTAAGTTCTCAGGAGAAACAACTGCTTTGTAATATGAAGAAATGTGAGTTTTCCAAACAATCACTTATCTATCTTGGGCACGTGGTTGGAGGAGGAGAGCTACGAGTGGATCCAAAGAAGGTGGAAGCCATCACCAATTGGCCAACACCTACAAGAGCCACAGAGACTAGGAGTTTTGTGGGAGCAATACAATACATGCAGAAGTTCATTCCGGTTTCTCCACATTGCGCAACACCTCTACACACAGTGGCCACAAAGAGTAAGGGTTTTGATTGGGGTAAGGAACAAGAAAAATCCTTTGAGTTATTGAAATACAAGATTAGTCATGCTCTAGTACTTGCTCTTCCTAATTTTCAGCATACTTTTTGAAGTAGAGACAAATGCCAATGATTACGCCATGGGCGTAGTGTTGCTTCAAGGAGGTAAACCCATATGTTATCATTCTGAAACTTTCACTTCAGCAAGTTAAAGGATATTTAGTATATGATAAGGAAATGTATGCACTAGTTCAGGAAATTAAAAAATGGAAGCATTATTTGTTGGGTAAAGAAACTATTGTGCACACTAACCACAAACCTCTCTAGTATTTGCAAGCACAGTCTAAATTACAGTAGGCAAGGCACTACAAATGGATGGGGTTCCTTCAACAGTTCCATCTGGTGATCAAATACAAGAAGGGTAGTACAAACTTGGTGGTAGACATGTTGTCTAGGCCACCCACATAGGAGAAGTTTTCCTGTTTGGCCACTATCTCTCAGATCAAGCCCTTCACGAAGGAAGCTTATAGAGAGGCATATGCCTAGGACAAAGACTTTGGGGTGACATTTCAGCAGTTACAGTCCCAAGGGGCTGAAAGGATAGGGATTGAAGATTGTTATCTCAAAGACGGGATGCTCTACCGATGGGGGAAGCTTTGTGTGCCAAAAGAAGAAATAATTCTATTGATGAGGGAAGCACATACCTCAAAGTAGCAGGACATTTCGGTGTTGGTAAGACCCTATCCCACTTGCAAAGGTACGTGTATTGGCCCAATATGCAAGAAGAAGTATCAAAATTTATATGTGGATGTAAAATTTGTTGTACTAACAAGCCTAAGACTAGGAAGGAGGGTTTGTATATGCCTTGCTACAGTACTACTCATCCGTGGGAGGACATTTCTATGGATTTTGTAGGAGGATTACCTATGTCTAAACATGGCCATGACTATCTCTATGTTGTTGTTGATAGATTCAATAAGATGTGTATTCTTATGGCATGTAAAAAGACAATAAAAGCACATGAGGCAACAAATCTTTTCTTTGCTAATGTATGGGTGCATTTTGGTTTGCCAAAGTCTATTGTTTTTGACAGAGGATTCCAGGTTCTTGGGAATTTTTGACTACTTTGTGGGACAAGATGGATACCAAGTTACAGAGGAGCACAAATTTCCATCCACAGACAGATGGACAAACAAAGGTGGTAAATAGGACTTTGGTACAACTAATCAGAGGGTATAATAGAAAATATCCAAGGACTTGGGATGAGTCCTTAGCCTACATTCAACATTCCTATAACCGGGTAGTACACACATCCACTATGAAGTCACCATTTGAAGCATGCTTGGGATATCTACCTACAAATCCACTGGATATAATAGTTGGGAAGTCAGGATGAGGAGGAGACACGAGACACAAAGGTGACTAGAGAAAACAAATTCATTGAGAGGATCCGAAAATCCATCTCAAAGTCAAAGAACAACTAGAGAAATCTCAAGCCAAGTACAAAGCTAGGCATGATCAACATAGGAGAGAACATAAGCTACATGTTGGAGATAGATTTTGGCTTTACTTGAGCAAGGAGAGATTACAAGGTCAAACATGGAAACTCAAGCCACTACGATATGGGCCCTTCACCATATTGGAGCAAGTTGGAGAAAATGCTTTTCGACTTGACTTGCCACCATTTATGAGGATGTACTCGTAGTAAATTGTGAGAACTTGCACCTATATGAGCCATCCATGCTAGATGAAGATGAAGGACTACAGTTGCTACCTTCCATTGAGGATTGTGTCTTGGACTCATGAGGTGAATTGGAGGAGGATGTAGTGCTGCAAAGTAGAAGGTCAGAGAGACTAGGAGAGGTCCGCAGAGTCTTGGTAGATTGGACTAAAAGGAAAGACACCAAGGTAGGCCCAGTGGTACTCAAAGGAGCAAGTGAGGGAATTATTTCCTCATCTACTCCCCCACTAAGATTTTGTGGGACCAAAATCCTCCTAAGTAGGGGAGGTGTGATCCATAGGGATCCAAAATGAATCTACTTCATCAAAACAATCAACATGAAGAAGGAAAAATGAAAACATGGAGGTTTTGTCTTTTTAGTAACAGATCGCCACTTTGTGCAGAAGCGGCAGTTACAGAACCACCACCCAACTAGGGTGGCGGTCTTGGGACCACCGGTCTACATTGGGTGGCGGTCTTGGCTCTTTTCAAATAGAAAATGAAAAATATGAAATGAACAACCCATAATTTGGACAGTTTTTCATATCTCTTCTCCTCCATGACCTTTCCCATTCTCTAGTGCATGGGAGGACATGGGAGAGGCTATAAATACATGTTTGTAGAAGAGAATAGGATCATCAAAGCATGAAAGCAAGTGAGAAAGAAGTTCTTAGTGTTGGAATTGTGTTTTGTAGAAGAAAGGAGTGTTGAGATAGAGCAAACAAGTATTTAGGAGGAAGTGTGAGATATTATCTACTTCTCTTTCATACTTATTGTAATTTCTGTACTTGTTATTTTGAATTGGCCAATAAAAGTGGGAAGAAAGAGCAATTGCCCTTCCCAACTAGTTTTTCCTCCTCTGGAGGTTTCCAGGATAAAACTTGTTGGTGTTTATGAGCTTAACTTCTTTCCTTTCCTGCAATTGTGGATTCTAAGCATAAGCATAATTCATTCACTAGCTATCTCTGTCATTTTCTAATAGAAAGTAGAACAACAATGTTTATTTGTGTTTCTATGGATAATTCCAAAGTTGAAGAGTTTACAGATCATTCAAGGAAATCTACACAACATGCTTCCATCCGTAGAGGTCTTAGAAGGCTTCAAAATGTTAAAATATGCCAAAAAGAAGGTTAATCTGTGGGAGTTTTAGAAGGATGCGGAACACTCAATTATGCCAACCAAATATATTTTCCATGACACAAATCTAATGAAATTCTAATGCATAACGAAGAAAAAAATAGAAAAATTGAAAATATAGGAAAATAATCTTAAAGTCCACACAATGAAGGATTTATTTTCAAATGCTCATGATTTACAACTTTACTCGCAAAAAATTCTTATTAACCAAAGTTCCTTTTGCGCATGCTCATAGCGCCGAAGGCACTTCTTCTATCCTTACCCTGATTTTTGACATTGCCTACCTCATGTTGTTCTTGTGCTTCTCATACTTGTACATGGTCCTAGTCGGGTCCTCTCAACATAGGATAAATAGTTAACATCTATTTCAATTTTTTAAAAGCACCTTCATAGTTCTCAATCCATACAAAATCAACATCCTTTCCTAGCAATGCAAAAAGTGGTGCTGCAATTTTGTTGAAGTCTTGTATGAACCTTCTGTAATATCCAACATGGCCTAGAAATATTCTAACATCCTTTTGTTTTCTTGGTGTTGGTAGGTTGACTATGACAGACACCTTTGTTGGATCAACTTGAATTCCTTTTCGAGGAAAGGTAGTGCCCCAACACTATACCCTCTGACATCATCATGTAACACTTCTCATTACTCAAGGATAAATTATGATCCTTGCATATTTTCAAGACCTTGTCTATATTTTGCATAGCTTCATCAAAATTACTTGTCATGTACAATGAAGTCATCCATATAGACTTCCATGCAATCATTTTTCAAATCAAAAAAGATACTCAAGACTTCCCTCTGGAATGTAGTAGGTGCATTACACAAGCCAAATGGAAGAACTGAATATGCAAATGTTCCCCATGGACATGTGAAGGTAGTTTTGTCTTGGTCCTTTGGTGCAATCTGGATTTGATTATAGCCACTATATTTATCAAGAAAAGAGAAGTATTTCTTACCAGCCAGTATCAAACACTTGATCAATGAAGGGAAATGAGAAGTGATATTTCTTTGTAGTTGAGTTCAACTCTCTATAATCCACACAAATTCTCCATTTCCCATTCTTCTTTGGTAAAATTACAAGAGGTGACACCCATTGACTGTCTGATATGGGGTATATGAATCCAACATCTAACAACTTTTATAGTTCACCTTTCATAATTTCTCTTACTGCTGGGTTCATCCACCTCTATGGCTTCCTGATTGGTTTACATTATTCCTTTATATAAATTCTATGAGTACAAAGCCTAGGATGAATTCCATGCATATCACCATAATCCCAAGAAAATGTTGTTTTATGTTTTTGAATAAGATCTATCAACAATTTCTCATGTTGTATACTCAACATCTTTCTTACATTTAGTGGCCTCCTGGTGTTATTTCTACTTGCTTGGAGAGGTCCAACATTGAACACATGTTGCTGACAAAATTTAATATGCAGTCATGGGGAAGAAGTTGGTGAAAAATACAATTCTTACCTGGAATACTCATGGTGCTCTGTCTGCGGTAAGACTTGGCTCAAAGGACAGTTCAAAGCACCTCAATTTATCATCAACTTATTCATTTCTTTGATATTTATTCTGTAAGATATTGGAGAGAACAACATCTTCCTCCTATATCAAATTGTACAAGACTTCTCCAACATCATGAGATGTTGTACAAAGCTCTGATCAGATTTTGGTTCTTCAACCCAAATTGTTTTATCTTCATCATTTAATGGTTAGGCAAGAGGATAGAGCATAAGCTTCTTGGTACCACTTCCATTTGAGATGATCATGATGCTAGACATGTACCCTATGAATGCATTAGTAGTGGCCAACCATGGCCTTCCTAGTATAATAGGATAACCTCCTAAACTTGCTTTTGGTTGAAGGAAAATGAAATCAACAGGGTATTCCCAAGAGTCTACCACCACAACAATGTCCTCAAGGAATCCTTTAGGCCTCACTATTGATCTATCTATCAATTGCAATACTATAGTTGTTGGCCTTAGTCCTTCCAACTTCAGGTCATCCATGATTTTCTTGGTCATGATGTTGATTTCTGCCCCTAAGTCAATCAAAGTATTCTTTATTGTAGTTCCATTGATAGTAACATTTACCAAAGGACTGCCTTATGTACTTAGGTAATACAAAGTTCCCAAGCATGATGTCAACCAACTGTCCAATGACTTTATAGTGGATGGATCTTTCCTTTTTCTTCTTAGATTTTTGATGCATAGATCCTTAACTAGATTGTTGTATATATTCATATCCTTAATGGATTGAATGAGTGGAAGCTTCATGCAAAATATCCTTCAATTGATTGAAAAAATCATAATTGGAATCTAATTTAGGGTTATATTTATTCTCTTGCAATCTCTCTAGAAATGGGGGTTCATTGAATTACATATTACCCTTACTATAACTCTATTTATGTTGTTGCAGATTAGCTTACAATGTTTTCTAGCTTTGTTGTAGATTAGTTTGTGCAGAATTGCGGGTTAATATGCAATCTCTATGATGGTGGGTTTATTTGGTGGGAGAAGTGCTCTTCTGAGTAGAGATGGATATTATTGACATCAATTGAATAAGCAGAGTATTGGGTTGATTAAGTGGTGTAGGCTAAATGAGAAATTTTATTATTGGGGTTAGGTGATGGTTGAGCTAGAAGTTGAGTGGATTTTGGTTGATAGCCAGGTTGGGGTTTGGCATCAAATATTGCTACTCTAAGTAAGGAGGTTTGGTAGGGTTTTGGTAGTTAGGAGGTTGATTTTTCAATTATTGACCTCCTCTCCAAGGCTTTCCATGAATAAGGGGGTTGTTACCACTTTGTTGGCATGAGAATTGAGGTTTCCATGGATATTTATATTGGCTAGGTTAAGGATCCCATAATTGTTAAATATTATCCTAAGGTGGGGGTTACATATATGAACTACTAGCCCAATTTTGAAAATGGCATGGGATCTTGTGACATACCTCCTTGTCTTGGGTAGCATGGATTCCTTTAGGAAATGTAAATTTTTTTCCCACTATTCAAATACCCTAGGCCTCCCTTTTCCCGTTCTTCATAGCAAGGGGCAAACCATGCTAGCCCCTTGCTTTATCATTTTGAGCCATGGTGCAACCTATTTCCCTTAGTATTGTTGGCCATTCCCTATATGTGTAATCAAATTTCTTTCTTACAAGAATGAAAAAACTCTTGTAAGTCTTTGCCTCTATATCCTCTCTTTTCTTATTTGCATGGAGATCATCAAGACACTGGATGGCCATGTCATTAACTATTTCTTGTTTCATGTTCTTAAACATGTTTACAATATCTGATTTAGATATTTACCCAATTCCTTTGGTAGTTGATCCACCCTTTGATCTATCACTTCTTATTCTTTTCATGGTTTCTCTAGAATAGTTCCTACAAGCTTCACAAATCTCATCAAAAGTGGCCTTGGAGATGTCCCTAGCTCCTATTAAGTCCAAAGCATCCATATCTTCCTCGTTGAGTCCCTTTAAGAAGAGTAACTTGAGATACTCGGAGGTAACCTTGTGTGTCTTGACTTCTAAACGTAAAATAGAATCTCTCCAAGTAATATTCTAGTGGATCATCTTCCTTATGTGAAATTTTGAAGATTTCATCACCTCTCTCGCTATTTGGCTACAGTAGTCTTGGTACTTGGTTAGAAAATTTTCCTTCATTTGTCATCAATCGGTAAATAACATCTCTTCCTAGGCCCATAAACCATCTCAAGGTTGCACCCTTGAGTGTAACAGGGAACAAATTCAGCTTGTGTGCATAAGTTGTGTAATCATAACTTTTGCATCAAACTCAAACAAGAAAGTGTCTAGGTATTCATTTATAGAACCTTAAAAATTATGAAGAGATGAGGGAGATATGTTCTTCATTACAACAAATTGATTGTTACTAGAGGTAGGGAATCAAATGTAGTCACCCCTTCTTCCAAATTTTGATTTAGATCCTCTTCCATGATTGGCTATTCAGGAACAACCTTAGATTTCTCACTTGGAGGGGGTTTTTATTATCAAAACTTGTTATAAGGAAGATGTGTCTTCTTCTAATCAAAAGAAATTTATGCTATTTGAGGATTGGGAAGGAATATACCATGGGCATGTCTTTGATGGTGTATACATCAACTGGCTAAACTCAATCAACATTCATTAGTGGGGGGTATTGAAGGTGGATTTTTCTACAACCTATTCTATTATAGGAAATTCAAAAATGTAAAACTACACACCAAATCTTATAAATTAGGAATATCCCCACAACGACACCAAAAATGGTGGTGTAAATCAACTTGTAGAAATTAGTATGTTGTACATTGAGTTACAATCATTTAATTATCAAACTAGGGAGTGTAGAATTGAAATATTGCCGTGTTTTATGCATAGTTACAAAGTGGATTTAGGAGGTTGGAAATAAATAACTCATTAACACCATTTTGAAAGTAAACAAAACTTAGAACTGAAAATAAATGGTTTCTAAATGCTATCACTAAGACAAAGCTATAGATTCAGAATGTATAGATACATAAAATAAATTTTTCCCTAGGTAAACATGCAAGAAACAAAGAAATGGAGGGTTTTAATAGTCTGTAAGTGGACCCTGACTTGGGTGTTAATCCTCCTAAATTATGCAAACTAGAAACTAATGAACATAACTCATATCTTTATTGAATTTGCATAAATATTACATCAAGGAACAAAGGATCAAAAAATACCCTTTCTAACTCTAACTCAAACTATGAATAATAAATCTATGAATTATTCATTACCAGCACTAGACCTTTCTTTTATTCCTTCTCATTTACAGCAAGACGTGATAAGATGAAGAGTACAACAAGGAGTTTCAACAAAATAAGTGAGATATCTTCAATAGAACCATGAGAGATTTAATCATATATTACGGAACTCATAACAAGTGTTCATCTAACAAATACACAAAAAATATTTCAGTAATCAACTAGTTCAATCAAGTGTTAACTTAATCAATTAGTTCTTCACTAGTTTGCAATAAATGACCAAATCAAAGATTAATTCATCTCCCAGTTTTACATGTTCATATGGTAACTACTTCTCTAATGACATGTATAGAATTGAGTTCCATCAATTCACGTTCCAAGAGATCTTCATAACATGATATATTTGATGTAGAAGATTTCCTTTGGCTGCGAATGGGTTGTTACGGATAAGTTCCTTTGTTGCGAGATGATTCCTTTGCTACATACGAGTTGCTGCATATGGAAAATTTCTTACAACCAAGAGTGGCATCAACACATATCATCATCCAAAAAACTTATTGGGATAATAAGAATAAATGCACACAAAATACCACAAAATAAAGATAACTAGATATAACTATATTAATTAGTAATTATGCCACAAGTTCAAGGTTATAATAATAATGTTCAACAATGTAATTGGAAAATACATGGACATAACTACAATGGCTTGATCAAAATAGAAGACGATTTGTTTATAAAGGAAATTATCACAACTCATCAACAATGAGATAAATTTATATTTATAGACAAGTAGAAGAGATAATGGGCAGAGGTATATTCTAAAGCATCCAAAAATTGATCATCTTTAAAGTATGATGCTCGATTAAAAAAATCTATTTAAAATACCTCCAAGAATATTATAAAATGTTTACCAATATGTATGACCCCACTATATTAAATCATCGTTGATAATGACCAAACTATATCCTAGGTTAAATTACTCTTCTAGATCTTTTTACGAGCTTAGTATTTCCTAATTTGGTGGTTTTGATCAAGAGATATGGCCAAATATATGGCTCAAGCCATTATTCACAGGTGAAGGCCATGAGGTTGTCAATTTTTACTAAGTGTTTAAACCATTCCATCTGTCTCCTTTTGATTGGCCATTTCTTTTAATTTTTACCATCATAACTATGCAAACTCCATGGTTATTAGGCTAGAATTTATGATACTTAGCATCACGTGATTTGCTACAGGGATTCAATATTTGTCTCAATTTTTTCCCATTGTATTCCTTTTCTCAGTCCTTCCAATACCCAAGATTCCATGATTAGGCCACATATTAATACATGATTTACTACACACTCGTATGGATTTGGTTCCACACGAATCCCATGATTGGATATGAGATTGCATGGATTGCTTCCGGATGTTATTCCATAGTGTAAACACAAAAATTTGGTAACTTTTATTTGTGTAATGATAATTTTTAGCATGTAAACATGTCAAAAGAGACACTCACATTCATAATCCAATCTCCTCGTCTCTCCATCGCTTTACAAATTTATTATCTTTACAGTCTTCTCTATCATTAATTTTCAGAATATTATTTAATTAAAACAACATAAAACCTTTAATATTCATGATACAAATTTTTAAGGTTCCTTCCGATTCTAATTTTAATTTCAAATCATTATTTGGGTCGTTTATCTTCCTAGGGTTATACTTATTATAATATTTTACCTATGAAAGGCTATATAAGAAATTCATTATCACTTTATAACTTACTTGACATTCTTACAAGATATTATTACAAATATCACTCCAAAAGAACTCAAAGGGTTCCTAAATATTTCTAAAACAGCTCTACATCACCTAGAGTATTCCCTACTATAAGTATGAAACAATCAACTAGATCAAAGAGTCTATATTTATCCATTTCCAAGCATGCAAAGATCATAAATCCATGTCTTAGAAAGAGAAAAGTAACTCCAAGAATTTTATAAGGGTTTCATTCAACAAAAGGGTTAGGTCACATAGGTTAGGCACACCACATCTCACTATTATCATGATTATACATTTTATACTACACGCTTAGACTATTATCTTGGTGTCAAGAGAAATGAGGGTACTCCTAGGGGGTTGATTATCTATACACACTTGCACAAAACCTATGATAAATACATAAAGCTTGATCCCACAATGAGGGAATGTAGTGGAAGAATTGGATGGGTTCAAAAACTAGGAGTTTTACCACCAAGAGTAGTCCACCTCACAACACACATGAATTCTCCTTTTCATTTGATAATTGTCTAATGAATGATTTTTAGGTTTCTAGGGTTCTTATCTTGTTGTGTGATATTACAGGTCATCTCAAAGTTATGCAAGAAAAATTGACATACAATGAAGATAATTTCTAGATAAGTGAAGGACATAAGATTTTATAGATCTAAACTATCAAAGGGTCTAAAACTATATAACTATAAATTAAAACTATATAGTTCCATCCTAGACTATAAAGTAATTGTATGGTCCTTCCCCTATTAATTTCTTGTTCTAGAAAATTCCATTACAAAATCTATATTTCTAGACTAGATTATTTCATCATCCCGCATTGCGGATCCCCTCTATCCTACATTGAATAACTAAGTTAATCTCTCCTCTTTTTTTTGATAAAGTACTATCATTTATTAATCGTTTCAATAATTTTAAGTTTAAATGGATTCTTATGATTGTATATAATTGATGTTGGAATTTAATTAGATCAAAATAGTCTACTTATTGAAAACACTCACATCCTTTATTATTGTTGTGTAGTTACATAACATTGATTTAATTAAGGTGTAAACATTTGGTGAACTCGACTATTGAATTGAATCTATTGATAAAACCATACTTGTCTTAAGGTTTCTTATTTTTATTTATCCTCACCGATAATGGTACACCATGCTTCAAACTCTCATGGATCATTATCAACATTTATATATCCTATCCAAGGATTCATGCCCTTACCCTACTCATGCTAATCAGTTGGTACCATCTTGTAGTAATTTTCCTAGTTATTATGAGCATGTACATGCTGATATTTTTCTCATTCCATGTTCACAATCTTTACTAATACCATACAAGGTGATGGGTCTATGGATATGGTGACAAACCATGTTTTATCAAATGATGTAGCACAACATTTTGCACACTATTTACAAGAGAATCCTGACAATATAAATATTCTTCTTTATATAACCCATGATCAACTCAAACATACTAATGTATCTTTCACATATGATCTTAATACTTCATCATATAATATGCATACATCAAGCATCCCTACATCGATAATGCCTATTTCATTGGGGAATCTAATCCTCCACTTCACAGTGCTTCCATGACTATTACTATAACCACTACTATTCCTACATCTCCTATATACACTCATAGTGCTTCACATGCTTCTTCTTCTAACACACATGATCTCAAATCCATTTTTATACTTTAAAAGATAAAATATTACAACTACAACAAGACACATCTACTTCTTCTCATACTATGGATTCTAATCAATTACTTCATAACCCATTTGTAACCAAATTAACTTCATACCCTTTACCTATTAGTTTCATTGCTTCTAAACTACCTATATATGATGGTAAGGGTAACCATGAAGAACATATATGTACATTTCATGTTTCTTTCTTGAATTGTTCTTCCAATGATACATTTCTTACCAAAATTTCCTCAAAGTATCAAATTTTTTTCTTAAAAAG